>JAODKE010000050.1:5784831-5797839 GCA_026779605.1 Mormyrus hasselquistii | reverse complement strand
TATATATATAAACATGCTCAGATAGTCTGCGTGAATATAACATAAAACATAAATAATAAGTTAATGCACTATATTAATGGGTTTATGCTGATAATGTTTGTACTGTTTTTAGGCTTGATGATGAATTGATACATTTCTATTATATTTATTTGAGTATGCACATATATATATATATATATATATATATATATATATATATATATATATATATATATAAAACATGCTCAGATACTGTACATGAATATAATAGAAATGGTAAAATAGTACTAAATATTGATAGCTGCATTTATCGGCCAGGCAGGCTAGTGCATATGTTAGCAGTGAGCCCTAATAAAACAGCCCAGTAACTGTGATGCCGTTTCGTACAGCTTTTTTAAGGCACAGTGTATAATATTCTGCTCGGATGGAAACGTGTGCATGTATATGTGCCGGAAAAGGATTATTTATTCATCAGTTCATTTCTTTCTTCCTTTGGTCATTTGATTTTAAATTTTGCAGCTGCAGAGTTTTCGCGACTACTCAACAATTCTTGAAGCTCGACATATTCAACGTCGCAAAAATAAACTTAAAAAAATAATACACAGAAATTCATTAATAGTGTGGCTTTATGCCCGAACTTGTGTGGAACACAAACAATCCCACGCATGGTAACTTTTCAATATCAACAATTGTAAATACAGATACTATAAATACAGATTAGACACCGACGTTTTTAGTACAAATATAGTGTAGCACAGATTTTGATAGGCCAATAAGAAAACCGCATCTATTACGCTTGGTGTCAGCGTATTTTGAATGTTCTTTGTTGTAGGCGTTGTTTTCTTTACATTTAATATATGTTTCCCTGAAATATTGCTGCTGATTATTCGTGTACAGTATATGTATCTTTATTGCCAGGGCATCTATGGTATATATTTCACAGAATAAACTTATCGTCTGAATCATCACATGATTCATATTTCACATTGCATGCCGCCAAGCGGCCGTCTTCTATGCTTAGGTTGGGAAATTTCCATTAACTTAAATAACCATTTTCATAATCATGTGAGGAGACGCGGTTAATTTGGTATTCAAAGCTGAGGCCTGCTTTATATTATATCGATGTTATCTGGTAATTGACTGAATGGTTTTAACCACACCTTGTGTTGCAAATGAAGGATATTGCGACTTAGACATTTCACAAAATGGCTCAAAATACTACTTGACATTTGCCGTTTTTTTTTCTTTCAAAAGTAAGGCTATCATCCATGCCCGGGATTATAACATAATTATTGATGATCTGAAGGACTTGGCAACAAACCCGACAAAGAAGTATATCGGTCTGCTCCTTTATAAGTTTCCTGTATAAATTGATTTTAAGTTCAGTCCTAAAGAATTTACGCAACTAGACTATCTGAGGGTAGATGGCTGGATGTTTTGCAAGTGATTTTCAGAAACTTTAATATTTTCTTCAACTTCATACTGGTTCCCAGTCTCGTGAAAATTGCCGCGACGCCATTCGGATTAACGGTTATTGAAATGACATGAATGGCACTGAGTAATCTATTTCAGTACCCTCAGTCCATGATATGAAAATTTCGATATTCTTTGTACACTCTGTAATCAATTGATCACCAAGAGCCTTATCTGTCGTGAGATATTGACTTTGAGTTTGAGCTACATCCCGGTCTTAAATTGATTCGACACCTTGGAATGAATTCCCTGTCAATTTTTCACGCTCATTTCGAGGTGCTGAAATAATATCCTCTCATTAGGAGACCAAGAAGCTTAGCGAATTCGTCGAAACTGTTAGGGCCGCTACTGCCCTATTCACAACGTATTCAAGTTTATACCGCCGAAAAAGTAAGTAATAGCAATAAAAGTAAGACCTGCCAAGAAGTTTCTGAAACATGTATCCGCGCACTCAAATAAAGATCGTAGCGTAGCAAATGACACGTGACAAATTCACATTTGCCAAGGGATCATGGTCTCTTGCTTTGTAAACTGCACAATAAATGTAATGGATTACAGTACCAATTTAAATAAATATATACCTTTAATAAATTCGCCAACGTGATGTACAAAGTCTGCCATTGTATTGTTTTGAGTCATAGCGCTCCTTATATTTAATAGACTCCATATATATTTTATAAACTGTAAACTTCTTTAAGTTTAAGTCCTAATCTATTGAGCTGATTCCCTTGCTGAATTCTCTAAAATCGGAAATGACAAAAGCAGTTAATTTAGTCAAAGCAGTGACGGAAAACTGAGGCCGGGCGGGGCGGGGGGCAGTATTGAGTGTTGCAAATGAGGCTCTTGAAATTACTTCCATAATTAATTGTGCAAATTTGTTTCTATTAAATAAAAATAACACGTATTGAAGAACTCAATTAGCATTAATTAAGCTTGATATCCTAATTTGGAAATTGTATAATAGAAAACAAGCGTTTTGGAGCCGTTTTCCTGCGCTGTTAAACAGGAGCTTCCAGCCTTTGGGCTGCTTCGGTCTCTCCTTTGAGAATTGAAAATGAGAAATGGAGATGGAAAATCAGGAGCAGTTAAATTAGCTTCTTGATCTGCACTTATTGCTGCATACACACGGCACATTACCGGGCTCCATGCTTCTCTTTTTTTAATATTCCAGGCATGGAGAGCTGTCTAGATAGCAGATTTATCAAATGGGAAAATGAATGTATGATGATCAGTTAAATTGAAAATCAGCGCCTTCATGACAGCCCGACCTGACACCTCCGTAATTAGAAAGAAAAATGATGCCGTCCGATGCATAATAGAGCAAAAACAATTTACACTCTCTCATAATGATCCGGCATTCAAATTGAAAATTTCTGCCGGTAGAAATTGAATCCATTAAATATGATTCATGGAAGACACACCTCCGGGAAGCTGCCCGGCCCAGATCGATCGACAGTTTTTTGAATAACTGGATTGGCTGAGTTTGTTTTGACTATCGAGGAAAAAAAAAAACAGGATGCCGGTACCTTCATTATAAGGACATCAGCTTGCAGTCAGCAATACATCCCCTTTACATTCATATCGTAAATCTATTTTACACAAACACAGCCGACTTCCAAATTCGGTAGTTGTGATAGAAACAAATGTTTGGTTATTGCCATGATATTCACTTCATATTTGCAATGATTTGTTGTATTCGAGTACAACGTTTGAAAACGTGGTATTTAAGAAAACCGATTAAGAGAGTCAAAAAGCATTGAAAATATCGTTATGTTATATTAAGCAACTTTGAGTAGGCCTATAACGGGAAATTTGGAATAGGCCTAAGTGATGAATTGCTTCCTGTTACATAAAGTGAGCCATACTTCGAGTACAAGACAATAGGTTGCTTATTTATTTCTATCAGGAATACGTTAATTTCAGCACTTATCTTTTGCTTGAATTCTTATCCACTCAATCTCTGCCTTTTTGCATCTGATAATTATTTATTTATCTATCTACCCATCTATTTATTTATTTATTTATTTATGGATTATAAGATCGCCCCCCTGCTGAGTAAATAGCAAAGTCACCAAACGAAAATTATGTAAATATTATTAAAGGGACTGGGGCTTAGAAATTCATTTGCGCCAGCGCAGAAGCCAGCCTGCGACTCTGATTATTTTCAATTTATTTGCAAATAAAGGCCCGATGACCAGGAGGGATCCGGGATATTTAACGAGGCTGTAAACACAATTCCACCGCGCACAGCCCCGCCAGAATGAATGGTTTTAATAATTGGGATTTGAATTTCTAGGGAATCGGTGGCGTTTACATTTCATAAGCGCCCTGGAAATTGAAGAGGTTTGGAACACAGGATGAGCTCAGTCTTTTTTCTTTCTTTTTTTCTTCTTCTTTTTTTTTTTTTTTTTTTGCTTTTTTTTTTTGCTTTTTCTTACCTCGACTTTAGATCTTGGCCAAATTTGCTAATATTTTGTTGGTGCAGATGTCTGAAGCCCCGCAAAGCTTCCCCAAGGACTCCAGGCCTATTAGAACAAATGTGTGCTGCTTTTGTAAAGAGACGCGTTGGCTGCGCCTGTCCTATTACAGGCGACACATGATCAATAGGCTGATAACACAGGAACATCAATATAAGCGACAGAACAATGAGGGATATCATCGAACATCTATCTTAATATAGCCGGCTACAAGAGCCCTGACAAAGAAAAAAGCTCATGAAAATTCCGCCCCACGAATTCCCATCTCCCATCCAATATGCAAGCTCACACTCCCAGCTGCCGGGGCTATTATTTTCCTATTTCAATTTGACACCGCAGCTTTCATGCTAATTCTATTATTGTAGGAAGTTTATGTGATTCCATATCACTAGAAATCGGTAATGTATAATAACCCTTTGGGCTACAAAAAATAAATAAATAAATAAAATAAAATAAAAAAAAATCCCATAGTAGCCACCGGGAAAATAATTACTTTCATATCAAAACTCTGCAGGAGCCGACCGGGTCCTATCGCCTCCGGCCCCTAACCTCATTTCGGCGCTTTTTCAAAATGAATAAATTTGTAAAAGCAAACATAAACACAAAACCGGACTTCAGTAGAGAAATGGTTTACCCAATGCTACTTATAATAGGCTCGAACGCATGGAATTCATTTTACAATAACTTTATTTATCAAAAGGTTACATATAGAAATATTTTGACGTTCCTTATTTAGTGCGTGAGGATTTTTGTTGTTACTTTTTTACAGATACCACAAGAAGGTCCTGCTGCTAATATCTGAATAAACATTTCCGTAAGCCACATAAAAGATAAACACATATAGCTTTTTTTTTCTTTAACCTGAATCAGAATTGGTGTATCAATATATCGACTTCGAGACGAGTTCATATACCGATATGGCAGGAAGTTGTTTATGTTATATTCAGCTTTGGGAATGTGAGAAGTATTTAGCCGTTCTTTTAACGCAATTGTAATTTGTCGTTATTTATGTTTTATTATTTTTATTTTATTTCTCCGTGCATTAGTCCATATCAACATCCTCACAGTCTGTGATTGTTTCTGGTGCACCGCTGTCTTTAATTGTCAAGGGACTGTTTGTAATATCTTGTATTGACTTTTCTCTCAAGTCTGAATGTGGCGATTTTGGCCGGACGTGATTTGATTCCGATTTCAGTGAATGATTATCAGCAGAGGATTCCAAAAAGTGGGGGTCCCCAGTTTTAGCCAGAACGGTTTGGAGCGGATCATTCTGCGGAGACCCCGGTTTCGTTCCGGTAGCTTCGTCTGCAGTCCCACTGTCACTTACATCGTCATTGTTCATATAAGTGTTCTTATTTTTATCAGCACATCCTCGGCTTGTATTTGCAAAACATGTTTGGGCCGGATGGCTTTCACTTGTGGGGACTCTTTGTCCTGAATTACTGGTGTCTGGTGGTGTCTTTAGAGCAGTCTGAGGTACAATAAAACCAAGCGGCTGGGTGATGGGGTATAGCAGGAAATGTCCTTTTCCTATTAAAGGCCGCGGGGTAGATAAGGCAGGGAAATCCAAGGTGGGCTTTCGCCGTGGAGTTGAGTCTGATAGAAGGCTTTCCACACTAAATGGGTTTAATTTCTGAAGCCCTGATGTTCTGCTGTTGGAGTTATGACTGCTGTCGGAGTCCAGCTCTCCTTCTCTAGCATCCTTACCCAGAATTCTTTGGTTCTGGAGATTTTGTAGCGTTTGGTCACAGCTTGATTCAGTTTGGTTGCGTCCTGCGGGGTTAGGGTGTGCTATATGCGTGGATTGCTCGCTGTCCGTCACTTGCGACACTCCGCTGTCGCTGTCTGATCCCGGGGTGTGGAATAAATCAGACGACAGGAGTTTGTTCTGTGACCTCTGTAGCTTCCTCTCCTGCTTTCTCTTTTTCTTCTCCATTCTCTCGCGTTCTCTCCGGGCGATTTCATCGGCGTCCATGGGCTCTCCGCTACATGAAGTTAGGTGGGAGTTGTGTGCCGGCCGGCCTGGTCCCTTCTTCGTATTCTCTTTTTTCCTCCATTTAGCTCTACGGTTTTGAAACCAAACCTACACATCGAGGAATACAATTTGTTTGTATTAATTTGATGTAATCACAGAATAAAAACGTTTTTTTTTTTTTTTTTTTTTTTTGCTTTTTTTTGCTTTTTTTCACCAACAGGCCTAGCCACGTGCGTTCTGCTAGGTTTAAAAACTATTGTAATATACGCGTTTTAAAGATTTGTCATCATTTACGTTTAAGTAAAACTTTTAAAAAAAACTTATTCATAAATAGACCTATATAAATATTTAAATAAAACGATTAACATCCATACCATACATTAGCACATACTACGTTATTTTTACGAATTGCTTTAACAGTGCTACCTATAAAAATATATTTAGAAATATTAAAAGTTCTACATTAAATTATGCTCTTTAAAAAAGCCACAAAGGATATAAATGCATATTCTAGTACTAAGCAGGCCTAGCTCATATTAAAGCAATCATTCGCATGCATTCTCTAAACGGACAATAGCTGTAATACATTTCACGAGTCGATTAAGAAAGATTCGTATTTTATTTTTACTCACGTCGATTAAATCCAATAGAATTTTACGGCTAAATAAACAAACCATCCTCATAGTAATGAGGCCTGCTCCTCATCTTGAAAACACACCGTAACTAAGACCTATATAGATTTTATGTGTGTGACGACAAATGTGTCAATATTCGGGAACTTTGAACAAATGGAGTCATTGTGCTTTATGTGTATATGAATTTTAATACGCGTGGAACAGAACACTAATGCACAAACAAAAATAGTTATTGTAGCCTTTGCGTGGTCCTATCCATGCACCCCACTGACTTCTTTAGAAATAGTAAGAATAATCGTTTTCTTACGAGGCACCGGATGGTGAAACCGGAAAAAGTACTTGTAATTTAGCTGTTCAGACAATGCATTTCGGACTGCAATGATACACACTGGCTTGCATCTTAGCACCTCTCGTTACCTCGTTACCGTATTGAAGGTAAACTGTGGCGCTCGACTTCGCTTAACAACCCCAAAACAAATTGGATACCGAGCCAGGGAAACAGAGGTCATCCAGATGGCAAAATGACATTACGGGTCAGTAATTGTTTGTTATTCTCATTATCTGAATTTATTACTTGATACAATTCTTTCCTCTCTGCTACCTCTAAAATGCATTATTCTCCATTGTTGTTGATGTATTAACGTTGTTTATTTAGCCGTATTATGATATTTATGTGTTGTCTTTCATATTAGCTACATTAATAAAAATAAGGGAAAAGTAATGTAATCAACGGGATTATTATTATTAATAATAAACTTTAATAGTTTTTATTAATATGCGTGCAAAATAACAAATGTGCAAAAGAAAATACACGAAATAGTCGTTTTATGCCAAGAGGAGGATATTAATAAATATTGCTTAATAAATAAGTGGTGTAATTGTTGATGTAAACGTCCGCATTTACTGGACATAAACCTCCAATAGAAGTTTAAGGTTTTCTTTTTTTTTTCCAAAAAAAAAATAACTCTACTAAAACACTGGCTTTAGGGACGAAAATAGACCCGATTATATGGATTATAGCTTCGTAAAAACGGTGAGGAAGTAGAACAGATGTGATTCTAAATGTATTTACCTGGACCCTTGACTCTATCAAGTCCAATCTCAGCGCAAGTGCCTCCCTCATAAAAACGTCTGGATAGTGACTTTCGTTAAAGGCCTTTTCTAATTCTTCAAGTTGCCATCCAGTGAAATTTGTGCGGGTTCTTCTCCTTTTACAACCAGGACTATCCTTGTCTGGATCTCCCGAATCTGACATGGATGAGGAAGACGTTATGAGTACATTAGAAAGAACACGTTGTGTCTAAAATGACATTAAACAATGTATAACGAATGTTTCATCTACAATAAAGGCGAAATAAAATTATTTTCGTTTGAATGATACACGATCTTAATTCCGCTAAGAAAAATTCTTTGACAAGCTTGCAATGCAAAATTTCATACGAATATGTGACTTGTACGTTTTGGAAGATTGTAGATTTTTAGAAATGTTTAAAAAATATATGCATAATATTTCAATGAGCGACAAAAGGTATTTTTAAATCGTTAGATGTGCTTTCGTGAAACAACAAAGCACGAGTCTCCACGCTAGCGACGTGTTTCTTCTGGATATACAGAATGAAATTCTAGCTTGAATTTAGTTCCTATAATAAAGAAATCAAGTCTCTCGCTTCAACAATACATCGTTTCTACGATCATCCTGAACATATCGCCATTTAATTGTGACTGCTAAATATGACGAATCGGTATAAGGATACATAGCACATATCTTCTTTCGTTTTACGTGTTTCAAATGGTTTCTTAAAAATAGCCTTATCTTAAATACATCAACTTAAGTACTGGTAGTTGTACTAAATCACAGACTTTCCAACCACAGCCGATGTATTAAAATGACTGTAATCCTTTTATTCTTACCTGTAAGTTTGTACTGCTGGTTGTCACCATTCATACCGCAGCCAGGGTTCGAGTTAACCACGGAGGCTGTGCAGGAGCCGTTCAGTAATCCGTCTATGGAGAAAGGAACAGCGGCCGCCGACTGGAGCTGGTGTCCGGCTAGTTCGTACACATGGTGGTGGCTTAGATGGTAAGGAAAGCTCACCATCCCGTTCAGAGAGCCCCCGAACTGGGCATGAGGGTGATCCAGTATCCTACTGTCCATCATCTCCCAGGCGAAAGGAGCCAACGCAGGAAAGCTGGTTGTGGGGTTTAGAAAGCATGCAGTAAGAGTGGGCAGCGAGGAGGGGACATGATATGGAGAGGAGGATGAGCTTTACTTTATCAACATCAACCTTCCAATAATTAGCCCTGGCTTTGGGAATTTGGGACCAATAAGAAACGTTAATCGTCTGTGACGTCAGAAACGTCGTCTGAAAACGTTTTCCATATCGATTGCTAATTAAACCTGACATCTACCTCAATAAACAATATCAGAGCTGTCACAACAGGGCTTGGGGGAAGGGGGCGCTTTGATAAGAACTACATTATGACTAGGCGGGGGCTCGGATAGGTAAGCGATCCGATCTTATTGATGTCTGGTTAAATGCTAAGACAGACATGGATTACAGACTTTTTCCGCGTCTCCTTCGCTCGCTTTAAAATAACACCCTTTGCTTAAAATTAGTAAACATCTTGTGAAGATTGTTTTAGTGGAACTACTTTCCTGTCTAGAGCTCTTTACTGATGTTTTCCAATTATAGTGGAGTGAGCGCAAAATAGACTGATCTAAAACCAGTGGATTCATCATCCATTCTTTGCAAAGCTGTCACATTGAATTTAAAAGTACAACCTCTTCCATTTCTTCGCCATTTCCCCAAATTCAAAACAATAGCCAAAGGCGGTGTTTACAACGTGACTGTGGTACATCAGCATTCACCATCCAATTTTAGATGTTAAACTATAGGAAGGCGATAAACTACAAAATATTTGACTTTTCACTTGTGCAAAGGGGGGAAAAAGCAATGAATTTAACTAAAATACAGAATTTCCCCAAAGCAAAATTAACATTTAGAGCAGATGGTTCTTTCTTTTTGGTAGCTTTGCCCAGAATTAAGAATTATATAAATTGCGATGAGAAGAAAGATTTAAACATTGAAATGGAATATATGAAACTATTATTATTATTGTTGTTGTTGTTGTTGATATTGTTGTACATTAAAATGGCTGTATTCGCGTTATATTATTAGCAAATATTCAAGCAAAATTATAAGCAAAATTCAAAATATTTGTTTAAAAATATGAGGGGAAAACACACATCACGTTTCGAGCAAGAAGCCCTCATAGTTAACAAAACGCATGTCAACTGACGTGTGTCAACTAATCCGGCTATCTTTTCAGATATTGATGATTATGTAAATATAAGCCACTCTTCCGGGTCCCAGTAACTGGGTGAAGCAGCACAACGGTGTAATTTCAGCAAAAAGGTTTTTTTTTTTTTTTTTTTACTATATAAATGTTAAACTCCAAATATGTCTAATGTTCAGGTTACAGAGAGCCGGTAATGACGGGCGGTTCACTGTACTTGGGTTCAGCAGGAGTTTGCCAGGGGACTTTGTTTCTGTGTAGAGAAAGGCTATCAATCCCGCTTATAATAATGGTCTTGCGTTTCCCTCTCCCGGTTACTATGTTTAATTCTTTATTTATACCATGTCTGAAGCAGTAATGTTAATTTGAGTTGAAATTTTTCTCGCCTCTCACTCTCTGACCCTTGGCTGCCGGATTGGGGTGTTGTAATAACCCGAATCTTTCAACAGAAGCCCTGATAATTGTTACCTTATTAGCATGCAAATTGTTTAATTAATATTATTATGAAGAAGCATATAATCCGTTCGTCACTTGACCTCAGGCTCACATAGCAACCATCTTTCTGCATTTGAATGTGTACATTTGAATAAATTCTTTGAAATGTTCCGGGATTCTTGTCTTGTCTAGTTATTTAATCTCGTCCACGAGAGCAATCTTGAATACTAAAAGCAGGGTATTGACGCTTTGATGCCCTACCCCCATATTTTCTCCTTATACAAAAGTTATGGAAATACTTACTTATTTAATATCATCCAATAATAATATATAGTCACCCCATACACACAAACGCACTTCCAAGCAATCGTAACGCCCAATGAATGGCAGCTCTGAACGTGTAGACCTTGGAGACATAGTGCCCCCCCAGTTGCTAGGTTTAATTAACTTCATAATAAGAGCCACTAGTCAGGCAATCATATACCTCGAATTCCTACCCATTCTTATCAAACCTTCAACTCTTTTTTTAATATCGCGCGGTCGGCAAATAGAATTAATGACAGCAATGTCAAATGTAAATAAACACTGATAGAATGTAACAAATTTCAATTAGAAATAGATCATAAATTCAGTTCTAGAAAAGACAACCAAAAGCTTGGTTTTAGCTAAAAGTGAAAAGTTAAAACATGAAAACCAAATAGGCCTAAATTATTTTTTAACATATCGAAGCAGAAACATTTTAATGTTTAATAATATATTTTTTGTTTTTAAAGATACCCGTAACGACGGCTTTATTGTATGGAAGTCCGTGTTTTATACTACTAATATATATATATATGTGTGTGTGTGTGTGTGTGTGTGTGTGTGTATGGTAGAGTACTAGAATCTGTCGCGTCAAAGCAAGAGAAGATGAGCATTACTTAAGGATGTTTATGTACTTTTCACGGAGACACAGTGAATGAACTGTAAGCCATTTTTACCACGTGTTAATGGAGTGTTACACGTACATTGTGTTTGACAAAATGATTTGTGAACGTTTACGTATTGTTTTGGAGGGAATGATTCATAGGTTTTCAATGTTTTATGAAAGTCTTTTAGAGGAGCTTTCATCAAAATCGTTGCGCGGCATTGTAACGGTTGACAAATCTGAAGTTAACGCAGCACAAAGTAAGCTAACGTGATATTTTACTGTTTGAAGGTAGTCCATAATACTAATAAGACGTTCAAGCAATCCATCTCGGCCAATAAAATATAATTATGATGTCCAGATATATGTATTTCACGGATTACAAGCACCACCTATTCTGAATGATTTTGGAACTGAACCCAACAGAATCATGATAAGTTTGGGTAATGGGCTGGTAAGGGAGGCAATCAAGATCATTATTACAGTTCACCAATAATTTGCATATTAGTGTCACCGATTTGCTCCAGTAGAGTTAAACCTTCCGTTTATACCTACAATTACTTTGCAGAATAAACGGCATGAGTGTGTGTTCTAGGAATGGGGTTTCTTATTTTCTGTCAGGAGGTAGATGTTTAAATCATTGGTTGTCTGACGATACCTAGTCAGGATATTATGTACTCTGCTGTCTGAAACACAGAGATGCATCAAAGACCCTCGACATTCACGTAAAAACTATTTAACGAAGTTTACAGTTCTCATAAATGCCAGGATCTTCTCCAATGATGAATATCTCAGCGATTGTAAATCGCCAATACAGTAGACTTGCCCAGTGTTTTTGCAAAGAGTATAGGCCTATTCGATGAGGTAAACATGCATCCCCCACAAATCTTTCTATTATAGGAAGAAATAAAAAGGATTTTCCACACTTTTGTTTTAAATCTATTTTACGTTCTTTATGCGATCATGCAAAAACCATAAATCAAAGCATAATTAACCTGTATCTATGGCAGATGATGTGTGGGAATCCTGCATTACCGCTAAAAGAAAAATTAAAATTCAAAGACTGCACATGGTTCACCGTCGTAGACGTGTAATGCCAGGTGTTTAAATTAACTTTGAATCCGAAGTCCCAGTACAACTTTGACGTCAATATTACTTTAAATGACACAAAATCAAATTTATTTTTAATTAGCGAATAAATGGGCGGCAGTGGAGGGGTTTAATTACTCAATTAACATCGCGCGAGTTAATTTTTAACTATCTAAATTAACTTGCGCTTTGCCCGATTTGTTGATAATTACAGAATGAAATATAAATTAATTGTTTGAGGTTATTTGATCCGTCGACCGATATTCCAGTTAACGGAAAGCATGATTCTGTTGGTGCTTTAAACAAACCAGCACACTGACTTGGTTTTACAAGGGAACTATATCTCCAAATTTTTATGCTCATGGAAATCCTCCCCCACCTCTTATTAATCCTTACAATTAAAACGTTCACCATCTAATCATCTTTAATTGTGCTGCCGTCTGAGTAGAAGGCGATTGATTTGGACTTTTAATTTACCTCCCGTAATTTCTTCATTTCTGATGGAAAGAGAGAGTAATTCCCATCAAACTTCAAATTACCTTTTTCGGACCTGACAGTCCGCATGCCCTTTAAACATGCCCTTCAAATGCTCAGAGCACACACCAATATATATATTATATATATACAGATAATAGAGCAATGTGGTAATAACCAAACTTCCATCAGAATAATAATTTCATTTCAATTAAAACTGACTTATCACCTTTGCTAAAACGTGCTTAATATGCCGAAAATTATCAA
>JAODKE010000050.1:5731035-5762118 GCA_026779605.1 Mormyrus hasselquistii | reverse complement strand
GTATTTGAACTAATGCTTAAGTAACTATTTGGTTGAACAGCATCCAAACCTGTTATAAGCTTATAGACCTGGATCATGTCCCCCTGCAGTCTCCTTTGCTTGAGGCTGAACAGATTTAGCTCAACTAACCTTTCTTTCCGATGATGATGCTGGATGCCCGTGACTGACAACAAGGAGCTGGCAGCTTAAGTATCCACTGTTTGGGCCATTAACGTCTAGTGTGCCCATTTTAGTCCGAATGGGCATCCTCCGTTGGTACAGGGTATGCCCTCGGGTGAGCCTAAACCCACTCTGCAGTGTCCCCTGTCTCGTGCCCTTTGTTTCAGGCTCGCTGCCACCCGATTCTGCATTAGCGGTTTTGGGAGAAAGCAAATAGCAATATGTCCGCATTTTAAATTTATTTAAAATGTGGACATATTACCGTTTGTTAAGTGCCGTATTGTCCAGTGGCAGTGCATGTCTGACGGGAGCTTTTGAGTCACCAACTGGACTAATGGGCCCAAGTGTGGCGTTGAACAGGAGCCACCAAAGATGAGATTTAAGATGCATGAAGGTCCTGGTGAGCAGCAACTGGGACCCAGGATGCAAAGCTCACCTTCGATCCGGAAAATGATCTGCAAGTCTGAACCAGGACAGAACCAATTCACACTGCTGAGCCAAACAGTACCTGGAGGCTTAGAGAGAGGAAACGGATCAAAGACTGGATCTGCAGCACCGGACGCTGAGCATGATCTCGCACAGGACAGCAGGAAATAGCTGACTGGAGTCTCTTTAAATAGGTTGATGGATTTCTAGATTAACTGTAGCTTTTAATGCTTATCATGGGAGAGCTTCCGGCTGCTGATGTTTCTGTGTAGGACAACCTTGCCTGCAGGTGATTTTAGGAAACTGGCAAAGGATGGATCGACGGTGCTCTTTGAGCAACTCCGAAAATGACTTATTATGAGGTACACTGTGCTTGGACTGGAAAAGACATCTTTTCATCTGATACAAGTTATGAATCACTGATAACACGGAACGCAGGGGCTCACAATCTAACCATATCTCACCATATCACATCAGGAGGACCAGCAGTGTACAAAGGTAAGAGGTCACTTTAACTTCCAGTCTTTTTTAAATAAAACACAGCTACCTTATTTACCCCTGGGGGAAGGCGGTCATAGCTGTGTCATTCTCCATCAGAGACAGAGACGTAAATAGATACACAGGTTAGAGCAGCTTGTGACAGGTCAGCCCGCATCCCGGGGGCTGCTGGGGTGGGGGTCTAGCAGTGGTGCAATTAAACCAGTGACCTTACGCACATGGCCAGAGATCACTAGGATGCCGAGCTACACGGCTCCCATTAAGAAACCGTGTAAGAGGAGAACTCAGATCGGCATACGGTAAAAGACCGTTGTTTCACTTGGTCAGACATGACACATATAAACATGGAAGCCCCAGCACTTAGTATTTTAATAGGTCATGAAAAAAGGGGGAGGGGTCGTAGATCTCTAGGGGTGTGGCAAAGTCAGGTGACAAACCCGTGGCTCCACCCACAGTATAAAATACTGGTGTTAGGTGCCTCATGTTCAGCCCCCGTGCCTTAACCCCTCAGATGTTCTTACCCTCTTTAAGCTCAACATCTGTCCATCTTGTTACCCAGAATAACGTGGCTCTGCACATCATCTCTACTGACGCAAGACTTGGATGTTTATATCTGAATACAAAGAGCGATGTGATGCGTTACTAATACTGCGTCAGTGAGCCATAGAGCTTATTTTGCGGGGTTAGGGCATTTGTTTTTCTGCTCATCTCTCTCTCATCTGTCTCCGAGCTCTGCTACTCATAGAAATCACCGCTGCTTTCGGAATTTGAAACACATTATAAAGTGAATCAATTAAATTCTATCCGCATGCAGTTAGTTAGCGATTCAGCCTCCTTCAGCTCAATATATCTTAATTAACCTGGATACAAATAATCTACTCTGGAGCTGATGGGGGAATTGATGTCTGGCTGTCTGTCCACAGAGTCATTTCCTATAATTGATTTACAAAGAGATGAGAAGCCGGACGTAAACATCCCTCTTAGCTACGTTGACTGTTTGGGTCGGAACCCCAAATGCAGACAAGCAAATGCAGTCAAAGGCAGACAGAGAGGAATTGAGTCATATCACGTGAATCTCTTATTGCATAGTACCCAGAAAACGGATTGGATGTGGATGATGCTGTTGTTACTGCATCATTCTCATGGAGACAGGCTGTTATTGTACAAGGAATGAGAGAGAGAGAGAGAGAGAAAACTCCGCAACGATGCGCAAACAAAGACGCTGACGCACATCGATGCCGCAGTCGAGAGCCGAGGCATCACAGGGCCCACGTACCAACTATCCCAGAATGCCATGGGAGGGGCGGCACTGTCAACAGACAGCGGTAAGACATGCGTGTGGACGCCATCATCTAAAGAGTAATTAAACTGTTAAATTTACTAAAAGCCGCCAGTTTAGAGTTGAGAGTGTGGTTTTATTTGTGTTCAGAAGAGTTAGTGGTGCAAGGGGGAGTTGCTTTGAGCTTAATGTTTATGTATAGCTACACTTCTAATGATTAACTCTTTAAATACAGAGATGGGAACAAATGGAGAGAGCGGAGCATAGCGGCAAATCGATTAGAGATGATTTTACAGGCATATAGTGGGTGACTGAGGTGACCCAGCCTGCAGCTCTTGCGAACAGAGTGAGGCACCGGTCATGTGATTTCGGTCACATGACTCTGATCAAGTAGCCGCCAGGCACTTCAGAGCATATAAAAGAAGTTGGACATACATAGCAATAAGGCTAATTGTGAAACATTTGACGTTTCGCTTTTGACAGTTGCTGAGAGTTTGACAGAAGGACCTTAATGAATATTATACATGTCTGAGAGGATTTATTGTTTTTACAACATGATAACCCTTAATAAAGCATACAGTTAAAAAATCCAACTAACCTGCAATAAATTCCTTTGTCATTTGATGTATTTATCCTGATATTGAAAAAAACAAATGCCTGTTTCCATCCATCCATCCATCCATCCATCCATCCATCCAGTGATCCATTTACTGTACCAGCTTGCCCAATGCACGGAGTCTATCCCAGAACCACAGACGCATGGCAGGGAATAACCCAGGAAGAGTGCCAGCCCATTGCCGGGCACACACTTGCCAGTTTCATTTTTCTTGAATATCATTTCTCTTTCTTCGACAGGGCAGTCGTGAGTTTGTATGATAAGGGGCTGTGGAATGAACTGCTACATAAAGCCAGATTCACTCCCTGGCTGCTCTGCTGCTTTTAGGGATATCGCCAGTTACTGTGTGTGCAGAAGACAAACCGTTTCTGATTTGAAGCTGGACTCCTGCTGGAGACCTGCGAGCACATTTCTGGTGATTCCTTCAGATAAATTGTAATCACGGGGCAATTAACGACATGCTTACTGATCAAGGGTTTGCTGATTATTTCAGGATCCTCTCCATCTATGAGCGTGGAGCACTGGGGAGGAAATCAGGTCGCATTAGGCACATCTACCCGATAAAGAGGGTGGTCCGTCATTCCTTAGGGACAGTTTGAAGGGAGAACTGCTTCAGGAGTCTCGACACATTTCCACTGATGGAAAAACTTTCACGGAAACGGCTAAAATAACCAAATGAAGAACTGCGGCCTGCGTGATTTCCGGAGACATTTCCTCAGGTATTATTTTTCAATTTATAAGGATTAGATATTCATTTATTTCAATTTAAACAAATTCTAATAAAATCCTGAAAGGGCTTGTGGCTGTCACAGTATGTTCTGAGCTGGAAAGTCATGCAACAAAGTAATTCAGCTTTAAACACCATCAGTAAAAAGTTAAATATGTTAAAGTCCTGCAGCCAGGAAAGCATCTAGACCTCCGGAGTAGGCGTGCTCTCACTGCCAGGCAGCCTGGGGACGAGCAGGAGACCCAGACCGAGGACGGCAGCACCGCAGCCTGCTCACCCACTCCCTCGCTGTCACTGTGGGGCTGTCTAATTTACATGGTGCTCTGTAATCTACAGTGGAATGTCTAACCTGTGCTATTCCACTAACACTGTGCCTTATTTGGGCACAACCCTGCCTAGCTGGTTGTAGTGAGTGGCCCAGTGGGCTGCATGCCTGTCAGCAGAAGGTCGCTGGTTCAAGTCCCAGCCTTGGCTGAGATGTTACGTGTCTGTGGGCCCTTGATCGTGGTCCTTAAACCCCCCCCCACCCAAGCATGTTTATTACTTGTGTGTTTGTGTGTTTCACATAGAGCAAGATGGAGTAGATGAAAGAGAATTTCCCACTAGGCATTAATGAAGAATCACTCCCCTATATCTGTACACTGTCACCCCATTGTATATTCTTAGCAAAAAACATATTCCATATGAATTTCAAATATTACTATTACATGAAATAAAGCTCACATTGAGCAGATTGGAAGATCGATTTCCTTTGAACTACTATTTTCAATAATTCACAATATTATGTTATATTGATGTAGTCGGCATGCAGGAGATACTCATTTCTGTAATAACAATATTTATTAATTTCCGACGGAGATAAAGATGGAATGGATTGTGTTCAAAATTAGTTGTAGTGTGTTTTCATTCACAATCCATCCAATTAGACAATATATCTGTGTACACTGGTCCAATTAACACACAGCAACCAATCATTGAACCATAATTGACTGCGTGGATAATTGGTCTTGGTGAAGGATTTCTTATAATAAGAAGACGTCCGATTTTGTCGTTCTCTGGTTGGTTCTAGCCGTCGCTCAGCGTGGATGGCAGCAGGATGGGTCAGCGTATAACGCTGTCAGCCCGCGGCGGATGGAAACGGCACCGGGGCTCGGCGTTAGACTGCAGGATGATAACTCCCCCCGCCGGAGCGCTCTGCCCATCTGCCGCGAGAGCATCCGACAGGTGAGAGTAAAAATACGGCAGTGTGAAGAACATTCTATTTTCATTAGCGAGCTAAAGCCCTGAATTGCAGATATGTGTTAAGATGATTATAGAGGTACATCAGTGCTGGCACCAGAAGAATTTCATGGGATTGGGGTTGCATGTAGGTCTGAGAGATATGGACCAAAAAATACACTATTTTTAGGCAGAATAGCGGCACATGTCACATATCGGTATTTTCCTCAACGTGAACATAATGTTAGATTTTAAATCAAATCCCCTTGTGAAATGTTCCATACACTTTTATTAAAACGGTGTGGTCAAAACGAAATGCAAAAACCAGGTTTCCTAACCTGTTTGCAAATGCAACTCTACGCTATTAAGAGCACAACTGTAACTATTAAGTACAGAAATTTTCATTACTGCAAACAGACGTCTCGGAATAAAGACAAAAACAAATGATATATTGTGTTGCGAGCATCCAATCAGGAGACAGCAGGAAGCTACCTGGGGCCCCAAAAGCTAGGGGCCTCGTGAAGGTAGAATTTCCAGAAGGTAGAACATGTTATCTGCATTTTTATAGGCAGTTTTGAGATATACAACTGGGGTCCACCAGTTGTTCCCTGGCAAGCAAACTGGGACAAAGTAGCCTAAAAAAAAGAAAACTGCACAAAGATACAATAACGTTACATCTCCCTTAATTGTCTGACACTGTCTCACTAGAGTGGTAGACATCTTGTGAACAGGCATGACGAGAACACATTTAAATAAACATATGCAAGAATTCAAGACTAGGCTTAGCAAAAGAGGACAGGAATACGCCTCTTAAATATCTTAGATCAATCCTCCGCTGTCAGGGGCACCCGTCTGCCCGAGTCATTCATGTATCCTCCCTGTTTGGCCAGCAGGTATCGCTGCTCATCCTGTCCTCCCTGCTGTCAAGGTCCCCAGACGGCCACACAGCTGAATGAGCTGAATTCAGATCCTGCCTCCTCTGTTTTTGTATTTTTGTAGATTTTGTTCCCATGTGTTTCATTTGTATCAGTTTTCTAGTTCCCGTGTCTTGTGATTTGTATTCGGTTTTGCTTTGTGCCCATGGTTGCGTTTTACCCGTCTGCTATTCCCCTAGTGTTAGATTCTGTTTCCTAGTTTGAGTTTCACGACTTAGATTTATTAGTATCCCCCGTTGCCTGTTTTGCCAGCCCTTGTTAATTCTTGTTGGCCTCTGTATATGAGTCCTGACCCTGCTCTCTTCTGGTGGGGAGTCATTGTTGCTGCTGCCGATATGTTGTTGGCTATTTTTTGATTTCCCTGCCTCTTCCCTGTGTAGCTAGTTCCCCTTTGTAGATCATTTTGTTCTGTTACTCTGTACCCTTTTTAGTTTTGACCCCTCGTGGCTTTTTTAGTGTTTCCTAGTGTCTTAATAAACCCCCGTTGTGTTCCTGGAGCTGCCAATGGATCGCCCACCCTCTTTCCTGCCTGCAAAATCTCTCGCCCCCGTGTCAGAGACCCCTGAGACCGTCACATCTGGTGCGATACTCCCTCCCCCATCAGAAAACTTTACCTACAGTATAACTGCCCGCACTCTGATTGGTATGTTTTAATGCTGGCACTCCACCTCATTGGTTGCCATACTACTGATGTAAATCTAAGACCTATTTGGCGAATGGCTTTAAAGATGGAGGCTTGACAAACATTGAAAGTGCACTTAGTAACTGAAATGACCCACATTTACTCAATGAAATAAAGCAAATATTGCTGATTATAGTATTTTTTAACCTCTGAGCAATTTGTCAATGTTTTAGAATGGAATAAACTAAGTTGGTAATATCGCATTCCATTTGCCTTGGAGGTCAGAGTTTAGAGTGATGTCACCGCATTACAGTGAAACAGGGATCCTGGAGATCCACCCCCCTGCAGGGCTTAGGTGAAGCCCTAATGTAACATACCTGATACAGATAATCAAGCCCTTGAGTAGCATCTCAGTATTAGAGCCGGCTATGTTGAAGCTAACCTGGCTCTAAAACTGGGCCTGATTATCTGTGTCGGGTGTGTTAAATTAGGGCTGCACCTAAGCTCTGCATTGTAGTACTGTAGGTCTCCAGGAGCAGCGTTGGGCAGCCCTGCAGCTCAGCAAGTGGGAAAGCCACTTAGCAATACTCAGGACCTGTTGCAAACAGCAGGCAAACAACTTGTCAGATTTAAGGTACCCCAGTTTAAATGGTCTTCATCTTCGTTCACTTACATTTAGCCCGGACTACCTTAAATCTGAAAAGTTATCCAGCTAAGCAAGAAATCCTGCTTTCTGAAACAGGCCCCAGTTCTAGCTTGGTTATTGTTAGCTATTGCTAGTTATATCGGTTGATAACAAATTAGATGCTGTTTTGTGCATATAAACACTGTAGCAAAATGTACTCAGATAGCAGTTGGACAGTACTGCGTGTACCAGCAATTTTAATGGAAAGACATAAATGCTAATAGACAGTATGTAACTACAGCTTTCACATCTGATGGTAACGGGCACAGCCATTTTGAATTCTGAGGTCAGGGTTTTACAGATCCCTCCGACTTTCCCAGTCAGGATTCTGACTCACTAATTCTGACTTCTGGGTTCAAATGGAACACAGCCTTTGAGTCTATGCCTTTCCCCCTCTTAACCTTGAGCTGTGTCTGAATTCAGGGGCCGCATCCTTCTGCATTCAAAGGTTGTATGTGCGAGAAGGCCGTCCCATTCCGAAGGCTTCCTCAGTTGTGGTGTTTACAACCAGAAAGCAATATTATTGGTTTCTATTAAAAATCTTTAACAAAATGTTTTCCCTGCATGAGCCAAGCAAAGTCATTTAGTCCTTTCTAAGGAGATTAGCCTGCAGAGCAAAGAGGCTGATGACTTTCTGGATGTGCTGCACATGATTTCACCTCTCTGGTCTCATTGACCATGCGAAGCTCCTACAGCCGGGAGGATTAGCACAGAGAGATTCCATTTCCACTCTCCACTTCTGCAGGGATCAACAGGTGTGAAGATATTACAAAGCTGTTCTGCCCTGATCAGCAAACTGCAGGGTTTACAATCTGACGCGGCCATAGTTGGCTGATTGCAGGGGGAGGCTGGGGGAGTTTGGATTAGAGGGGTTGTGGGGTTAAACCTCAGCTGAGTCCTGTTTTCTTCATGGATGGTGACTTACAGCAGTGTCTGGTTTATTCTTGCATATTCCTAATGTGAACGAGGATTCAAGTCAAAGCCGAAGTGTCATTATTGTTTTCTCAGCTCTATGATCCATCTGTGGTACCATGTGATGAAATTTTGTCTTCTGTTCTCAGAAGTATGACTGAAGCGATTTTCGATCCTTTACCAAGTTAGGACCAAATATGAGGCTTATTTCTGACACTTAAGAGTGTGGGGGAATCCTGTTTCATTAGTATTAGTTGTTGCTTATATGTGAAACAAAATAAAAGTAAATCATGAGAATCTATGCTATTTTGGCGATATAATACTGATCACCGTTTCAGCACACTGCACGCGCAGCATCTTAGATGCAAATTTTTTCTTTGTTCTGATCCCACCCACTGCCCATGATTGGCTGACATAAATGTGACGCCGTGGGGTTGGTCAGCAGGACTAATTATGCCGTTGCCATGGGGGGTTGCAATTAAAGATTTCATTTGGACATCAGGCCTTATAGTGCCCTTATAACTTATATAATAAAATTTTTCATAGTCTATAATTTTATTTGACCAAACTTATCAATGAGAATTGAAAAAAAGCAAAGGTAAGTATTACCCAGCCAAGATGGGTCCTCCAGATGTGGTGGAGTATAAAAGCACATGGTCTAGCATCAGCCAGCACAGGGCTGATTAAAGTCGATTGAGTCATTTCGGTGAGACAGCTATCAGAGAGGCTGACACTGTTTCTCACTCAATGGACAGAGAGATGCCAGGGGGCGACGATTGTTCAGCAGGAGTGTTAAGGCACTAAATGAGAAAAAGCTGAGCAAAAGGTGATGGTACAAAACTAGCTACAGAGGACATGAGGCGGAGAACCCAGCCAAACATCTCTCAGAAAAAAGCTACGCATAAGTGGGCATGGAGAGAGTTAGCCATCAGTTGACACCAGAGTGACGTGATCTGGGCTTTGTGAACTACATTTCCCAGAATGCCCTGTACCTACCTGCTGAGAGAGAGAGAGAGTCAGTGAGAGAGTGAGCGTTAGAGTTAGCTGTATTCTGGTACAGCAAGTTGGAAAGCTCGTTAGCCATTGTTAGCAATATCAGTTGATAGCAACACATTACGTGATATTTTGCACATAAAAACACCATAGCAACAGTTCCACAGTTAGATATTGGACAGTACCGTGTGTACGACCGATTTAATGAGCCACAAATAAACTAATAAACATTATAAAACTACAGCTTTAACTTCTGTTGATAAAGGGTGTGGCCATTTTGAATTCCGTAGTCAATGTGCCATTGGGGTGATTGTTGGTCTGGTCGGCGGTCTTCTCTTTATGGCCTGTAAGACAGTCTGGGTCTGCTGTCTGCATTGCTATTGTTGATTACTTTGATGTGGCTGCTGTGCCGTTATGGTTGACCCCGGCCTGTTTTTATCGTGTTTTTCTTCTCCCTTTTGTACCTGGATTGCCTTCGTGTCTTTCGACCTTTCTCTTCTGCTCTTGCTCCTGCCTGCCTGCCCTGTGTTGCTTACTTTTGTCACGAGGTCAGTGTGGCGGCTTGCGAGTCGGGCTGTTTGTTTCGAGAAGCTACTTTATAGGAGTCATGTGTTATTTGCTTGTGCGGACTTTCACAGCTTATAACTTTAGCTGGGAAGGTATCATGTTTGTAGGGGTTTATTCGCATCTCACAGGCCTATTTCCTTAAGCATCATGCTCACTGCCAACCTTAGGTGTATTTTACCATTTGAAATATTTGACACACTATCTAAATGTTACATGTAAAATTATTAAATGTAATTGTGGACTATTTGACAGCCTGGGATAGGTGTTTTTTTTATATTTAATAGATTGAGTCATGTTTCCATGGCGACTAGGGAAGAAAATTAAAATAATGGCGCTCCAATGATCGGCTTTGTGCTCTAGTGCAGCGAAGGTGAATTCTGGTCCCTTCCAAAAAGGTGGCACCTAAACAAGGATTTAGGGTTCAAACAAAAAAGCCTGAAATCCTTAATGGTACTAAATCATGTCAATCTACAAATTTAGTACAAATTAATTTTAAGATAAAATGTGTAAAGTCTCTGTGTAAAGTGGCTTTAAGGGCTATTAGCAAAACGTTAAGCAGACTGTGGTTCGCAGTTTCAGGGCGCTCTGCAGGTCTTTAAGCCAAAAGACAAAGCGTGTCGTCTAACAATCAGTGGTCATGTGATTTAAAGTCGTACTGAGAGGTCCCGCTGACGGCTGTGGCAGCGCAGGGTTCCTGAAAGTCATTTGGTTTAGTGTTACTGCATTCCTGCACAAGAAAAGATGCCTGTATATTACGGGGCACTCGGGCGTGAAGGTACATCGGCGGTCACTGATTTGCTGCAGCTGCAGGTGATTGTGGAAGCCCTCGTGATGGAACACCACAAAATCTGCAGGATAGTGGATTCCGCCCATCCATACCTGGTACGGGTGTGCTGGAAGCCTGGACGGAGCAAAAATGTGGGGTTTCTGGGGGACTCTGAGAACTGGGTCGAGAAAATACTGCTATGAAGTATTGTTTTTGTACCCTTAAAATTTCAGGCCATAGATTTGGGAGATACAGGGTTGACATGTAATGGAAGCATGACAGGATATGGTTTCTTTTACAGTTATATCTACAGAACAACCAAATAAATCAGAATGGCTCAAATATGCAATGTTACTGAATGGAGACATGTACTTAGATTAATACAGGGTACGGAGATACCAGAAAGATTAAGGGTTAGGTTTGCTGTTCTGTAGTGAGAAGCACGGTTCGTGCGTTTGTGCTTGTGTGGTAGGAAGACCATGCAAGTCAAAGGCCAAGGATTTATAGAGGTTATATGTGGTTGATACGGCTGGTTGCTAAGCTACAGTCAATGGTTTAAGGACATCTCAAACTGGGAAAGAACCACTTATCCTGTGCAAAGTCACTCTGAGCCGGGAGGCTTTCATTAGCACAGGGAAGTAATCAGAGGGACACCTTGTGCAAGAAATCAGTATGACTGAGAGTTTCAGCATGAAAACAATTGGCGGTTGAGGAGAGTTTCATCTGACTGAGAAAAAAACAGCCCGTCACAGATGTTCCTTCATTGGTTCGTCAGATATGTGTGCTCTTCTTTTGACGCTCAGAGCTTCTCAGACACAAACAACACACATACACACACACACACACACACACACACACACTCCATACCAGTCCAGCCCTTCAGATGCCTTACAGCAGTCTGTCTCTTCTGGCGATCCCTCACGCACCCTGAAGCCGTCGGGATGCCGGCAAGTCACTCGCCCTGTGAGCTTCGCCTTGTTGACTCCCGTGAGAGTCCAGAAGCAGCTTTAAGCGCTGGCTAAGCGGGGCGATCCTCAGCTCCCATTGTTGTGGAATTAGCGTGGGTGTCATGCAGGAGGCTGACAGACCAGGGTCTATAAGGGAATGAGTTTATAATTAGCCATGGACTAGCAGCAGAGGAAGAAGGAGAATAGGAAGAATAATTTCCTGTGACCCTGAGCAAGTAAGTAGGTAGAGGATGGATGGATGGAACAATTAGTCTTATTCATCCATTTTCTATTTTCCAGGCAGTGGACATTCAGGGTGGGATGAAGGTTCAGTACAGTACACACACTCACATGCAGACACACACACACACACACACACGCAGACACACACACACACACACACACAAGTTCCTATCTAAATGGGAACCATCGGTTCATTTAAAAAGATGTCCCCAAAAGTAGGGAAATTTTAGGTTTTACTATACTTTGGGGACAATTTGCTCCTGAACCCCCCCGCACACACACACACACACACACACACACACACACATACAGATTGTTTATCCCAACAATGACGACCTTTACCTCTACCCAGCCGTAACCTTAACCATAAGCAACCAAACAAAATGCAAGTCTTTTGGCATTTGTGGGAGCCATTTATAACTTTGGGGTGTATTATGTATTTTGGCCACTGGGGGGTGTATTGCACGGGGGTGGTCTTGAGGACAGGTGGGTATGAATGGTGTTTTCCGCTAGGATGGGGTGAATGGCAGAGGGAACATGGTTCTTACCGTAGCACCTGTAGACAGCATAGTACAAACAGCAGGCCGCCAACGCTTTATTCAGCACAAGTGTTGTATGCTAAAGATAAAAGTCCCTTTTTATGTGAACCAAAGATTTGTAATATACGGGAACATCACCCAACTGCAGACACCACTTGGACTTTGGTCATTAAAAGCTACGCGTTGAGAAGATTTGGCCGTCCATTCTGAGGCTTACAGTAAACCCTCTACAGCATTTTTAGTTTTTGATTGCATTCAGAGATTTTTATAAAATTGAATTTCCCCCTGTGGGGATCAAAAAATGTTCCCACAAGGTCAAAATAACAGGTTTTTATCACATTGTGGAGACGTCTGATGCCCCACAGTGTAGTATACACATGCCCACACAACAAACACACACACACACACACACACACACACACAGAGCCTAAATCACACACCATGGGGAATCTGAAAAAAAAACAACTAAGCAGGGAAAATTATTTTTGCTATTGTTTTTTTTTTGCCTTATTAAAATGTCGTTTTTTTCAGATTGTGGTGTTTTTAGCCTGAAACTCAGAATTAAAAATGGATCATACTCTGGTAAATTAAAAGAAAGAATTCATTTATTTTAAGCTTATTACTTGAGTGTTTCAAATTTACAGTAATCGAAATATTGCCCATCGGTGCACTTGTAGCAGGTTACAGATTTAAATGAAAAACGAAACCATTTTTGACAAATATGACATTTATTAAATAATCGAAGCCCTTTTGGCTTATTGTTCTCTGTGTCAGAGGAAAAGCTCCAGAGAGCAATAAATCTTATTATGTAATGGACAGGGGAAGCACCTGGTGTAACACAGACATCGTTCAGAGAGACCATGGGGGGGGGGGAGCTGGATTGGGCCAGTCCAGCTCGAACAAACGTAACGAACCAACTGAGGCCTAATGAAGTCGCCTCTTACTATTTGCAGAAATCCGTCTATAAACCCCAGACGGTTTTGCTTTTAAAACACAATTCCGTTCAAATTTCTGTGTACGTCTTAGATCCTGCTGATAATCCCATGGGGATTTGGTCACAAAGGCTGTAAATGATATGCTGAAACAAGAACTTGTCCTGTGGTGGGTGAACCTCGTGTAACCAGGTCGCCGGTTACCTAACAGGAGTAATGAATGACAGCATTTTCTTCTCAGTTCTGTAAATGCTGATATTATAAGATGGATGCCGCTTCTCTCAGCTGCTCATCAAGTTCACCGTCAACGCAGAACAATTAAGGAAAAAATGGAAAAAACCAGGTGCAACCTTTTTATCGCAAGCAGTCGTGTAAATAGTGTATTGAGCTTAAGAGCAGTAACTGCAGAGTAGGGTTGGTGTACAAAACCTAAATCAGGCGATTTCATACATATTGATAATGAATATTGTTTAATGATTCAGATTTTATTCTTCCTCTGTTGTTTCTTCTCCTCTGTTGTCATGTGTGTTTTTTTTTTATTTAATTTATTATTAATTATGACTATTTGGTAATTTACAGTTTACAGTCACTGCAACTTCATAATGCATTGATTATGCATCCATTAAACATTCATAAGCAGTGTGTAAGTACATCACAACATCCTAACATGCCCTAACAGCTTTAATATACATTAATAAGAAACATTGTATGATTATTTGATTATAAAGGTTAAGGAATTGGTTACCACGGGAATATGAAGCATCATTTGAATCCCAGAGAATCTAGTGAATCGGTGCTGCGTGAGCATGTCTTATATTAGCAATATTAATATTGGATTAGTGTAACATTTTAAGCATCACATTTTCATTCTGGTTCCTGTAAGCTGTTGGTGACCTCTGTTCTTAACCTATGCAAATAGCACAGTTAACAAGTCATGCATCACAGATATACAGTGGCACGAAAAAAAAAAAGCGTGAACCCTTAGGAAGTACCTGTTTTCTTGTATGAAGTGGTCATTAAATGTGGTCTGTTCTTTTTCTGTGTCACAAGCATAGACAAACACAATGCGCTTAATCTATTAACTCAACAGTTGTAATCATTTACGTCAACACTGAACATACCCATGAAATGTTCACGGTGTTGTGGAAAATGTTAATGATTTCATAACTAGTCGAACCTCCTTTGGCAGCAATAACTTCCAAACGAGGGCTTCTGCTAGCTGTAGATCACACACGCACATGTCCTGGAGGAGTTCTGGACCGTTCCTGCTTACAGAACTGCTTCAGGTCAGCCGTGTTCTTCAGATGCCTGCTGTGAATGGCTCTCTTGACATCATTCCACAGCATCTTTACTGGGTAAAGGTCTGGGCTGTGGCTGGGTTACTCCAAAAGGTGGTTTTTTTTATAGCCATTCTGTAGCAGATTTACTTTGATGTTTAGCGTCATTGTCCTGCCACATCATTCAGCTTATACTGAGCTTTGGCTGGCAAACAGCCCTGACATTACCCTGTAGGACATCTTGATAATCCTGGAAATTCATTTCCCCCTCAATAAGGGCAAGCTGTCTGGGCTCTGAGGCCACAGAACAATCCCAAGTCGTGGTGCTCCTGTCTGCTTTGCCTCTGGGATGACGATTTCCTATTGCTATGTGGTGCCTGTTTTACATATTTAGTGCTGCATGTTCGACTCAAACAATTCAATCTTAGTTTTATCATTTCACAAACCATTTTCTCAGTATTATCGGGGAGTGTGGTCTGGTCTTTAGGGATCTTTATCTGTACAACACTGCTTTTTTTTTTGAGAATACTGGGTTCCTCTCCAATGTCCTGCCATGGACACCATTCCTGTTGAACGTATTGGATATGGTAGCCCCACAAACAGACAGATTAACCAGTTCCAATAATTCCATCAAGCCTTTACCTCATTAAGAATTCTGTACTGAAACCTTGGATGGGTGCCCACTATTCGTGAGAGTAGCAACAGCTGCTGTGGACTTGTGAAAATCTAAACTATTTCAGATTGCTTTGTTCAAATTTCTGGGTTCAAATCAACAATTCTTGATCATGTGTTCTGGGTCTGATCTGTTCTTTATGAGACATAGTCCACATAGCGGGATGGTTCATATGAGCAGCAAACTGATAATGTTTCATTACCTCTAACCCACACCTCCAATCTCATTTCATCGACTGGACTGCAGCTCTGCTAACTCATTAGCCTTCAGGCTCACATCAGGCTCACTTCAGGCTTACTTTTCCCCAACCTATACTGAGAACCTATACTGAGAATATGCAAAATACATAATAGTAATTTGTTTTTAGTTAAGACAGATAGTGTTAGTTTATTTTTGTAACTTTGACAATTTTATACATAAATGCAGGTAATTCAAAAGGTTTCACATTATGTTTTGCTGTAATACAGTGATCAACAGTAGAATCACAGCTGTATACAAAAGTCTGGACACAATTGCACAGATTGATTTTTGCACAGCAAACACCTAAGAAGGTTTCTGTACCAAAAGACTTCTGCAAAAGTGGGAAAACCTAACACTAACTAGAATAACTTTTTGGAAGTGATCATTTCTTCCGAAAGAGGTATTAGTACTGACAGGCGCATCACACATTGAAATGTGCAGAAATGTGTCCTACCTTTTGCCGCTTACTTATAGATTAAGCAAAACCTAGCATTGTGTGTTGAAGTTTCTATGCATATTACATCTCATCTTTGGCCATTTTCCCTCCATTTCCCAGTAATTAATACATAAAGTAAGAGAGCGCTTCATCAATATCTGTGCTCCCTCAGGTAAAGGGTAATTGTAGGTAAAAGATTGTAATTGCTTATCCTGGATTGTTAATTCTTCTAGATTTGCTTGAATAATAAAAAAGCTTCCACATGAATAATATAAGGAAATTCACAATGAAACAATTTTTATGTATAGTCATAAATTTCAAGGACAACGAAATGGATAATTTTCTCTTTTCTGGGCACAGGAGAATTTGTGGAATGACTGTCAGCATCTCGGGAGAAAGGCTGTATTGTTCGCATCTGGCATATTCTCATGTGAGTAATGTGACTGGGTCCTTGGCTCATGAGACAACGCTGTATTGTTTGGGACTGCCGCACCTTCCGGGCACTGACTCTCGCGCTTCTTCGGAACTTATGTCGGCTGCCTCCTGCCTCTCTGAAAACTCTGTTTGCCAGAGCTCCCTAATAGCTACAGTAACACATACCGCTAACTGGCATTTAAGCCTAACATGATTCACCATCGTGGCAGTGTTTGTAATCTTGATTTAGTTGCTTCAATATTAAAATTGCCTTTCATGAGGTGTTTCCATTATCACGCACATCGGGGCGGCACTGGTGCTCAGTACTGTAGGTGGTGCTGTTGCATTAAACCCCCAGGTTTACTGGTTCGAATCTCTCTTCTGCTCTCTGTGTGTGCACATTGCCATACTCCACGGTTTGCTCACACAGCTAATTGGTGCGTCGCTAATGCTTAGCATGCCCCCCCATTAGGCCTATGGTGCCTCAGATAGGCTAGAAGATGGATGATTTATTCAGGGTGCATAGGAGCCAGGGACAGCGTGAACTCCCCCACCCCCCCAAAAAATGTATTTGGTTTAATTTATCCCCTCCCAATTAACAGACATTTGCATTTAAATGACCAAGTTGTGCCCCCCCATATCAAACTGTCTCCTATGCTGCCACTGGATATATTTCCCCCCAGTAACCTGAGCATCTCCTCTTCTCATGGGGAGGGGGGAGGGGGTCCTCCCATTCAGTAAGACTTCTTTTTATTTCACTGCCCGGTTTACCATGCATTTTCTAACCAGTTTTCCCGGTGAGGACCATCGCGGCTGGGAGGTACAGAATGTATTGGGGTGGGGCAAGGTGACATTTTGCTTGGGGACGGACAGAGATTGGACTGATGCATGGCATACATACACAGAGATGGTAATGCTAGTGTACACACACAGATGGGAATGATGCACAATGTAGACACACAGATGGGAATGATGCACAATGTACACTCACAGAGATGAAAATGATGCACAATGTACACTCACAGAGATGAGGATGATGCACAGTGTACACTCACAGAGATGGGAATGATGCACGGCATTCACTCACAGAGATGGGAATGATGCACGGCGTACACTCACAGAGATGGGAATGATGCACGGCGTACACTCAAAGAGATGAGAATGATGTATGGCGTACACACACAGAGATGAGAATGATGCACGGCATTCACTCTCAGAGATGAGAATGATGCACGGCATTCACTCACAGAGATGAGAATGATGCACGGCGTACACACACAGAGATGAGAATGATGCACGGCGTACACTCACAGAGACAGGAATGAAACCTCTCATGCTCATTGCCAAAATTTTTAAATTGCTCACTGAATTTTTTTTACCACTCCCATTTTTCTAACAGTCTCATTTTTTATTACAACTTCCAATCTAATGGTTCATTGCATACTGAATTCAGAGACTGTAAAAAACTCAGGATATGCCATCATTCTTATTAGCAAGAGTTTTCACGGATGAATTTTAAATTTCAGAAAGACAGTCAAGCTTAAACATATCATTCATTTAGCCTGACTTTTCCCTTTTATAAAAGCATCGTATAAAAACATTATTCTCAAACTGTAATCACTAGACTGCAGGTTAAATATACTGTACCATTTTGTGTTAAATCCATGCAAATAAATCAACAATTATTTTCTGCACTTTGCAAAATCAGCAGATGTATACATAATTCACTTCAAAGCTGAGCACCTACATCACTCACTGAGTCACAGAGATGGAGGCAGGATGGCAGATCAGTGAAATATCCCGGAGGTTTGCTAGCGTCATAGCCCAGTAAGGTGACTGGTACCATATTGGTGTAATGATGGTACAGGTAGGTGCTCTGTGCACAGGTTCAGGCATATTTGTGTATTTTTATTGTATTTGTGTATTTTATTGTTTTTCCATAAGTGGCTCAGATTAAAGCAGCAGCCATCCACCACCAGGCCGTGGATCATTTGGTACTGGGCCGCAGAAAAAGAATGAAAAACTTTTCATGTTTATTTTATTTCCATTTTATTGATTGTTGGAGTCTGCAGGGTGTTTTATTTTAAAAATGACCAGATCATCTCCCCATCGCTACCATCTGTGTGCCTTTTTCACAGTTTCGATCATAGATATAAAAGGTAGATACCATGTTTGCGATTGGTAGTGTGTCTATTCGGTCACCATACTGGAGCGGTCAACAGTCAAGTCACTGACAGTAAATCTCTGTGAAAAATGGCACAGGCATGTGCAGCATTTTGCGTACAAAAATTAGAAAACGGGCATTGTGGGATAACTTCTCACAAGTAAAAGGCAATTTTACTGTTATGTAAGTTAATGAACATAAAATATCACTTCAGACTGTCCTGAAAATGACCGCACGTCATCGTCACGTGGCTACTTATCGAGAACACAACATTTTTAATTATAATTGTTAAAGCACTACGTGACTAGAGGTAAAGGTGATATGTACTTAAGAGTGACCTCATTCACTGTATGGTTCACGATATATATATACAATTGTCAGCTGGGATGCGCTCATGAGATTATATATGATAACTAGCCTAAATCATAGCGCTAGCTTAATATGCTAACCGCATCATTCATCCACATGACAGAAGTAATTTTAACTCAATCTTGTTTTTGTCAAAAGCTCCCCAAAGATCCTAGATCAAAAACACTTGGGCCATCGCTGTCCGACTGAAAGATTCTGTACCTAAAGTCATTTCCAGGCAGATGATTTTTATTATATGGGCACAATGGCTGGTCCATGGAAAATCGTCTTACATGAAATCAGTGCAAAAATGGTTGGAGACCCACTGAATTAAATGAGCTACAGTGTATTTATGCTATATTGTGTCATCGTTCTTCTCTTCCTGACTGTTTCTCAGCCTTGTCTCCTGTGCTGTCTGAGATAATGATAGGAGAAGATGGATGGATGGATGGATGGATGTACTTGTTTTAAGAGCATTATAATGTCAAACATCATTATTTAAACCGGTCAATATTTACTAATACTCTGTTATCATTGTTCTCATGTGAATTAGACATACTGTGTGAATGTTTGTGAATGTTTGTGAATTTTTGTGACGTATCCTTGGGTATCCTTGACCTGTGATTTCAGGCTCACCTCAACTGTGCACTTATTGCCGGATAGATGGATGGATGGATGGATCCATGAACATAAATACTATGGAGCATTAAGGCCTTAATCTCATTCTCATAGACATAATTGCATGTGATGTAACATGGATGACTAAATGACCCTCTCATTCAAGGCATTTGAGACATTCGATGAATATGTAGTTGGTATGTGTGGCTGTCGCAAGGCAGCCGGAGCTGTAGCATGGATGCACCGCAAGTGAGATCTTGTGCAAACATCCTCCTCATCATTCTAGATGGCTGCCAAGGCACAGTCATGGAGTGCAGGGTAGACAAAGGCGGAACGTGCAAGGCTACACACAAGTATGGGGGCAACCAAGGCCAAGAAACTTCAGGTGTAGGGACATACATTCCTGGGCAAACAAAGTGGGCCAAACCAAAAATGACCTGGTTAGGGGCCAGATTTGAAGCTTATAACGAATATTAATCACAAACTAACCAGGAAACATCTTTCAGCTAATCATCAACTATTTGAAGCCATCAGCATTGAGTGGAACAACATTGACTTTTCTTCCTGTAAAAAGCTATCTGTGATTTTGCTGACAAGAATTAGACATTTAAGGAAATTTGTTTTATTTTTTGTAAATGTCCTGGCCAATTGTCTGCTGTTGAGACCATTGAAATGTTTTGCAGGTTTGGCACATTTTTTCCCCCTGGAGTGAGCGCTGGAACAAAGAAGGGCAACAATGGAAATCAAGGTGCTGAACTCGGACTAGAACCAAGAAGAATAAGAAAACCAATGACACTTAGATGTTACCGGTCCAGCAAAAAAGCCTTGAGATTTATCACTAGGCCTGAATTCCAAATTCTGCAGACAGATAGGCGGCAGAGCTCGTAAAGTGGCTGCACTTCAGGAAGGGTCAAGGGTCATGGAGGGTATCCACAGTAAAGACGAGAACGCAATCCCAGTGCCAGCCTGCAGGAGCCTTGAAGATGTCACGGGCACCCAGTTGACTAATTCTTCACAAGCTGTTACTTCCATTTTTTCCCATTTTGGATGAGCATGATCACAGAAACGCCAAATCGTTTGCGATTTACTTGTCCTTGGCAGGACCACTAGCTTATATAAAGGCCTGCCCAGTGTCGTGTGAAAATCTCTGGGTCTTTGGTTGCTGGGGAAACAGCCCATGAAATAACTGCTGGAGTAATTTCTGGAAGGTCTATTCTGTTGCAGTTCGTATGTCATACCCAGTTCCTTTGCATTTTAGCATCATTTGTATCTATCAGTTTTCCATCTCAGTCCATCGGCCTAATTCCATGTCTAATACAAGAAAAACTATTTCCTGGCACATATAAAAACGAAAAAATTTTTGTTAGTGTCACGTTGTGCGGGAAGAGCAGGCGAGCAGCAATCAAAAAGCAGGCAGGATGACGGGCAACAAGGGTTTAATCGGGAGACGATGATGTACATTACAACCACACTACAACACTACAATGACTGATCTGGTGAATACAGACTGAGACATGGACTAAATACACAAGACAAGCAGAACAGAACAGGCAACAGGTGATCACAATCGGGAATTGACACGAGGTAACGAGGTGGGCGTGGCACACAGGAGGATCAGACGGAGCTGGGCGTGACAGAACCCCTCCCCAAAGGTGCACAAACTGGGCGCGCCCCAGGGGAGGCAACAGACGAGACGAGACTGGGGAAACGGGACCTGAAAGACAAAAGCAAAACCATCAACGAGAGACTGGGAACAGAACGGAGACACAGAACAGGCTCAGGGATAAGAAGTAGGACAAAACCTGACAAATGATGGGGAACGCAGACAGATACACCTGAAAGGGAGACACAGGGGGAACACAAGCAGGCGGAACAAAAGCGCCAGGAGTGAAAAAAGGACCCACAGGAGGAGGAGGAGCAGAAACAGGAGGGACGAAGGGATGAGGAGCGTACAAGGGAGACCAGACAGGAATGGACGGGGGACAAAGGGGAGCTCAAGAGAACCCAGGCGGGCGAGGGAAGGCAGCCGGAGGGGCCGCAGGCGACATTGCGGCAGGAGCAGGAGGGGACCACGATGGGGGCAAGGAGACAAAGGGAGGGACAGACAGAGGGAATGAGGAGGGAGCAGGAGGGAACACCTGTGCAGGCAGGCAGGAGAGGGAAGCCGTGGCAGGCGATGGCACAGCTGGAGCCGGCAAAGGTGCCGTCCAACACTCAGCCAAAGCAGGGGGGCCCGGAGGCGGCCAACGAGGCGCTGACGGAGGGACCGCAGGTGGGCCATGTGGCACCGGAGGGGGACCCGGAGGCGACAGCCAAACCGGCGCAGGACCCGCAGGCAGCCACCGAGCCATGGCCAGGGGATGAGCGGGCGTGCCAGGGGGCAGGGCAGGCGGGACCTGACTCCTGCGAAAGTGTCCCCTGCATTTATAGGACACTGACAGGAGGAGTTTTGGCCGGGATCCCCTATGCTGGGGTGATGGTGGAGGAGTCCTTCCCCAAGTAAGAAGATCCCCGAGGGATCCCATTCGAGCTCCTCCTCCTCCACCAAGGGAGGAGGAGCGATGGAGAGATCACCCGGGACCTCCTCGAGGACGGGGGCCATCGGCTCTGTGGCAGGAACAGTAGCCTCGGGCAGAGCAAGAGGCGGGGGCCTGGGACCCTCGGGCGGAGCAGGAGGTGGACCTGGCAAGACGGGCTGGACAGGCAGGATGGCAGAGCTGAGCTGGACAGGCAGGATGGGAGAGCCAAGCTGGACAAGCAAGATGGGTTGTACAGGCTAGACAGGGGGCGCCTCAGTGGGCACCTAAGGCGTGCGGCCAGGCGTGGCTGCCAACGCCGTTCTGGCCACGGTATCGCCCGCAGGCAGAGCGGCGTCGGCAGCAAGCGGGAGGTCAGGCACTTCAGTCAGCTCGTGTAGAGTGGACGCTTCCCGGAGAGGCTAGGTCCCTTTACGGAATCGCGGGACCCGCGGAATAGCATCCATAACTGGCCTAATCCCCTCATATTCCAGGCGACCATGGAGGCTTGAGGAGAAGCTCCGACGATCCTCGGGGGTTGCTGAGTCGGGAGGGATTCCTCCTGACATTCTTCGGGGAAAGAGGCTGGGGAGAGGTAGAGCCCCCAAGAAGATCGTCGGGGTGGCTTCCTTCCCTTTTCCCCTGTACCTCTTCCTTTGCCGACTGGTACAGGCAGGTGACGGCACGGTAACCTCTGAGACAGCAGGTGCCTGGGTTCGCTTCTTCGTCACCTGGTCGATGAGCTACCGTAGGTTAGCGCGGACCTCCTCCAGCGCGGAGTGACCTCTTGCAGGAGGGTACAACTCTGGTCAGCTAGGTCCCATAAGTTGGGGTCCGTGCGGACCTCTGGCTGGTCTAACCAATGTCGCACCTCAAGCAGCAGGATGAGACAGGGATTCTCATCCTGCCGCGGTGCTCTCTGGAGATCAGTCATTCTGTCACGTTGTGCGGGAAGAGCAGGCGAGCAGCAATCAAAAAGCAGGCAGGCAGGCAGGATGACGGACAACAAGAGTTTAGTCGGGAGACGACGATGCACATTACAATAACACTACAACACTACAATGACTGATCTGGTGAATACAGACTGAGACATGGACTAAATACACAAGACAAGCAGAACAGAACAGGCAACAGGTGATTACAATCGCGAATTGACACGAGGTAACGAGGTGGGCGTGGCACACAGGAGGATCGGACGGAGCTGGGCGTGACAGTTAGGACCCCGGAATCATTTTGAACTGAAATACTGAGAGCTGAGAATGCTAGAAGAACATTTCTTATACGTTTTGTGTGAACAGACACAATTTGTGAGAAGATTGATGCTTCAGTGAAGCCCATTTGCCATCTAAATGTCATAATTCACACTATTTTGAAACGGCAGATCAAAAATTACTGATGGTTCCATACCAAGAAAATAACAACTTATGGAAACCCTGTATAAGATTCCTTTGACATTTGAGCTACAAAAAAAACAGGCTAAAATAATTTTAAAAAAGAAACAACAATAGCATAGATTATCATGAAATTAAACATTCAAACATATCTGAAAGAAAATTTAAAGGGGCAGTTCACCCTAAAACTGAAGAGTGGTATGTTTTACAGGGGCTTTAGTGTTCACTATTCACCTAGCTTGTTCTGCTGGGAGTCGCCTAGTTGAAATACCAGCCGAATATAATGGGAGCGAATGGCATTATTTCTGTGGTGGTTAAATCAACAATTCAACAGCAATGACCTGGTTACTCAAAATAATCCACAGACTTTGAAGTGAGCAGTTTAATGTAGGAACCGTTTCCTTCTACCAAACTCCACACTGTATCACTGTGTAACACTGTGGATCACTGCTCGTGCTCGCATTATCTGCGCAGTGATATGATTGCTGTGTGGATTTTGGTAGAAGAAAGTCATGCCCCATTTGAAATACATGGTAGGCAGGGATGTCTCTTGGCAGGGGGTGAGCTGTTGTCGACCGACTTCTGTACCTGATTATCGCAAAATAATATTTACTGATCCTCTCTTATCATTGATTATGTCTCTAAATTAGACATACCGTATGAGTGTGTGTCAGTGCGTGTGCCGTACAATGGAGTGGCTTTCTATCCAGGGTGTCCCTGACCTTGTGTCCTGTGCTTTCAGGCTCACACTGACCATGCATTTATTAGAGGAAAGATGGATGGATGGATGGATGGACGGACGGACGGATCTGGGGTGACATTTAAAAGTCTCCCTCATTGTCACATTGGCCCAGTTGCCACCATTGCTTTGGACTCACGTCACAAAGACTTAAATCACTTCGACACTTCAGTGAGAGAATTCTGGGTTTGCTGGGTAACAGTTGTATTACACTGAAGTGTGTTTGTGGCGGTGTGTCGCTCAGAGGGTTAGCAATCCCTTCACTTCTCTAGAAAGTTGCCGAATGGTCATGGGTTCAAGTCCCATGGTTAGCAGAGCGATCGTATTACTGTTGGATGCAGAGAGGGATGCTGGCCAGATTTACATCCGTTATGGTCAGTCCCTCTCACCCCCTGCATGACACAGTGAGGACATTACGAAGCTCCTTCAGCAACAGGCTACTGCATCCAACATGCAAGAAGGAACGCTTCCGCAGGTCATTCCATCTGCCATCAGACTTTATAACACCTCAATCACATAAAGTTCATAAATGATGTTACTATTCTGCATATTGTGCAATACAACTATATTTACATCACTCGGTGCAATCTGTATGGATGTGTATATGTATGTTTGTGTATTTTTGGTCTGTGTAATATGTGTAATTGTGCACACTAATTTTATTATTTATTGTATTTGTTACAGTATTATTTACTGCCGGTTGCAACAAGTGAATTTCCCCAGTGTTGGATCAATAAAGTCTTATCTTATCTTATCTTATCTTATCTTATCTTATCTTATCTTATCTTATCTTATCTTATCTTATCTTATCCTTCAGCTCAGTTTCTCCTGGGATGCCGGGTGTCTCTGCTGTCTTCAATCAATTTATTTTGGACAAAAGTGTCCGCAGAAAAAAGTAATGTGTTTGAAAATCTGTCTGAAAGAGTAACTGGATCGTTTAAGGGGTGAAACACTTCACTGTAAGGGGGCTGTTGCAGGGTGCAGGCAGGATAGAAACACCTTTATTCACAGCCAGAAATTGGGACCCACCTGGATATCTGAGCCTGCTTCCCATTCATCCCCTGCTTTGTTAAACCTGCATCTACTTCCAACCCAAATATATCCCTCCTCACTGATTCACCTGATTCTTTACAGCTCACAAGTCACACACTGGCGTTCAGCAATCATTCTCATATTTCGTGATATTTTTCGTGATATCTTTCGTGATATTTTACATATTAACCGTTATACACTAGGTCTGAGATGTAGCTTTTTAGGTAATTGTCTTTACCTAATCAGACACTCTGCAATGTTACTGTTGTCCTGAGATTTAGTAGCTCATTAGGACCTATATATAAAAAGAAAAGGCATTTGATTTTAATTCTTATCAATCATAATTTTGTCTGACAGTCATGATCCAAAATGTGTTACAGATACCTTTAAAGACCACCGAGTGTGCCTTTGAGGCTGGTAGATGTCAGATTTTTCCATTCACTAGTGTCTCCTGCGGAAAAAGGTAACACCTGCCAAGAAAAGCTTGCTTGTGCATTTTTATTGCGCTCAAGGGCTCTGGGATTGAGGGGAGTTCCCTGCGGACCAAACCCTATTAGTACTAGACACTGTATACATTGCCAGTCCAATCACTGACCTCCACACCTCTAATAGGAAGGGCAGCTGAGAAGCATTCAATCTGTGAAAACCTCACACAAAGCTAGGTCACACCAGAAACAAGCACAATTAACCTACAGTGGACAGCATTATATATATTAGAAAGAGAATAAATTATATTTCAGTAGTTTACATTCGCAAACAGTGTAAAATAAGATAATGCGATTTAAATAACTAAAGAAAACGATAAGCAGTTTTTACCAAATAGAAGCAGCTCCGCTGAGCTGTGCATCACTCGCACTGCGCATCGCCCGCACTGCACATCGGCCGCACTGCGCATCGCCTGCACTGCGTGTGTGTGGGTGCAGTTTGCGTGATTGTGCCAGCCTTTATGTGGGATGCGTGATCAGCCCGCAGTATATTTTACACTGTTTATCATACCCAGCTGAGCGTGGATGGGCTCTGCAGTCCTGAATGTACCCGTGTGTGTAACGGGGCTTTCAGAGATCTCAGGCCCTACAGCGCGCTCACAGTCCTGGCGCTTAAGGCATCATTCCGTCATCTCCACTTCCACAGGATCTTATTTATTAAGTCCTGACAGGAAATCGTTAACCAGAGATGACATCACTCAGCAGCTTCTGGGGCAGATTAACTTCTCTGGGGGCCCTAAGCTGACATGACATGGCCAGGAGGTTTGAAGGGAGAGGGGTTGGCGTAGGTAGATTGATTGGCGAGACGAACTTAATATTCCATTTGTCTTGAGACTGGGCCCCTGATGTTGCTGGATTGGGGCCCCTGATTTTACTGGGGCATTAATCCACCCCTGTACTGCTTGCTGAAACCACCTAGTGAAATGCACATTTTGTGCCCAGCATTAGATTACCCCTGTAGTCCATTGGAACCTGTACATTGTGGCGGAGACCCTGTAGGTATGACTCAGAGGGACCAAATGCTGGGAAGCTGCTCTTGCTGCTTAGACACACAACACAAGTTATCGATTTCGAGAATTTTCAGGTGAATTACCGAAGGATTTCTAAGTACACATACTGTAATTTAGTATCGGCGATATTACAGTAATTCAGTAATTATCACTTTCAAAAAAGCAGGCAGAGGTGGGATCAACCCCCCCCCCCCGGCAAAAAAACCAAAGTGAAAAAAAATCATGATCATTAACCTGATTTCTTAAGCCCCTAAGTCACCACCAGCTCTGGGATTTTGACAAATCTAGAGTGCCGGCACTGCGGACAGATTAATTATTAAAGCCAAACGTGACGAACGGGGAACAGAATTCCGGTCCTGTGGGCTTCATGGAGCCTTTCTATGGCCGTGGTCGATATTGCCGGGGAGGGTATCGTTTGGATAACTCGAGGGAAGGAGTGAACAGGGCGTAAAAGAGATGAAGCACAGCCACTACATGAGAGTGTTTGCTGTCAAACGCTTTTGAATGGGGGAGTTCAATGATTAAGCATATGGTGGAGGAGGGGTCTTTGTATGAGTGGAGGAAGGGGAGAGAGAGAGAGAGAGAGAGAGAGAGGGAGGGAGAGAGAGAGCGAGATGGGGGGGGCGGCTAGGACTGAGAGAGGGAGAGAGAGATGCAGACTGAGCTGCCGAGGGTGCTGAATTGAATGGGATGTTTGGATCGTGTTGAAGGCGTTTCGAGGGAAGTATCAGGGAGAATGGAAGTACTGTGAGAAGATGGCGTGCAAATACCTTTGAGGTAAGTACAAGTACAGTCTGCCTTTTGACAGAATGCAAGGATTTCTCTGCATTTTTTCCTGCCAGAATGGGTCTAATTCACTTCCTTTATCAATAGATTCATCTGATAAATTTGTTAAAATGCTTACTTGCTTTATAGAATCTGATGCAGGTTGTTTAATAAGTAATGTACATAGCAGTCATACACAGTGGTAGTCTGATTTGCAGAGACCTTGAGAAATGCAAAATATAGATATCCTAAATGGCATGAAATGTAGTGTTTTCATTCTGGATTCGCTTAATAAACATGTTTGCTATCAAGTAATGCTGCGAGGGAATGTATTTGCTAAGGAAGAAAAAACCAAAACGTACTTCAAAGTTTGACAAGCAGCGTGGCAAAGCTTTCAGTGTCTCGCTTGGTCTGGTAAAGCCTTGTTTTCTGACACGAGGGGCCGCTCACAAACCTTTTTTCTCACCACCGAATCATCCTTTAGATAGATCCTAGATCCCCGACCATCAATCTTCCCCCTCACTCCGGTGAGCTTAGTCTCGTTTCGTTCGAAACTGACAAGTATTATGACAGTATTATGAACTCTCATATGCTAAGAGTCTGACAAAACACACTGTGGGATACTGCAAATGTGCCACATGAGGCACGTGTAGGTAGGAAGTGCCTTGAGTGTGAATATCACTTTTAGTCACAGTTTATCACATCTGCCCCCAAGAGTCACACCCACACTGGCACAGTGAGATTTGGGAAGGGGGCAGTTGGTGTAGTGAAGGCAGATGTGCTGGCTGACATTGCTACCGACATGGTATTGTAGATATACCTTCACCCTAAAAATCACCGCCAGACCCCTTTACATTTTCACGGCCAGGCTCCCCACCGAAGAGGCAGGCTGTTGCACGTACAGCCGGTGAAGAATTTAGCCGGTCTTCTCGTGGCGGCCGGTACAAATCGCAAAGGAGAATAAACACCTCCATCCGCTAAAGTATTCCTTTGAAGTGCGTATGAGTACCACTTCACCCTGCTCTGAAAAGACTCCGTACGCAAGATGAATCGCAGGGCCAAAACCTCATGAAATGAAGTAAATACAATTAAATATATAGGAATTCTGTCATTGTTGCTGGGGTATAAACATTGATAAGAGTCAAGAGACTCACATCTATGAGTTCTGTCTTAAAGATGTTTTTTTTTTGTGAAATTCCAATGAAAAAGGAGAGATATTACAAATACATACTACAGAATCGAAAGTCTGTTCGCTTGATCAAAACTAATTATTGTACACCGATCAACCATAACATTAAAACCACTGACAAGATTAAATGAATAACATTGATTATCTCATTACAATGGCCCAAGTGAAGGGTGCCATTAGGCAAGGGAACAGTCAGTACTTGCAGTTCATGTGTTAGAAGCAGGAAATATGGGCGAGCGTAAGGATCTGAGTAACTATGACACGGGCCAAACTGTGATGGCTAGACGACCTGGTCATAGCATCTCCATCTTGTGGGGTGTTTGTAGTATGCACGTGTCAGTACCTACCGAAAGGAACCTGGCCCAAGGAAGACTGACTGGTGAACCAACAAGGGGGCGCGTTGATGCATGTTGAGAGCAAAGGCTAGTCTGTCTGGTCTGATCATACAGGAGAACTCTACAGTAGCACAAACTGCTGAAAAAGTTAATGCTGGCTGAGATAGAAAGATGTCAGAACACACAGAGCATCACGGCTTGCTGAGTATGAGGCTGTGTAGCTGCAGACCGGTCAGAGCGCCCATGCTGACCCCTGTCCACCACCAAAAATGGCTACAATGGGCAAGTGAGCGTCAGAACTGGACCATGGAACAATGGAAGAAGGTGGCCTGGTCTGATGACTCACATTTTCATGATTACATCATGAGGACGTCCGGGTGCATGTGGGTCCTTCACCTGGGGAAGAGATGGAACCAGGGTGCACTTTGGGAAGGCGGCAAGCCGGCTGAGGTACTGTGATGCTCTGGGTGATGTTCTGCTGGGAAGCATTGGGTCCTGCCATTTATGTGGATGTGACTTTGACACGTACCATCTACCTAAACCACCGCAGACTAAGTACTCCCCAATGGCAGTGGCTTCCTTCACGAGGCTTATGTGTCCTGCCACAGTACAGAAATTGATCAGAATTGGTTTGAGGAACATAAAAAAGAGTTCAAGATGTCGAGTTGGCCTCCAAATTCCCCAGATCTCCATCAGATTGAGCATCTGTGGGATGTGCTGGACAAACAGGTCTGATCCATAAAGGCCCCACCTCACAACTTAAAGGACTTGCTGCTGCTAAAGATCTGCTGCTAATGTCATGGTGCCAGATACCACAGGACACCTTCAGAGGTCTTGTGGAGTCCATGCCTCAACAGGTCAGGAGCTGTTTTGGCAGCTCTAGGGGAACCTACACCATTTTAGGCAAGTGGTTTTAATGTTATAGCTGATCGGTGTTTGAATTGTCTTGTCAGAGATGCTTTAGCTGTAAAAATAAAGTATTATTATACGGGAAATGTATAATAAAATACATATCTGAAATTCTTGCTGTTATTGGTTGCTTGTATTTAGCTTATATTGTATCTACTCATATTGCAGGAATGTTCCACTTGGTATCTCCCAGTAGCACATTAAATCATACCATATTACTGCTTCTGAGAGGTGATCTTCCAGATATGATACAGTGCATTGATAGATACCAAGATGCAGTGTGTGAAACAGTGATAGCAATGAAGTGAGAGATATACCAAATTTGTGTGTGTGATAGTGACTGTGATGCAGTGAGAGACATCAACATGTAGTGAGACTGTAATAGTGATACAGTGAGAGATACCAATATGCCGTGTGTAAAACAGCGATAGTGATACAGTGAGAGATAATAACGTGCATTGTGTGTGTGTGTGTATTTGTGGTACTGATGTTCTGAAAGATTCTATCATGCAGTGTGTGAGGCAGTGATAGTGATGCAATGAGAGAAACAATTAACTATGCTATTAATCAAAGAGAAGCGTGCAGTGTGTCATTGAAGCACTGTGGGTTCCAGTTGGTTTTCACGTGTGACATATGACATTCTACAAATCTCTACGACACCATTATAAGGCAGCTGAAAGCTTTGCATTTCATAAGACACCTTTCTATAGAACGGCCGGTTCTATTCAGTAAGGAATTCATGAAGTTAGTGCACGATGACTCAGTGCTCATGTACTGTTATTCTCCATGTTGTGTCCTTCAGGGGTTCCTTCTGGATCTTAAGGAGACCAGCCACTGCTTTTCTGACTCTCTGACGTCTCTGACTGTGTAAAATGGGTGAAATCAGAGCAGCATCTTCAGAGGCACTGTGAGACTAACCTGAACAGAACAGCTTGAAGGTACAAAATGAGCATAATAATAACAAACAGAACAGTGAAAGTGTAACGTAATATATGACTATGGGGTCATTACATTTTCATCCGAAGGATAGCTCAGGCATAGGTTGATGAATACAAACACATGGAATTGTGGGATTGCTGTTATTTTTTTTGCCCAGATCGTCTCAAGGGACTCCATAAAGAAACATTATCTCTACTTATAAAAAAAAGTAGCAGTCAGCTGTGCAGGAAAGGTCTTCTGCAGTTCATCCATCCACGCTTCCATCTATATTCCATAACCATCCTGAAAAATAACAGTCCTGAGGCAGGTAGTGTCCACACAGGATGTCAGTCCATCACAGTTTATTTGTCATATCCATCATATATAAGCTGACATCACTGGGGTTTCAAAATGCTGTCCTGTTCTTTAAAATTATTATTAAAATAGCTGAATAGCTGAAGGTGGGTTTGTACCCCCATCACGGAGTGTGTGTGTGTGTGTGGGGGGGGGGGGGGGGGGGGGGTGGGGGAGAAGGAGGGGGGGTTTTGGTGGGTTTGTGT
>JAODKE010000050.1:5703704-5730935 GCA_026779605.1 Mormyrus hasselquistii | reverse complement strand
TGAGACTGGAGGTAAGACAGAGGGAGTATTTCCGTTCAGTTCTTGGCTTGAAATACAAATAATAAAAAAGTTACTGTTTACTCACACTGACCAAATGTTCTGTGCTTCAGCATTCAAAGGAGGCGGCGGCGCTACTACATCAGTACTAACAGAAAAAAACACATGATACCTTTGGAAGGTTTTGTCTGCTCTTCAGACAGCATGTTAATGGCTTGTACCAGAAGCGGATCAAATGCACAATGGTTTTTCCGTGGGAGATTTCAAACATTTCCGGGCAAATTTCATCCCTGAAATCTTTGAAGTTTCTTCCCATGGTTGCATATTTAAATCTCCTCCCTCTGATCACAGAACATCCAGCTGCTTCAGCCGTAATTAAGGCCATTATCATTTACCTCCTTTTTTACTCATTGCTGTTTTCTGTGTCACATAATCCAAGGAAAGCAAGTAATTGCTACCTTTACCAAACACGCCAAAGGCCTCTTTATGCCGTGGTTTAGAGTCTAACAAATGGATTTTATCCATCACACACTTCTGCATTCTATGTAGAAAAATCTCTGTTTGCATAAATAAGCTGTGAGCAAAGTATGTGTGGTATTTCAAATTTAAAATAAGCATCTACAGTTTGTAGTATTGTCACAGTGTGAGTCATGATCACCCGAGTGGAAGCATCTGCATCATAGTGTTTAGATGCCACTTCTCTATTTTTCAAAAATATGCCGAGAGTATCTCAGGTTTTCTTCAGTGTTTTCTAGAATGTTCCATGGATTACTACATATAAGCACTAAACATAGAAATAAGTACAGACGCCTATCGTAAGGCGAAAATATCGTAAGGCGAAAATATCGTAAGGCAAAAATGCATTTCAATGCAGGGCACCTAACCTAGCAGACATCATAGCCTAGCCTACAGTCTACCTTAAACATGCTTAAAATGTGTACATTAGCCAACAGTTTGGCAAAAACCATTAACACATAGCCTATTTTACAAGTGCTGAATATCTCATGTAACTTATTAAATAATCATACCGATCGTAAAGTCGAAATATCGTAACACAGACTGGTAGAAAAATTATAAATCAATTTCTCTGATAACACAGATAGACACTTAGGATCTGTAATCTATATTACCAAAGAAACTGGAGACGCACCTTTAAAGAAAGCTATCTTGTTTTTATTTATTGTTTACTGTTACTTATTACTTATTACTTTTATGCATTGCTTACCACTTTTTCAAACCACAAGTCTTCATGCATCACAGATTGCCAGATGGAAGCAATATTAAAAGACATTAATTTTCCGCACCTAGGATCCCCTGAGTCGGAGATGTCTGACCTCGAGGACTTCGGCAAAACGGGGGGGCAGTGGAATGCGTCCGAGAGCTACCAGTTCAACCCGGCCAGCGTCATCGTGTCGGTGGTCTTCTCGCTGATCTTCCTCCTGGGCACAGTGGGCAACAGCCTGGTGCTGGCTGTGCTCTTTCGCAATGGCCAGATGGGCTACAACAGCACCAACCTGTTCATCCTCAACCTCAGCGTGGCCGACTTCTTCTTCATCATCTTCTGCGTGCCCTTCCAGGCCACCATCTACTCGCTGGAGGGCTGGGTCTTTGGCTCCTTCATGTGCAAAGCCGTGCACTTCTTCATCAACCTCACCATGTACGCCAGCAGCTTCACGCTCGCTGCTGTCTCCGTCGACAGGTGCCATGCTTTCCACCGCCTTCGCCTTTTGTCATTTGTTTTGAACTCGACCCTTTTAAGAATGACCTTTATAAATAATACACTCTGCTGTTATTTAGTTGGCCATTATTTTTTTATAAAAGTCCCCAGTCTATCAATTGACTAAGGTGTTTTTTTTGCTGTCTATTTTAAGAATAATTGCAGAATATGACAAGGAGGTTATTTTGAAAAGTAAATGATTATGATTCCGAAATTCAATGTGTCAGTTACAGGAAAACAGGAGGTCAAGCTTTTTTATACCTTTCATGGCGAGAAGGTGAAATGCGCCATTTCTTGGGCAGGAGACTGTTTTTTTTCAGGACTACGTTGCATCCGGCAAGGGATGGATGCCTGGGAGTGTTCTGGCCATTTACATAGCCGTCAACTGAACAGCGAGCCCATTGCACCAATTACACCATGTGTGTCAGTTCTTATTTTCACCGCAGGACAAAGTAGAGAGCCCTGCAATTCTGTGGGGACAGTAATTATTCCAACCCATCTGGGGAAACCAAAGATCTATAAAGTGTCAAGTGGCCAGTGGTGGAGGAACATCGATCGCTGCATTTCTAGCAAATACAGTTATTGTACCTGTCAAACTCTTTCTGAGAATAGGAGACTTTTATTACATCCTGCTCACGCAACAGGCCTGTGTCTGTGCTTATGTTTGTACTGGGGCCTTAATACAAGTTTTACTTCAATATAATCATGAGCTTGCAAGAGCAATTAGCTTCATGTTAGAAGATTAAGGGCCGCCTGAAGCTGAGTATGACGGGCTGGCATTTCCTCAACATGTAGCGCAGCCGTTGTGATTTCAAGGTGCACCTTGAAGATATAATGTAAGACGTACTGTGGTGGCGAACGCAGCCGTGTGTCTTGGGGGAGAGCGAAAGGAATGGGGACTTTTTTGGAGGACTGGGGTAGAGATGGATCATCGGGAGGATTAGGGAGAAATTAAGACATCTAAAGGTGGACAGGAGAAAACCAGCAATAACAGAGGTCAGGTTGAGACTCAAGTCGTCATTTAAGTTTCACTATGAAGTATTATGATATACAGCCTTGAGTCGATTTCTGTTCGCATTTGGGACTGGGACCACTGGAAACAGTTTGGACCATTGGACACAAGTCTATTTGACGTATCTTGATATTGTAGCTGTCCATCACATATATGGTCCTGTAAACATGCTGTATTACAAGTTAGACATGGACAGTGGGTCAATATTCAGCTGGCAGTGCTGTCCATTCTCCTGCATCTGTTACTAAGCAATACACGCACTACTGTCCTACTACGTCCACTTTCTCTCCAGCAGTGTTTATTTTTAACTTCGGACCCCAGACGTAAATGCAATTAAATGTAACTCAATCAAGACTGTACATGCGGACGAGGGGAATTTGAAAATGTTATGGCTTCCTGTCTTGTATTCACTTTGCACATAAAATCCAACTCGACAGAGGACTGAAATAATCTGTTTTCCAAATTTTCCCCATAACATACGAGTGAAATTAAGTGGAATGCAGTTATATAATTTTCCACATATCCGTCCATCATATCTGTTTATCCTGGCCAAGGCCAACAGGGGACCTTCAGCCTCTCAGGCTCTCAGCACGGGGGGGGGCTGCATCTAGGACGGGATGCAGGTTTTTCTCTTTTTTATCAAATTCATTTGAATAAGCAGATAAGTATTTCGTAATACAATTATTACATACAAATTATTAGGACAATCAATAAATAAATACATAGGCAAGATTCACAATAGAGGGAGACATTTGTTGTATGTTTACATTAAGGAATCTTTCATCAAACTGATGCTTACAATTACAAGAAAGCGTCATTGTTTACCTTTATGTGCTTTTTCAAACCCAGGCCAACCTTCATTTATCATAGTGCCTCAAGAAAAAAAATTAAAATAGAATAGAATAGAATAGAATAGAATAGAATAGAATAGAATAGAATAGAATAGAATAGAACGCCTTTATTGTTTCTGTTTTTGTCACTGCACAGAACGGGAGTAACAAAATACAATTACAAGAGGGTCCAACTGCAGACGCCTGTAGAGGCGTCCGGTTAGGTTAGGGATAGGTTTAGGGTTAAGGTTAAGGTTAGTGTTTATTCGCTGTAACACAGAGTTGAGATCACGTGTTTCCTGTGAAGGTGACGTATTTCCAGTGGAGTTCCACTCTACAGGTTTCTGCAGCTGGACCCTTCTCTACAATTAGCAACTTACTGAGTGACACTTCTAGTGAATTAAAAAAAAAAACAGTAGACAGGAATATATACAATACATATATATATAGGGTACAGGAATGTCAATAAATGCAAGACATTAAGTATGAGATTAATTTTATCACTGCAGTAATGTCTTCAGGTTAATTGGAAAGGAACAAGCAGGGATGTGCAGGACCTCCCTAGGATCCGTTCTGTGTCACATGACATGTGCTGTTGATGGACGACAACTACTGATTCAGCTCAGTGCACTTTTCTGTGCTGGAGTCAGAACCAGAAGTTTCCATTTTGTTTATGTCCCATGAAGGTTAATAAAAACATGTAACACTGTATCAGCAGAATTATGTTTGTGAAATGGTGGCAAAAATTATTTCTTAGCAGACAGAGAGGAATCCTGGGCTTCCATATTAACTGAATATTTAAAAAGCCTTAGAGGGTCAATGTGTTCCTGGCTGAATGAAGTAGCCATTAAAAATGTATAGGTACATAAAAATGCTAAAAAGAGTTTATTGAGACGTGATTACTTTGGACTAATTCAATACTTTTCTCTCTAGGTATCTAGCTATTCGCTATCCATTGCGGTCCCGGGAACTTCGGACACCTTGCAACGCAGTGGTTGCCATGGTGGTGATCTGGGGACTCTCCCTGGTGTTCGCTGGACCCTACTTGAGCTACTACGACCTCATCGATTTTGCCAACGGCAACGTGTGTGTCCCCGGGTGGGAGGAATACGACCGCAAAGTGCTTGACACGTGCACATTTGTGTTCGGCTATGTGATCCCTGTTCTGATAGTCAGCCTGTCCTACACCAGGACCATCAAATTCCTGTGGACAGCCGTAGACCCTCTGGACGGCATGACGGAATCTAAGAGGGCCAAGAGGAAGGTCACCAAGATGATCATCATCGTCACCGTGCTCTTCTGCATCTGCTGGTTGCCCTATCACATGGTCATCCTGTGCTACCTGTATGGTGACTTTCCCTTCAACCAGACCACCTATGCCTTCCGACTGCTCTCCCACTGCATGGCTTACGCCAACTCCTGCCTCAACCCCATTGTCTACGCTCTGGTGTCCAAGCACTTCCGCAAGGGCTTCAAGAAGGTCTTCAGCTGCCTCCTCAGCAAGAATGGAAGGAACAAGGTTCACGTCGTGCATGTAGCCAACACGGCGCCTGGGTTCGAGGCTGGATCGACTGAGGTGTCTCACATGAACGAGGAGAACGCCTGTCAGGATGCTTGCGAGATGGGAGCCCGCCCCCGCCCAGCTCCGGAAAACTCTGGGCTCACCATCAGCCTGCCGGTAGCAAGACCATCCTGAATAAACCAAACACGTGAGCCCTCTCAGAACATCCCATTCAGCCTCTGAAAAGCCGTCCTTATTACTACACCCACAGCAGAGACTTTAAGATATCTGGAAGGGCTTTGAAAACATTCAAAAAAAAAAAATCAATTAAGTTACACAAAAACGTATTTCTCTCTCTCTCTGCAGGGATATGATTTAATTTATCAGGCAGACTGGGGACAATTTCACTTGCTGAAACAAGTATAAAGCAGAGCAACGAAACAAAATATTCCTGGAATCAAAGGGCTGCCGTCAATGAATAGTTTTGCCTTTTTGGTTTTCGGTAAAGCTAAGGATGGATTATTACAATTCAAGGGTCTACAAACACACAAAAAAACAGAAAGCTGTTTCATTTCATCCTTAAGTTTCTGTTTGAGTCTGTGCTCTCCTGTGTCATTCAGTTTGCCTTTTATCTCTGTGAATTTTGCTTTCTGTTATTAAAATAGGCGTACTTGTTGGATTCCAGCTAAAGACACAGCAGTCAACACTAAAGCAGGCGAATGTTCTGGTTTTCAGTCCTTGTATTAGACATCTGTGAATGTCTCTCTGTAATCTGTGTGGCTTAACGTTCCTTAGTGGTTTTGACCAACCAAATTTCTGTCTAGCTATGTAAAAAAAAAATGACTAAGTCTAATTATTTATTAAATAAAAAGTAAGTTTATTCCTTATTTTCGTAATGTTGTATGCTTATACATCATATATAATCTGTTACTGGGTATGATTAATGGTTTTTAAAACATGACCTTCAAAACATCCATAAATTGTCTTGTGACCCTAACAGAAGTTGGAAGATGTATGTATGGATGGATGGATGGATGGTTTTGTATATTTCATACAAGGAGCACTTCAATAAAGTTTTTTTTCTGTTGAAATGGCCAACAAAACATATTAATAAAAAGATTAGTAGGAATTTTATCATTAACAGATTTTAAGAATGCTTCAGGATATTCCAAATTAATATCATTTACCTCAGGAGAATAAATATCTTAGCACAAGGCTCATATAAACAAATGGTTTAAGACATATTTAGCGCAATTCATTATGACATCCATGTTGAGTCACCTAGCAACTATCCTATACAAGGAACAATTTAGTTAAAAGCATTTGAGCAGAGGCAGAACAGATTATGAGGAAATTACATTTGAATTAATTTGACTTGGACCATTTTCTATGTGTTATTGCATTAATATCTGTGATAGGCATGCTTTTCAAATAACATTGTCCAGTGAGTTGACTTTCGTAGTCTCAGCGTGGTCTATTATCATCGGAGCTTTGGGGAGCCTGAGGTCTGCCCCACAGAGCTTAGGGCAGAAGGCTAGGGGTCCACTGATGCATAAACACGGTGGTACACTGTGGGCAATTTAAAGACGACTAACTGCATGTCTAAGAACTACAGGAGCGACCCGGAGTAAGCAGAGGGCGCAGACACACGGAGCTCCACCCTGGATGTGTGTCTCATCAGGCAGAAACTGTTTCACTAGTGACCAGCTACAGGTGTGTCGTCTTCCACAGCCACGCCCACCATGGCTGCAGTCTGCAGAAACCCAAGTCTATCAGACTATTTAATCTCCTTCTTATAGAGTTTTGCAGTTTGGTTCTTCCTGATGAATCTTGCTGTTTGGGTCCGTTGGTCTAGATTTCAGTCAATCTCTACTTTCCTGGTTTGCTGGTTCTGTTCAGTTCTGTTCACCTTGAGTATTGGGAAACAGACCAGCTGAAGAAGAGAAGACTGACAGGGAGAACACCAGGCCAGGGGACCGCGTGCAATCTGGCGTGTGACCTTGCCCGTGTCAGCAAAACCCAGTAATATTATTTAATATCCTTTAACTCTGGTGTTGTGCAGTGCGCAGTGTGAGATGACAGTACTACCTGGTGAGCCACTGTGCCAGCATACGTTCTGCTAGAACGGCATGTTAAAAAAAAAAAAAATTAATATGAACATTTATGTGCCTGTCGAATTTATGAGAAGGAAAAATGCCACAGGAAAAAATAGCATCGCAAGTTTATTCGTTTATGCCAAAATTTCAGCGTGCAAATGAAATTTAGCTGATTCACAGCAGAATTTACCGCCCACGTTCTTTGCGAGGGCACAAAAAGTACTCAGTTTTTTTAATGTTCTATTAGGCAGTGGGTTTTACAGAACTGTCAGCACAGAACGGCCCAGAACTCACACCCAGAACTCTAGAGGTGTGAGGTCACAACTCCACCCCCCGAAGTCACCATGATACAATTCATGTCCCAGCAAATCCTCTGACAGATGTCCAACCACAGGTTCAGAATATCATTGTGATGAATTTGTTTATTGTTCAATCATCACAATATATTTGTTTGTTGTTCAATTGTTTTTTGTGAAAGATATGCGCAAAATATTTTCGCAAACTACAAAGTCTCTGACATAAAGTTACTGTCTCCAAGCCGGGACTGTATTTTACCTATTTTGATTTCATTCACATGTCACATGGTGGTAATTTAAATCTCAGCTAGAGGCATACATTCTCTCGACAGTGCTGACATTCTTGCGTATGTTTCAGGCTCGTTGTCATGTGCCGGCGAGAACGCAGAAGCAGAACTACGGGGAAAGGTAGGGACTTTGATTCCAATAAAGGAAACCGGGCAAGAAATGAAAGGGTTCAGGTGGGATGAAAAACGCGATCACTGCAAAACAAGTCTGACCATAGACACAGCAGGGAGTGACACCAATGACAGAACTGGGGAGGACAAGACTGGCATGCACTTATAAACTGGGTTATCAAGGAGATAAACAAGAGGCAGCTGGAGTGAGTTAACGAGGTAGGAACGAGAGGAGAGACAAACACAGAACAGGCGCGGCTCAGTAGAGCCACGTCAGGGAAAAAGGGGAGGAGAGGGGAGGGTAAGCAGGGCATGACGACACTCTTTTTAGATTTCAGAGGTCAAGGTTCTAGATGTGGTTTCCTCCGGGTACTCCGGTTTCCCCCCACAGTCCAAAGACATGCTGAGGCTAATTGGAGTTAATAAATTGCCCGTAGGTGTGCATGTGTGAGTGGATGGTTATAGTGTGTGAGTGTGCCCTGTGATGGGCTGGCCCCCTGTCCAGGGTTGTTCTCTGCCTCGTGCCCATTGCTTCTGGGATAGGCTCCGGACCCCTCGCGACCCAATACAATAAAGCGAGTTGGAAAATGAATGAATGAATGAATGAAGGTTCTATAGATGTTTTTGCCGTTATTTTCACAGCTGCAGTGTAAATCACACAGCCGGATTACGCGTATAGTTTTCAAATCCATCACAATAATTACCAGACTGTAGCCTGGGTATTCTCGAGTGGGGCACTTGGTTATTTCAGTCACGTATTACGTGGAAACAGTAGCCTCTTTGGTCATTCTCCGCGAAAGCGTCATGCGGTCAAGGTTTGGAGCCCCTCGCAGCTTTGGACACTCACTCAACGCACAAGGCCCAGCACACATGGACAGCATGAGGCCAAACAGGATCCTGTGAAGCAAACATATTACGGCACATAAGCACATTTCTGCTAATTAGCCTAATTACCCTGTATTTGCACTGTGGCAGAAAAACAGAGAACATGGAGAGAGACGCCCAAACTCCATGCGGAGAGCAGAGGCAGGATTTGAACCGTCGTCCTCGGCTATTGGAGGTAACGACGTTAGACATAGAGATACCCTGGAGTCGAATCGGAAGATGCTTAGTATTCAATGGGAGTGTAATGCAAAGACGCGACTAACCCATGCCGACATCTCCTAATCGATTAGATGTATATCTGTGAATGAAAAATGATTTGATATGTTTCCACTTTTTTTTTTTTATATGTTCACCTCCAAACCCTCGGACATTGAAGTTAATCAATGGCTGTTAAGCCTTGCTTTCCCAGAAAACCTTAATTAGGCTGCAGTTACATTGGAGGGTCTGAGGTGCTGCGAGTTCGAAGAATAAAGGAGAGAAGATGGATTTAATCATCTCACAGGTACAACACGATCTGTAACTCGGTGGCTTTCAGACTGACCTGAAACTCCCCGCATGCGTACATTTGGCTGTACTCCCTGTGGTTAGCAGTACATTTCGCTGCCTGTGTTTTGGCAAATGCTTGTGTTTAATAATTTGTCATGGGAATCAAAAACTGCTTTTTCAATGCTTGCTCTTCCATTTGACTTTGGATTTTCGTTCCTCGTTACCCTTAAACCTATTTTACCTCTATTTAAATTACACTCTAATGTAACAGCTGCCATAAAAGTAAGCCAATTTTAGGACAACCAAAAGCGATACTCACGTATAAGATCATAATCATAATTATAGTTACTTTAACCCTACAATTAAATTTTTTGTACTTCTGTTATAAAGTGTATCATTTATCCATATATCACACAAGTTCATGCGCAGCGTGAGGGCTGTGGTGAGTCAGCTCACAATTGAAGGGAAATCCTAACCATTTGAGATTAAGATTACAAATGACCTTATTGATCCTTTGGGGTCGTAACTGTATGTAGCTGGTGCTGTCGAATGAAAACACAAAGTTCGGGAAACACAAGCCCTGAAAAAAAGTACTGAGTTGCGTTTGCCTTATCTAAGCTTCCCTTCATTAGTATAATTGTCTGTCTCCACTCCCTGTTCGCCCCAAACTCGTGCGCCTGCACCAGTAGCTGAGGCTGCCTGTGAGATAAGGGGCGTAATCGGGACCTTATGTGTGGGGTTCGGATTTAGGAAACGGCAGGAAGGGATAAAACGAAAGGGCAGTGAGACTCATGAGGGGAAGGCAGTGATAGGAGAAAACCGTCACTGAGTCTTAGAAAGAGGTGACAAGGTCTGAGTGTCTGACCTCGGGGGGCGGCTAACAGATGCCTTTTGGGTAATTATGCAAAGGTGACTGCATAGCCTTGTCATGGGGCTTCGTCCTTCACAGAGTGTCCACCCGCCGCCCCCATGTTACAAAAAGCAGCTTTGTGTTTGAAGCCGGCCTCCTCTCTTACACCTGAAAATACAGACACAGGAATCCATGCTGGTCAGTGTTTACCTTTCAAAATCCCCGATGCATAAAGCCACGTTTGATGCCTTTTATATGCTGGCAAAAACAACTTTAATTTTGTCAAACCCCCAGGATTACTCAAGGGCATGCTGCAATCTATTATGCATTCACAAAGGAGATACTATTCCGAGATGTTTTTGTGCTTGTAAGAATTTTTAAGGAGAACTATTGTACAAAGAATCTCTATCTTTAGTCATACAGATATATCCATGTTGTTTTTACTGGGTACATATGCTAGTCTTAGCTGAGAATTGCCTGGTACTATGTAATTTCAGCAGACGTTAATCGCACAGAACAGAAATGAGACGTTTGTTTAGTCTGACCCTTTTTCGACATTCCCATCATTTATTTGAACATGAAGTCGTGTTTTACCACACTTCAAAAAGACACTTAGCTTAACGCCTCTCGTAATTCAGTTGTTCGGCTTGATAAGGTCCATGAAAACTGTTCACTGTTACCCAATGAAAGAGCAAATTCTAAGCTAATGATTATGCTTCACTACAGCGTGTCATCGCTAATGGACGCAGTTGCATAACAATGTGAATAAAAAAATTTAAAAGCAGTACTTAATTTCGACATTTGGATTCGTGTGATGACCTGAAAAGCGTCATCTGCAGATATTCAGCATGGACAAAAAGTAGTAAGGAAACTAGGAAACAGGCAACGTTTCCAAATAAATCGCTAATTCATAATTTCACGACACACATACGGTCACGGAACAGGAGTGATTTAATTGGATCCGCCCCTGAACCACACACTGTGAGTGTGTCCCTGGACCGATGATGTCCAGGCTGGGTGAGTAGACCGGGGTGGCACTTTGGATCTCACTGTTCTCAACGTTATTAAAGATCCCGATATAGCAGCAGCAGCGTGACACATCTCATTACCAGGCCCCCCTCCCAGAAAGCAACTCTGCCCTTTGTTTTCGTCTTAATTGAAAGGTTCCTCTCCACTCAGTCGCCTCACTGCAGGAAAGCAGTTAAGGAAACTCCTTTAGCAGATATATGAGCATGAGGACGCATGCAGACTCCCTCGCTGCAGGAGTGGATACTACATTCTCTTCTGTCCTCTTTTCCAAGAAAGCTACTCTCATTCCTGGCAGGTAGGATCAGATAATTTTTGAAATGTGCCCATCCAATTTACAAATGGACTTTGGAGACTCACCATAGAGAGGGTTAAATCGCTGCTGACATTCTAACCTTTCATATTTGAGACGTGGCTATTAAATATAATTATGATTGGCATGTTCTGCTGCCGGTAACGGGTCTCATTTAATGCCAGGGCTCCAAAAGACGGGACTGTGCATCTGCATTAAAGAGCTTGTGTGTGCATGATGCATGAATGTGTGAAGTAATCAGAACGACTGATCAAGATCATACTTTCTCTTTAAGCCAAGATCTTTCATACATGCTGGCCAAACAGACATCCACCCTGCTCTGAAGCCTAGACACCAGACTGCCAGAGATGGCTGAAAAGAGCAGGAGTACTACATCAGTCTGCAGGGTACTGTCTCAGAGGGAAGACACTGGAACGCTTGCTCGGGGCAACAACAGCAAACAGAGCCACGAGGCGTGCGACTGAAAGGGGGGAATAAGCATTTTATTTAGCGGTGGGAGTGGAGAACTAAATAAGATCAGGTTCAGGAGTGTCGCAATAAGATCAGGTTCAGGAGTGTCGCAATAAGATCAGGTTCAGGAGTGTCGCCGCACTCACCAGATGATGAAACACCTCAGGATCCCAGTTAGCGATCCGCAAGGCCGACATGCGGTCCAGTCTCACCCTCAAGAATTAAACATTTATCTGCTGCAGCCAGGCGTCCCCTCTGCCTGGTCCAGCTTCTCAGGTCCTCAGCAATGTGGATCCTGCGAGCCGGATCACCGTCAGGGAAACGCGCCACGTGGCCGTAGTGCCGTAACTGACGCTCTCTCACAATGAAGGTAATGTGCCTAGTTTGGGACTCTTCTAGCAACCGCTCATTCGACACGAAGTGAAACCAGCGATACCCAAGAACTCTCCAAAGAGACACAGTATTGAAGGAGTCTAGCCTTCATCTCAGCTCACTGCATAGCGTTCATGTCTCACAGCCATACAGCAAGACGAGGTCCACCAGGACTCTAAAGACTTGGATCTTCGTCCCCTTGCAAAGGCTTCAGGATTCTTCAATAATGATAAGTACTATGGCACATGTGATGATGATGACAACCCTTGTCGCCTGACTTGTCCCATCCATGCACCCTCTTTACATGCGTGTGTAAGTACAGCAAAGAAGAGAAGCTCTTGCCATTGGCTGTGGCTTCCTGTCTGACCCTCCACTGCTCTTCCTATTGATCTGATGTGTTGATCCAAAGGTCAGGACTCTATGCCCGTGATCGAAAGGTCACGGTTCAAATCCCGGTGTCAGTAAAATAGTCACATTGCTCTTGGACCCTTAGGCAAGGCCCTTAAACTCCCAAACTGCTCCAGCAGCACTAGATAAACGGCTCTATTCAGACCCCAAACTTCACTCTCACCTGTATATATGTGTGTATGTCTCAACAGAAAGCAAGATAGAATATATTGGAATATGTGAAAAATGAATGTCCAATGTACTTGTACAAATGGCAAATAAACGTTAATCTCTGTAAGAATACATTTATGGAACCTGCCCACACAATGGTAACTCTGATTAAAAGACATATGCCTTGCACTAACTCATGAATTCACAAGGCAACATGTGCTAAAATATACCCCTACTAAAAGATGTACACAACAGGGAATCAATTCCATGTAACTTGTTTTAAGGAGAGAATGAAATGAATGAAAAATTAATAATTAATAAAAATTAATAATAAAACATGTAAAAAAAAATCCATCCATCCATTCTCTATCGCTCATTTGGCTCCAGGGCACAAGGACAACAGTCTAAGCAGAGATGTCTAGACTTCCCTCTCACCAGCCATCTCCTCCAGCTCCACCGGGGGAATTCCAAGGCGTTCCCAGGCTGGCTGAGAGACATAAATCTGTCCAGAGTTTCCTGCTCCCAGTTGGACATGCCTGAAACACCTCCCCAGGGAGGTGTCCAGGAGGCATCCTACACAGATGCACGAACCGCCTCAACTGGCGTCTTTCGATGTGGAGGAGCAGCCACTCTACATTGAGCCCATCCCGAATGTCCGAGCTCCTCAGCCAGTCTGGGAGAGCCCAGACACCCTGCGAATGCAGCTGATTTCTGTCGCTGTATTCATAACCTCATTCTTTCAGTCATTACTAGCTTGTGATGATAGTTAAAGGTACAGATAAGTAAAAATCAAAAGCTTCCCCTTTTCGACTCAACTCTTTCTTCTTGTTCATCCATAGTTATGCAGCGACCTAATGGTCCGTAGCAGCCCCATACTCCCAAAGTACCTCACAAGGACACAGTTGTTTGCCTTTTCCAAGCCCACAAAGCACATGAAGACTGGTGGGCAAACTCCCATGAACCCTCCAGTATCCTTGTGCGGGTGAAGAGCTGCTCCAGTGTCAAGTCCTCTGAAGGAGTTCAGAAGGTCCTCTAAGTCCTCCTTCCAGCGTCCAACTATATTCCCAGTTGAGGTTAGCTTGTGGGAGGCAGCTGACGGGTTCCAACAGACCAAGTGAAGTGTGGCACTGGCAGGTGCAGCTCAAGTGTGGGAGGAATTTAGTGAAGTCGTGGAAACGGACTTTCGGACAGCCTTGAAGTGATTCTGGCAAAGTGTCAGGCAACTCAAGAGAAGAAAGCAAGGCTTTGTCCATACTGTTTACAGCAGAGATGGAGTGCCAGTGTTGAAGCAAATTAAACAGGACAAAATTAATGAATTTGTTGGGCCGTGGGACAGGGACTGAGAGCATCTCGCACTGAGTCAGTTACCCTGTCAGAAGTGTTTATTGTGCAGTTAATTAAAGTGTGGTGGAAAGTCCCAGAATAGGCGATGGGGGGGTCTGGTGCTGGAAGTGCTGGTCCAGGAGGGAGCAGGTAGAGCTCTGTAGGGCTAGGTCCTTGTGTTGGCACAGTGATACTCATGGATAGGGTTGAGGTCAAATCTTCTCCTCAATTTCTGAGTCTAGAAAACAAGCTCTTGAATATGAGTCAGTCTCTTTATTCTCCCTTCCTCTGAACCAGGACATCATTTAAACTCTGCCCCCTGGGAGCGGCTGGGAGAGTCTGACAGGCCTCCGGTGATGGCTCATTGGTGAGTCGCACATGGTCGATTGTTCTCCTTAATTGTACAGCAGCAGTCGCTGTCCTGCCACGTGGCGCTGAGCCTCTGCGGAGTGTCGGTTCCCCGAGCCGTGACCTATGGTCTGTCACGAAGTCTAAAAGCCCTTAACTAATGCGGTAAGCGATTAACACCGTCCATGATTAACATACATATTACATTAAGTGAATATTAAATATGGCTTTGGTAGTCCTGATTTTTCACAGGGACTTCCGAAATTATTCTTCCCCTTTGCAAAATTTTCCACTACTGCTTTTGAGCATAAAAACAGAAAAACAAAACGAAAGCAGCGATTTATAAAAAGGTCGGTGAGCAGGGAAGGGGAGCAGAAGGGCGGCGGAGTTCAGTAAGGGTGTCCTCGGGTGGCGGAGATGTCTGCGGGTGAGCTGCCCATCAGCAGTCTGTGAGTGCACTTACTGATTCACCAGCTTGCCCCTTGCTGACAGTTGGCTTTAAGAGACTGCTTACCCTTTCCTGTATGGCACACCCCGCCATGGTTAAGGGTGGAGCCCATCGGTAGGAACGGTGCTGAATTCTGACAGGGGCGGCTGGTTCTGGTTTAGGGCCGCCTGTCAAACGGGCAAAGCAACAACCAGGCAGGTGTCCCAGAGGTGTGTCACTAGGTAAGTGTACAGTGAATTTAGAAGGTACAACTTTTCACTTGGTTCACACAGTGCAACTTCAAGCATGAGAAATATATTTATTATATAACAGTGATGTAATTTAAACAAAAGCTTGAAATATCACCACGCTGAGATGTATTTACCTTGGTGATTAACACCAAAAAATAGTTTGAAGTACCAATTCTTTGTAGCGGTACTGAAAATTGTAATTCCTACAGAGTCTGTGGTACTACGGGGAGAACAAGAGAAACCTAGAGTGGTATGATTGTGAAGAATGATCACCCTAAGCTGTTATTAGGCTTCCGTGTCTGTAATCGTCTTTGTAGATGTGGCTTCTGATTGTGATTGTGATTGTAATTGTTAGACGTTGAGCCTCAATGGACCACAATCAAGGCCTCAGTCATTGAGTTAATGCAGCAAGCTATAGGACCAGCTGGTAGACTCCTGGGCTGATGGGAGCTGTCAAGCGGAGGAAGGAGAACTTCAGAGCAGTGCTTGCACGGAGAGCTCCTGCGACAGCTGGATGGCACTGACAAGAAAGATGGGCTGCAGTGGGAGGAGTTTAAAGAGACTATTGTAGGACCAATCAATGTCTTAGGATGGGGAGGTGAGAGTGATAGAAAGACTACAGGATGGGATGAAATCCAACCAATATTGATGGATGTTCTTGGGGTACCAAGGCTAGCAGATCCAAACTGGCCAAAAGGGGAGCTACCTCCCAACTATAGTGGGTCACACTGCTAAGTTACTAGCTCCACCTACTGGTCAAATGTAGGATTTAATCAGTTCTTCTCCCTCGCACAGTTATATCAATGGTTCTGCATTTACTTTGTAGATATGAAGAAGGCACATAAGTGAAGGGTTCGTGTTTTACCATCAATCAATGTTCACAAGCTCTGGATGCCGATCATAAAGAACAAGGTTACAGTGAGGTTTCCACTGGGTTTATGGGGTTCTGGGGTGTGAGGTTTGGAGCTCTAGGGAGCTGCTGCTTCTTAAAACGTCAGCGGGTCCAAGCACATCGCACTGGATGGAGGACCGGGGAAAGTCCCAGGACACGTTGGAGGAAAGGTATTTCCCAGATAGCTTGGGAATATCTTGGATTGAGACTTTGGCTTTTTAGAGGGAAGTCCGGTCTGATATGCTGCCACCGTGGCCTTCATGGAGAGAGAAAAAGCAGAACGATGGTCCTGCAACAGAAAACCAAGAAATCCATAAATCTTTTAAAAGATTTTAAAAGTGAAAAGTTTTTAAAAGTGAGAAATGACGCAACTCCTGCATTCTTGGATCTTCAAAGGTGCTGAATTCTATTTGATGCCACACTAAACAATCACCCAGAGTGCTCCCTCTGCCCCTGAGCTACTCTGCTCTCCAGCACGTGTCATCTTGAAACCTGAGGGAAGCATTACAATTCACGCCTGTGCAGATATGACCTGATTCTATGTAAAAGCCTGCAATGAATCACATTCATACTGTTTGTAATCACAGTGACAGGAGATTTTTTTTAAAAAAAGCTGTACGTTATATAAAAAATCGTATGTTTTATAAAATGACAAATATGTATGTATGCATACAGCATGGAATTTAAAACATAATTAACTTTATGTTAAAACATTTATGGCAAACAGTAAAAGGAGTGAATTCTTGAAACAAACACCAAATGTGTGACATGCAGGAAAAACTGGATAGTTTGCACATTTTTCACTCTGCTGTAATGTGAGCCAATCCATCCTTTCCCTGCAGCCTACACAACTGCTGACTGCTGAGTGAGTACGGGGGTCACGGCGAATCTGGAGCCAATCCCGGGAAGCAGAGAGCACAAGCTAGGGGCTGCCTTGGCTGGGAAGCCACAACAGCTAGTGCAATTCTGCATGATTATCTGAAATGAGGCTTCTAAGCTATCTGTGAGCCCAATGACTCTTATATAACACGGATGTTTGGCTCTCACACCGTTTAAAATATGCGACAGAGAGGTGAGCCTTCAAAATAGAGTGCAAGACGTCTTACATGTAGCGAAAGGTGCAGCCATTATTGAATTGCGACAAAAATGTTTCTGGAAGACAGATTTCTGCAGAGACTTTCCAGATATCGTATACCAAAAACCAATTTATTTCATTTCATTTCATTTCAAACAATGTGAGCAATAATGACAGCCCGTGTGATCAGGAGACCAGGGCAATACACTGCTTCTCATCTGGGTCACCAAACACATTTATCACAGGTATAAAGTACCTGTGGAGCCATTGTTAAGTAAGAAACTGAATCCATTATGCTGAAGTTGCTATGGTGATTATTAAGGAAAACACTGAGTGAATTCCAGGAGCAATTCACGTAATATAGCTTTGAGCAACCGGCAACGGTCAATGAAATCGATTTCTGGTTAGCTATTATTTTACATACTATTTAAAAACACCACTGTCACGCTAATTCACACAATAAAAAAACTCCCTCATATTCCTATGATACAAATGTAGTTACAGATGTAATTTGATTTTGTTGAACATTTAAATAGAAATATTACAGACATATCTACATTTTTTCTTGGCATTTTCTGACAGATATTTCGCCTATAAACAAGTTTTATCTTCAGCACTTGATGAGAGAGCGCCAGGACCCAGGGACCCTTAGCATCAAAGCCTCACATGTAAGACCCGAGATCTCAGACATGAGAGGTTCTCGTTTTCACGAATGCGGTTTTAAGCTGGAACGAGATGCTTTCTAAGAGAGAGAGAAGGGTGGTGGCGGTAAATGAAGCCAGACTACAGCATCGATTCTGGCACCGAAAGGAATTTGGAGGTGGATGCTTTCATTTCTGACTTGGAACAAATTGCAGTGAAATCCAAGGAATGTACTTTAGAGGAAAGAAACCTTTCCAGAACCTATTAAAATTTATAGATAAAATGAACAGAACAGCACAGTGCAACAGCACAGTGCTTCAGACCCCCAGGGTCTGAGGTTCAAGTCCCACCCCTATTTTTTTTTTTTTTAAATTATGTGGATTTACATTATCTTTCTATGGTCACCTCCTGCAGTCCATAGACATGCAGTGAGGCTACCTGGCAGATGTTTGTGTGAGTGCAGGTATATACAATACGTGCCCTCTGATGGACTGAAACCCATGTCCTGTACTTTCTGGGATGGGGTCCAAGCCCCCACAGTCCTGCACTGGAGAAGCAGCTGTAGGAGAGATAGTTGACTAAATTTAAATTAAGATGATATAATGCAAAGTTGGTCATTGTACTAGAATCTCCTTCGGCCAGCATGTGTCACGTGCTCAGACACGGTTTTTGATCAGCCAAGCCAGGAAAAAACAGTTTGTCATTGATATCTAGGAGCTCTCCTTCGTCGCTGTCGTGCCACCCTAACCCTAACCCTAAGCCTAACCCCAGGTCAGTCCATTGCTCCCCACATGAGGGTCACCTAGTGCGACCACGGGATCAAATAACAAAATATAAGACACGGCGTATCTCAAAGCTCTTAGCATTGCACAAGCTGCAGTCAAGATATTTTTTCTTCATTATATTACTTCTGTTTAGAAGTAATAGGTAAATTAGAAATGTTATAAAATCATCAAATGCTGCACCTGATTCCTTGCTGGACAAAACAGATCAAAGGAAACACTGGGAATGTATTCAAAAATTGACTAATTGGTTTTTTATTAATTTAACTTTTTTTGTGTGTTTACAGGCAGTATTGAAGGACATGTTCCATTTTCATTTAAATACCAAAAAAAGTCTCTGGATTTTTCAGTGTTGCAAACCCAGGGTCAAAGACATACTTCGTATTAGTATGACAGTCACCTGGAAACACAGACAAAGGCAAACTGGACAATCCTATACTTACCCTAATCCTATGAAACCAACCAGCACACACACACACGCTTTCGTGTGTCCATTATACATCCCCACTTCATTCAGAGCTTGGCATAATTTAAATAGAACTTTATCATATACAAGCTTCTGTACTGTGGTGGTTTGCCTCACACACAAAAGTTGCCCGGTTCAGAAGTGGCTGGGAAGCGTGTTGTAGTCGCGTGTTGTAACCCTTGTTGAGTTACTCCCATGGCTTCTGGGAGAGACTCGGAGCTTTGGTAGCCCTGTACAGGAGGAGCAGACTACAAAAGCATCCCAAATGTGGTATTTTGACAGCGACCGGGGGAAGTTCCCTTGATATAATTTGTCGCCGATCTGGGGGCCCCCTTGGTATTTTGTTCTGATATAAGACCAGTGCTGGGGGAGAAAAATTACTTCTCAGGAGACCAGATGGGCGGGACAATCGCTAGACTCCCCAGTGGGTAGTCTGCGCCTGGGCAGATATGGAAGATGGGTGAATAATTCTGCCATAAGATATATTTCTGTGTGAGCGTGGATCTCTTAGAGTTAAATGCCTTGGCTGCTTCACATTTTCACTGGATTTACCAGAAAACTTTCTCACAAAGTACAAATTTGGAACAAACACAGAGGCATAAAAAAACTGGCAAACTGACTCCTGTGAGTGACACTTTCTCGCAATCTAACCCGGCAAAATACCGAAAGTTATACAAATAAAAAGCAGCAGAAGCTCGCTTCTGGCTTTAAATGTAAAGGTCATACATTTTGGTTAAGAATGTCCCTCCCCATGCCGGGAATGACATTTTATTATGAGTTTATTTCTTATGAGTTCTATCTAGATTGGAACGACCCTCCTGTCTCTTCCCTAAGATGGCCCTGATGAGCCACACTTGTTCCTTGTTACCCCTCGTTAGTCTTTGTATTTAAGTACCTGTTTGTCTCGTTATCCCCAGTCCGGCCTATGGGATTGCACCTCCTGTCTGCCCGTGTCCTTTCCTGTACCACTGCCCCCATTTTTGACCCCACGTGGCCTTGTTTGTTTTCCAGCCCCCGTTCAGCTCTGTTCAGGTTTGGTTTCAATAAATCCCCTTTTGTTTGCCCACACCTGCTATCCCGTGCATCTGGACAAAGACATGTACAGTAAGCTTACTGCTTTGTCTGCAGCAGTTTTTCACCTTTTGCATAGACAATAAACCGGAATAAAAATTGCAGACATTTTATGTGTGCGATAAATTGTGTGTTAATGTGAGAGCCAAGAAAAAACATTTCTGCGCCAATATCTCCATGGCAACGTGAACACAAATCAGCTATTATGGATTTGTTTTTTTTCCACGCGTAGATGCTGTAATTTCAATTTATGATTAGTATTTTTACATTCCCTAATTTCTTTGCATGCGTGCAGCAATGTTAGACAACCTTCAAAATAAGTGTTTAACTATTATCTGTATTTCTATGGTTTAGATCAGTGCATTGATGTCAAATGGGAAAACCAATACGTGTGTAATATACGCTCCATGGCTCAATTGTTCTGTGTCTAAGTCACTGTATGTATATATGGGCCTTGCAGAGTTTAAGGGTAGACAGACCTCAGGTGTGAGAAAACGCTTATTTAAAATTCTGAAGCGTATCCTATGTCGTCTGCCAACAATCACAATACTTTACAATAGATGCAAATACAACAATGGCCTTGCCTGACAGTATTACCGCAGCAGCATAACTTGGCACAGGACTGACTGTGTTTCCAGTTGTGCAGTTTAGAGGACACTTCAGCTAAATGAGTACATACTTATTGGCCAAGTTGGGATCATCGCGTCTGATTGGTCACCATCCCTGAATGGTGCTGGGAGGGAGATTTGGCAAAGAGCACAATCAGTAGACAGGTAGGGCTCTTCCACAGCAATGGAACACCCAGCTTGTACTGCACAGCTAACCTTACGTCCTTTCTACAAATGTGCAGTTGGAGTTATGGGTATGCAGGTGTGGGCAAAACAAGTCAAAATGTTCATAGGGAAAAAAAAAGTCAAACCAATACTACAAACAAACTCAAACAGAACACAGACGCGCTGATAAGCAGACGCTCGACCTGCATGCGTCACCTTCTGAAGTCGCACTCTGTTCAGTCTCTGTCTCAGTTCTTCCTGCAGCTATGAAAAATGCAACACTGCCACACAGACAGACAGGTTGCCTCCCCAGTGGTGACTGAATTTCATTCTCTCCGGTCTTGCTTTTTTTATGCACCTCTGCATGACGACAGCAGTAAGACAGCCGCCTCTTTCTGCGACAGCTCCGAGTCCCATCTGCCGAACTCAGACAGGACGGTCACTGCTTTACCTTTCCTTCTGGCTCAAACCAGCCCGGTCTCTGGGTGACCCTCACTTTAATGTGTTGGTAGTGTATTTGCATCACGTTGTCTTTGTGCTGTTCGTGCTGTTGCTCTCCCTACCCCTAGCACTGACAGGCATATAGTCACAACCCGCAGCCTCAGGTGTCCCTAACCCCGCAATACTGAGCGGGTGTGTGATGACAGCTGTCATGCCAGGCAGTGTTTTCCTTTTATAATTGGCCAGGAACCGCACAGCTTGTCAAATATATGAGCACTTGTTACATTACAGAGGGCTGAGACTTCGGCTAAATGCTTATAGGTGTCTTGTCCCTGTCGTTGTGGCCTTTTGTATTTCTGGCCTGCATAACGCAACGTCTTTCTTAGCTGCCTTAAATCTATGAACACCTCTTGGAGTATTGTGTATGTAGTATATTTGCATATTAGTATAATTGTAGCGAAGACAAAGCAGCTATAATTCCAGTGAAGACAGAGCAGCTGAAATCCTAGTGAAGATAGAGGGATCATAATTGCAGTGAATACAGAGCAGCCATAATTTACAGACGGCCATATTTCCAGTGAAAACCAAGCGTCCGTAATTGAGGTGAAGACAGAGCAGCCACAACTGAAGTGAGTATATACTAGTATCCAGAAGCTGGTGCAAGTGCCATTTGGGAGAAGGTCAGTATCCACCACTGTCATGTATGAATATTCCATATCATATCATTTTAAAATCCAGTTGAAATATTGGTTTTTCAGCATGGAGTGCAAACTGCCCATTACTGTAGTGATGACAGAGTGGTCATAATTGCAGTGAAGACTGAGTAGTGATGATTACAATGAAGACAGAGCAGCCATAATTCCAGTGAGAACTGAGTGGCCGTAATTACAGCGAAGACCGAGCAGCCTTAATTACAGTAAAGACGGAGCGAGGCGTAATTCCAGTGAAGACAGATCCACCATAGTTCTAGTGAAAGCCGAGCAGCTTTAATTACAGTGAAGACAGAGCAGCCTTAATTACAGTGAAGACAGAGCAGCCTTAATTACAGTGAAGACAGAGTGGCCTTAATGACGGTGCTCCGCCCACATGTGCATGGACTTTAGTGGGGGAGTCAATTGATAATCTTACAGCTAAATCTTACCAGGGTTTGTCTTGCTTAAACTGACTACTGCTATCTCCCTTTGTGTAGTTACGATAAAGTTAGCAACTTCTGAGCGCCCCTCACATAAAATTTACCAGTGCCCCTCGAAACATCTCTGGATGGCACTGGTCTCTATGCAAATATTTATTGCCTTCAAACAGGTATTCCTTTTTGGCTTTTTTTTTTGAAGGTATGTGCACTGAGGAAACAGGGCATTAGTATTGTATAATTGGTGCATAATGGCAACTTGCTTGTGGCTGCTGACTTATACATTATCTATTATACAATTAGTTTTACCTTTAACTTCAGATTTGATGCCTGACACATGTCCTAGTTGGACATGTATGATCGCCGCACGGAAATTCCCCAATCACCGTTTTATAATGCACTTGTTTTAATTATAAATTTATTTTATTGCGATGCTAATTAACCATTTTTTTTTTTTTGCATAGGCTGTTTGCGCGGGCGTAAGACTGTGTTGCCCTTTCACTCTGTTGCAAAACACTTCACATATTTTTTGGCATTGAACAGCAGTTCATAATAGCAGCTGGGGAAATGTTAAATTGGAGATGCCTGTTGACCTGAGTTACACGCGAATAGGAGCGCCACCTTTCGATCGCACGTTCGAAGTGTGGAAACCGATGACAGCCAGGGGAGAGGAATACGGTGAAAACACAGGGTGCAAAGTGTCGATTGTGTGCAATTCAGCTGCTTAGTTACTGTTAAAGCAATATACCCGATTTTCTACATCACTAAAATTGGCTACTTAAGTAAGTCACCGAAATTCAGGAAAGATGTTTAGTATTCTCTAGTTAGTAAGTATAAATTCAACAGTGGGCTAAACAGAAGATAAAAATACATGAATTTCTAATTTTCATCTCACTTAATTAGTTAAATAACATGATTATTTGAGCTATTGATTAGTGAAGCACGTCATGCTAGTGGCTGAATCAACAGATACATGCTGTATGGTTACTGCAGATGCTGGGGTTTCCTGAGAGGGGTCAAACTAGACCAATACAATTAGTTTTACATAAGCAAAAATCGGCAATTTACACATTTTTGCATAGTACCATAGGTTACACATCTTTCAGAGCAGAATTTTTCAAATTTTAGTTTCTCCAGGAAACACAGCCAATGAATAGTAATGACAGCATTTCTAACCTGTGGTGGGATCGTTGCCAATTCTTGCTGGCTTGGTGCTATTCTGTACTGAACAGACAGTTTAGGGTGGATGGATTTGACAATATTATGTAAATTAGTGAGGGGAATGAACACAGTACCGACCCAAATGGTACGTGGATTAATTTTAACATGTAATATTTCTAGTCTTGCACTTATAAAGCTTTATTTATATATATACAAGTTCACAGTTACAGGTGGGAATTTATTCCCTCAGCCCATGTTGAACATGTTGACAGGGTGTGATTCTGCTTCAGGACATTCATATACGAAATGCAGTCGTGGGTCATCGCTCCGCCTGGACAGCCGGCTACGGGAAAAGCTTTACCCTCTGACAGAAAATCCTGCAAGCGGAGAGAGAACATAAAAGCTCCAAAGCTCCGAGAGCTGGGATTTCATACAAATCAGGGCATTTATTCCTCCTATTATATGTAAATTAAATAGTGTTTTTTTCTGATTTGAGGGCTGGATGTTATTTTTCACATTATCTACTAATAATGATATTTCACTTCCCCGAACAAAACCTCCAGTTTTGTTCAAAAACACTTAATAATACAGGCTAGGTGTATGTACGGATCCCAGTAATCTAGATAGTTAAATTTTAAATTAAAATATACATCCATGACATATTGTCACCCAAATGTGTTTTGCATGTATACAGGGTGTCCTAAATTACTTGAATGAATTGTAAAGAACTAAAGTAATATTTGATGTGCCGAAAGAACCATTCATTCAGTTTTATTTTTCAGTAAACAATTAAATAAACAATTTAGTCGCGCAGCTAAACAATACTTGTAGACCTACATACATGTGAGACATACACCAACTTTATTAGGATCACCTGCTTATTCATGCAATTATCTAATCAGCCAATCATGTGGCAGGAGAACAATGCATAATATCATGCAGATATAGGTCGGGAGCTTCAGTTGATATTCATATCAAACACCAGAATGGGGAAAAAATGTGATCTCGGTGATTTTGACTGTGGATTGCTAAAGCCAGACAGGCTGGTTTGAGTATATCTCTGCTGATTTAACTGGGATTTTCATGCACAAAAGTCTCTGGAATGTAATCAGAATGGTACAACTCCCCAACCTCCCCCCCCAACCCCCCAACTCCAAAATATCCAGTGAGCGGACGGAAGCGCCATGTTGACGCGAGAGGTCAGAGGAGAATGGCCAGACTGGTTTGAGCTGACGTAGCTCAGATGACCGTCTGTACAACCGTGGTGAGCAGAAAAGCATCTGGGAATGAGCAACACGTCAGACCTTGAGGCGGATGGGCTACAACAGCAGAAGACCATTTGGGCTCCTCTCCTGTCAGCCAAAAACAGAAAGCTGAGGCTACATTGGGCACAGGCTCACCAAGACTGGACAGCTGAAGACTGGAAAAACAGCCCGGACTGATGAATTTCAGTTTCTGCTGAGGTGCACGGATGGTGGGGTTAGAATTTTCATCAGCAGCATGAATCCTGGCTGGTGGCAGTGTTGTAATGGTCATCTCAAAGTCTTCCATGAACATGTCAATAACTGTTCTTAGTTAGCAAGATAGCTAACAAACTAATCTACAAACAAATCACTGAACATTCACAGAAACTAACTCAAAATCCAATGATAATGACTTTATTTACGGTATTTATAAATGCCAGTGGCTAAAGATGACATATGAAACAATTAAGTGTCACTCTGGGTTGCAACGAAATGCTTCTGTGTCCTGGCATGTGACTGAATGAAAACCGCACACAACCGACTGCATGTGAGCATTCGTGTTATTGCCAGTTATCCTGTCTTGTTGAGTCTTCTCCCAATCGCCACGCAGGGAGGGCTGGCTTCCAAGCACATCTAACATATCTGACCGCACGTTTTTCTCTCCAGTCAAAGTTGCCTCAGCAAAAACTAAGTCGGGTTAATCTCATGCTTTGTGGCATTACAGGTCATATGCATCCTTACATTTACGATGACATTGATAATACAATCTATCACTAACATTCCAGACACCATAGACTCAAAAATCCCACTACTTAACTTTGATATGCCAACTATTTTCATTCATATGTGTTTCTCATACTACACGACGTGGTTTGGGAGTTGGGCGTTTTTATAATTCATAAATCATGTAAATAATTCAGCACCTCAAGATATTCCTGCTCTTATTCCTCGCATCACGACTCCGTGTAGCTCTATACCCCTTTAAGAACGGCCGACCACTAGCTGCATGCTAATCACACAGTGAATGAACAATGCGCTAATTATCCACTGTCCTGAAGTTTAAACAACCACAAACATATCAAGACAGCAGATGTATTAGCATGAGCAGAGACTCAGAAGAAGTTCAACTTTGAGTCCCCTCGGTGCAAAAATATAGATTCAGATACTCGTGGGGGTCCTATAAGGTGATTAAATTTGCAGCGGCAATTGGCGGTGAGCACTACCTCTTATAAATACTGCAGGTCCCATATTCACACTCCATGCTAAGTCAATAGTGCACATTTTGCTGTGTGAAAGGTTCTTACGAAGCACGATTTTCATCCTTCCTTTGCACATCCTGGGACACATGACCTTGGTACTGGTGTTAAAAACTGAACTCCCTGTACAGGAAACCATGTACATTTCACTGGGATTCATCTATGGCGTATTTATTAGCGTGCTAACAATACATTAGCGTAGTAAATGATTCACATGGTCTCCTCCATATATAATGTAAGATCGATACCATACAGACTCCTGAGCTGCTGACCTTTATAAAAATCAGCCATGTCAGATCAGCCGTGGGGGTGGGGGGTTCTCTTACATCTGCACAAAGACAGGCTTGCTTATCTGTCTATAAGCTACACTCGTTACGACTTGCCGCACAGACAGACACAGTGACGCTGATCCTTGCCTCTGAGGAAGGTGGCAGACAAGGAGGTTCACGTGCTTCCTTATTGGCTGGTCTCGTCCGAACCTTTCTGCCGTTTTCCCTGTGTGCGGGTCCTGCTTGGCATCTTCTGCTAACATCTCTAAGCACAGGTCCACACCCCTCATCGCCTTCCATCCTGGATTATCGCTGGATCCTGAGATCATTACCTTCGCCGACGGTTCACCTTTCTCTGGCAACTTGGCTGCCTGTACCAGTCTGCTTAGGTAGAACAGGCAGAGAAAGATCATTCATTGGATAAGATGAACCAGTACGACAGTGCCAGCATCTACGGTTTACATTCTTGGCACCTGCCTTTCCTCTATGGCTGCTTTAGTCTTTGTGCAGTTTAGGATAACACCCCGTAATCTGAAGGCTATTGGTTAACATCCCAGTGATGTGCTAATGCTCCAGAAATGTCCTCTGCAAGTGTCATGTTGTAATGCATGTATGGATATCTGACAGGAAAATTACCACCTGACCCAGAATATATTGGCAACTTCCTATACAGAAGGAGCTTTTAATTGGGTTCCACTGGGTGTGTGGGATTCCCCAGTGTCACACGGGTTCCCTCCCACAATCCAAATACATGCAGTTAGACTTCCTGACATCTCTAAATTGCCCATAGCGTATGATGTTGTATCTTATTGTGTCCTGTGATGGACTGGTATCTCATCCAGGGTATCCCTAACCTTGTGATGGACTGGTATCCCATACAGGGTGTCCCTAACC
>JAODKE010000050.1:5662817-5691441 GCA_026779605.1 Mormyrus hasselquistii | reverse complement strand
AAAAAAAATAAAAAAAAAAAAAAAAAAAAAAAAAAAAAAAAAAAAAAAAAAAAAACACTGCTCCGTTAGCATCACTGATGAGAACGTCAAGACTCTGAATAAAGCCTAATTAGGAGACGACCACAGCAACATCCAGCACCCTCATCTAGGAATCCAATAGGAAAGGAGCCCCATACTCACGTCCCTGGCTGCCTTGGGGTCCGAGACGCAGGAGAAAGTGATGTCACACATGGAGACAACCTCGGCCGGCGTTCGGCCTAACCTGGCGCCCTCCTGGATGAACAGGTCGCACTGCGAGGAAGATGGCATGCTCTCCATTAACCAGCTGAAGTCCCAACTTTAAGAGATACGCCGATTACCAAGATGACCACACTAGATTCATATGGACCCCAGAAAGCAGGAAATAAAACATTCTTGCCTCAAGATGGCAGCAGCAATACATTTTAAAAACACCGCACATCAAATTGTTCAAAACACTAAAGCCAGGCCGGTTCTTACCTTTTCTGCTGTGCGGTTCCACACCGTGACCACGTGACCCATCTTCAAGAGGTTGGACACTATTCCACTCCCCATAAGTCCAAGGCCAAGGAATCCTATCCTGCAGGGTGTGAAAATGTGCGCACCTCAGAGGGCGAACAGGCACCGAGGACTTTCAAGGCACCGACATCGATTTTAACAATTCCAGTGAAACATCTTCAGGCTGAGCAAAGTTAACCAATAGCAGTGAGACCTTGCAGAGACCCTCCCATTCCATATTATACTATTTGTCAGTGGATTCAATATGCATTATGATAGATAAATAAGTTCTGAAGAGCATCTGAGGTCCGCATTTAACGAAAAGGCAAGAACTGCTCTGGTACAAACACTCATCGTGTGCTGTGCCGTTAATCATTTTCAGTTTGGAGCGCACAATGAAATTAATGCATCTTAACGATTGCGAAACCTAAATTGGCAAGTAGCTGCTCAACGCGGAGCACATTCTGGTGGTTACAGATAGTGCTGAAAGGCTCAAAGACCAGGCCTCCCCACTTAAGAGTAGTTCGGGATACTTTTGGTTTCCCGCCAACCTTGAAGACATTAGTCAATAAGACCAGGGATGCGTGTCGGTTCTGTTATACCGAACACTGATAGGCCGCTGGAAACGTATGCAACATGCCAATTCATTTGAGACGACATCATTCGAGTGTGTGCAAGACCGAGGGAGAAACAGCCTCTGCGAGTCTCCCTGTGGCTTTAAGGCGCTTCTGCCAGGGAATTGAAAATCGGCCTTAAAAGAAAATAAAAAAATAAAAATAAACCCACACACACACAGACACGGCAAAAGGGGTGTTTCAGTACTGATATGAGACCATATTGGACAGCAGTGAAAACAGGATTTGGTTCATTTGATGTTGCAGTCATTTTTAAATACATATTTTTGGTGTGCAAACGAGGTTTTATCATCCAAACAGCCCAACATTGCCTTAAGTTTGGTTTGTCACTGTTCCTCATATTTGCAGTCTTAATAAATTTCAAAAATAAGTTTGTTTCCCCTGGTGAACCAAAAACCGAATCTACACAGATAGCTGTACTTGTGTCTCGGTGTCCATTTGCTTTATAGGAACCAAACTATGCCCAAACTTTGGAATTACATTTGAGACAGTGCAGGAAAAGTCCGTTCACGCTTGCTCATTCATGACCGCATTGTGCGAGACTCGCACAATGTCAGTCGCTTAAGACGAGTGTGCGACTGAGCAAGCATATTAGCAGCAAACATGAGCGACAATTACAGCAACCTACAATCACCACCTCAAATCATCATGTGCTGGAACTGAATCAGTGCACACGCCGCCACTTATCTACCGCCATCCAAAATTCCATTTGTTGCGAATTCATACCGTTTGTCAGTGGGAATGACGCTGCCGTTAATAGCTGTACTGTCAGCTGCCTGTATCGATGTGGAGCCTGTATCCTATACAAGAGGAGGACAGCATTAGTGAGATGCTCGCATACTGGGAAGGATACCGCCAGAACCCTAAACACACACAACCAGTGAGCAGCGGGGCTTAGCCAGACACTGAACGGAGATCTGTCCTGAAAACACATCCAAAATCCTAAGGAGCTGGATAGGCAACGTTTATATTTAGAACAGGAAATATTTCACACGCTAATTAATGGTCCATTTATAGTTCGTTTGACTGAACAGGACAATTCCTCCAGCATGGCCCCATTATAACAGTGGTTCAATGTGACTTAATGCTAGAATTTTAATGTATGTATTTTTCAGTCACCAAAACCGTATGTGCATGCGTTTACTAAAGAGGGTAAAATAGTCATTTAAGCACAGAGCATGAATAGAGTATTCATATTCTCTCACTACATAACTGGTTACTTTTCCAGGCAATTTAGAGATGTCATTTTGCCTAAAGCCACACGTTCTGGACCACAGGCAGAAAACAGAGCTCAGGAAATCTGCACGTAAACCAGGAGAAAAGGCAAGACTCCTTACACAGGGCTGCGGGCAGGAGTCCAACTCACAACCGGTGTAAGGTTATAGAGTTAAATACTAAGCCCCAATAAGAAAGACCTCCAACAATTACTGCACAGCTTCAGCCAAGAGACCAGGATGAATGGAAAGCTTTCACTGAGAAAGGGATGCAGGGCATTTTCTCTTCTCAACTTCCATTTTCTAAAAGCTCCCACTGAACCCCAATATACAAACCAGCACCTCACTGACGTAATGGGGTCAATGTTATGGCCCATGGCTGACTCATCAATACATACATGTCATCAAGCTGACACAAGTGCAGACCTCCTCTAATAGAAAAACTTCCAGTGAACATATAGGGTTAATTAGGAGCTTACCTCCTCAATGATCTTCAGCCTTTTACTTATCGGTTCCAGCGAAGAACCCGGCTGTAGAGAGAGAAATCAGATTTGAACGGTTCCCCCGAAAGCAGGGTTAGGTGCAGTCCTAGTGCTGGAGAGTGGCAGGCTATTCTGGGTTCGGTTCCGGGCGACCTTACAACCCAACCCACGTTTTCCCTAAAACTTTGAAAAGGAAGTTATGCTAATCGCCAATCAAAGTTTCTAGAAAGCATCGACTCATCTTCCCCACACTAATATCACCAATCTAGGAGAAAAATAACAGAACATACTGCAACACCCAGCCTGATTCAGTGCATTTCAAACTCTCTCACGTGCTCGATGGGCACCTTAACACTCAGACACAGCAGGAAAGCAGCTCTCCAGGACCGGGATAAAAGCCGTCCGTCCGCGAAAGCCATTTTTACCAAAGCACTTTGGGGCATGAGCTGATGGACCGGAATTAGGAACATGTGCCCATAGAAGTACAACTGTTACGTCAGTAAGAGAGGCAGCAGAAAAGCTGGGGGTGGGGTGGACTTGGGTGTTTACACTTAAATCTGCACTGTGAGGGGGGGGGGGGGTACAGGAACAGGCCACAATCATTCTAAACACGCGGTTTTGGAAGCGACCAGATCTGCGTGCTGGCGGGGTCTGTGGCGTGCGCGATCTCCATAGCAAGGCGCAGACGGCCTCTGGTATCTGCTCACCTTCTCAGGCTGGCTGAGCAGAAAGTGATGGAAATGTGGGTCATCCTTTTACGGGGGGGGGGCGGGGGGGGCTACCGTGAGACTGAAGCTTGAAAGGAACTAGAGATATTATGTATAAAAATGTTATTGACCAAGCACCCTCACCAAAAGCCTCAAGGTTAAAGGTTAGGCAAAAGCAAGTCACCCTGAGAGGTAGAAATCGACACTGGAAGTGGTTCCCCGCGTTGATTGGGGAAGCGGGGGGGGGAAATGATGCTTTTGTGTCTTTAAAGTTTCTCTTTCTCACACTCACACACACACACACACACACAGATCACTGCTTATAAAGCAATGATTAACTGAATTAAAACCTACACTGCTCTCCCATTTGAATCCTGTCACTGTTCCAGCGCCCAGCCGAACAGAGGACGGTTCAGGGTCAGAATCAGTTAAATCCTTAAGGGAGAAGGAAAAAAAAAGGACCTTGTAATCACTGACAAAGTCTTTGTGTCACGTACCTACATACTTGTGCAGCAAGTAGCACATAATTAACACCAGCAAACAGCAAGCAAAAGGCATTCAAATGGTCAAAGTGGCAACACAGAACAGGCAGTCTACGCCAGCAAATGCTTGACTGCAACTTGATTCTGACACCACTGGTGAACAAATGGCACGCGACACTATTTTACGAACCTTCGGCGAGGGATTTTAGGAGGGCTCCGGCCGCGAAGCGCTAGCAGCGGGACCCGAGGACACTATTCAATCACAAACCTTGTCTTTCTGTAAGCAGACCCCCCTGTGTGAATTTAGGTCGTCTTCGTCTTCGTCTATGATCAATTTCACGGGCCTGCCGGGATTTTTCCTGCCCTTTACGTCAGCCGTTATCAATTTCTTTTCTTCTGAGCTGTTGGAGCTGTGCGACGCCTAAGCAGAATATTGGGAAAGCAGAGCAAACGCAGTGAATGTACAGGGACTACACTGGTAGATCGTATGAACCAGTCGGACACAGAACACTGAAGAACATTCCAGCAAGATGACCACCATACCTGATCCTTGCCCTTGGCTTTCTTCAGGAACTCCTCGACTGCGTCCACAGCCTGCTGGAACCTCTTCCCTTTGTTTATCTTGATCATCTCCTCCTTGTGGGGGTGGTAAGGCTTCAGCTGTTCCACCTTTATCCACGCGCTTGAAAAGACACAGGGGCGTCAGGGGGGGGGCACGCACACGCCAGGACACGGACGCCGAAGCAAGGCGACTCATTACGATACTCACTGATCTTCAGTACCAAAGAACTTCACAAAGAAACATTTCTTGCCTCGTGGCTTCTTCAGATCCTTAGGAGGACTTACGATCTGCAAGGAAGCGCGGCTGTTAGTCTGACCCCACGTACAGGCATGGTGAATACGGGGTCCACGTTGGTATTAACTAGTCCACGCAGTTATAAGTTTAAACACTTACCTTACCAGGCCAGGGTGGATACCGTCCCAGCTTTCCCCTAAAAAAGGGAGGTTAGGTAGTTAACATGTAATCAAACGGCTCAATATCCAGAAAACCAACCCCCACCATTCAGTGATACTAATAAACTAGGACTGGTCTTGCTAACATAGTACCATACCTGAACGCTACTGCCTCGTTTACTTTAAGCTTTAACCAGAAAAAAAAAAAACATTATTTTGTAGACCTTTACTTAACCCCCGACCCCTTCGCAGGCTGGTTACCGATATTGTCTAATTTATCTGACTATCTAGCCTCCTCAATGCGCGAGGCCCCGTGTAAAATCAGCGTTTTCACTCCACTATCACCTTGTCACTAATAAGTTATTTTCATTTAGCGACATATAGCCGGTTTAACCCATGAAGTGACTGGATTTATTACGAGCAGATGTACATTTCCAGCCCACGAAAGTGAACGCAGTCGGGCGGCGCGTCCTGGTCTCCGAGACGCCGTAGCGGATTAGCACGCTAAGCTAAGTGCCTATAACCGGCTTCCGAAGCTGCCGAGGCCGGTAACCGGAGCAGCACGGGGATAAGCACCTCGGCCGGGTCCGGTGCTAGGCAGCTAAGCGACCAACGGGCCGTCAGGTCCGCTCCTCCGTGAGGGAGCTTAACCGGCCAGCCTGCACGGCTATACGCGCTCCTACCAGCCATTAAAGCGGCGCTCGTCACCACAAAGCCCCAGGTCTGCGGAGCAAGCGAGGGAAAACGCTGCCGCGACCGTGCAGGGGAGTCGATCCAGACGCCGGATCGACTCCGCAACAGCCGGCTGATCTAGGGTTGGGGGGATCGGAAGCCATATCTCACCAAACCAGATCTCCGATCCTCAGATGTGCAGTCGCCATCTTAGGTCTTCGCTGAATCGGCGCACAGGATCCCGGGAAAGGAGAACACACCCACTCGGAAGGCGCCCGGGGAGCCGCTGGGCTGGAGCTGCTGGTCGGGCGTGAGAGTCCCGGCGCCTCCTGATAAACAGCGGCCTCCCCTCCCCTAAACGATCAGGGCACCCAGAAAGGACACCCCCGAATTACCCCACGCCGCGGAAACACATACGAGTTACAATACACAAACCGACGCATTTTTTTATCTTTGATAATCAAATATAATTTGCATATCGATTAAAAAAAACGTTTTTCTTTTTCCAAGACGAAGAATTGAGTTTTGTTTGTTTTTCATGCACTTTTAAGTACGCGGAGACACACTGGGACACTTCCAAAGGCGGGTCATGCCAACACTTCCGGCAAACCCAAGTAAAAATGTCCTCATCGACACCTCGGGGAATAGTTCTCCCTATCATCGTATCATATTTTATTATAAAGAAAATGTTTACAAGCTCGTTTACCTTAGAAGAGTGGTCAGGTTCGGGTTCAGTACGAGTTTGTACACGTATTGACTGTCATAGACTCAATACTGCCATCTAGGTACCTTTCTGGATAACAGTAGTTAAAGGAGTTTCACCATTAGCAATGATTAAATATAATATTTTGTAATTTATTCTGCTTAATTGGGTATCACTGTGGACTCACACTTACATGGTTTGAATCTTGCTCTAGGTTCTCTGGTTTCCTCCATAGTAGTGTGTGCGTGCGCGTGTGGGGGCCAGATGTCCCCTCGATGTGATATAAAAGTCTGTTATTTTTACTTTACGTCTTGGGGACGATTTTTATTAAAAAAAAAAAAAAATCCTTGACTGCAATCGAAAAACTTTAAAATGCCAAAAGATTTGTGTTTTGTTTGGTTACTTATAGTTGAGATTAGGGCTGGGTAGGGTTTAAGATTTTCATTGTTGGGATTATGGTTTTGCCCATACAAATGAAAAGATGGTTCCCACAAAGATATGACTACAGGTCTCTGTGTTGTGGGGGCGATTCATCCTCTTCATTGATGTTGAATAACCTTAGCATTTTTTGAGTGATATGTGTGTTTGCCCTAATTGAGACCTAGTTCTTGGTTTGGGGTATATACACTGATTCCCAGGATTATATATATATATATATATATAACACAATCCTGCTGAGAAGTTAGTACAGTACAATCACTGAGCATTTTATCTCACCAATAGGAACACTAACTATACCCATTTGTTCTCAAAACAGCCTCAATTCCTCATGGCATGGATTCCACGAGAAGTTGGAGACATTCCTCTGAGACTCTGGTCCATGCTGACACGGTTGCATCATACATTTTCTGCAGACATCATGCAGCCGCACATCCATGCGAATCTCTTGTTCTACCACATCCCGTGGGTGATGTACTTGATCCAGATACGGTGACCTGGTGGCCACTGAAGAACGAAAAACTCATTACCACGTTCGTGAAACCAGCTTGAGATGCCTTTTGCTTTGTGACTTGGTGCATTATCATGCTAGGAGTAGCCAGTAGAAGTTGGGTAAATTGGCTGTGGAGCAATGCACATATGCACACAGGCTGCGGCATTCAAGTGATTGATTAGTATTAGTGATTAGTATTAATGGGCCCAATGTGTGCCAGGAAAACATGATGACCTTACCGTAAGTGCACCTCGGTAAAAAGTGAAATTCATCAGTCCGGGCTGTTTTTCCAGTCTTCATCTGTCCAGTCTTGGTGAGCCTGTGCCCACTGTAGCCTCAGCTTTCTGTTTTTGGCTGACAGGAGAGGAGCCCAAATGGTCTTCTGCTGTTGTAGCCCATCCGCCTCAAGGTCTGACGTGTTGCTCATTCCCAGATGCTTTTCTGCTCACCACGGTTGTACAGACGGTCATCTGAGCTACGTCAGCTCAAACCAGTCTGGCCATTCTCCTCTGACCTCTCGCGTCAACATGGCGCTTCTGTCCGCTCACTAGATATTTATTCATTTTTTTGTACCATTCTGAGTAAACTCCAGAGACTGTGCGTGAAAATCCCAGTAGATCAACAGTTACAGAAATATTCAACCCAGCCTGTCTGACTCAATCATTCCACGGTCAGAAATCACTGAGATCACATTGTTCCCCCATTCTGGTGTTTGATGTGAATATTATTTTAAGCTCCTGAGCTGTATCTGCATGATTTTACGCATTGTGCTGCTGCCACACAGTAAGCTGATTAGTTGATTGCATGAATAAGAAGGTGTTGCTAATGAAGTGTTCAGTGAGTGTATATTCAAGTCCCACATCTGCTGTGTTTGCTTACATGTTCTCCTTGTGTTATGTTGCTTTTGGGTTAACCTGTGTCTCTAAATTACCCATAATGGCTGAGCGTGACTGTGACTGTTATGTGCCCTGCGATATACTGATATTTTATCTATGGTGCTGCATAGCCTGTGCCCTGCAACCAAGATAAATTACAAGAAGGAGGTATTTATGGATAATGCTTGCTATATACAGTTTTATTAATCTGTAAAAAGTGTTTCAAATCAGAATTAAAAGCAAAAACAGGACATTTTTTCCCCAAATGACTAGTTTATTATTCTCATATGCAAAATATACTTCATAATGATATATCTGTTAATCCATCAGGTTTATAAATCGTGCCATGCATATAATTAATATTCATCCATGAAGTTAATACATCAATATAGTACAGGTATCAAAGACTGGTTGCGCAGAGTTTCCCAATGAAAAGGCACAGAAGAGACAAGTAGGAACCAAATATCAGCTTTACTTGTTAGCAAAGCAAAAAAAATAAAAATAAAATTGCCCAGTCCATTATGTTTAGTTTTGAGAGTATATCTCAATTATCACATTAACAGGCCTTAACTGTATTTTGAATATTCATAATTTATGTCCTTAATTTAACCCAGAAGAGTTACAACCCTAGTATAACAAGACATGAGAAGAGACACCCTTTATGTATATATGATTTTTTTTTCACTACTCATCTGTCAGCTCTTGCAATACAAAATGGTATAATCCATATGTCGAGATACTCTTAAAGGGACAGAATGTTCTTTCCTGTGTTGTTTACTTGTTTTTGCCTGCAACCATTAATCCAAACTCTTGGATAGTGATTTCTTTGTCATGGTACTGCTGTAGCTGTTTGCTAGTGATGTTGCCCGACTTCAGGGCGTCGTCAACGGAGAACTTCTTCCCCGACTTTCTGTCGTGCAGTACCATGGACTCACCCTTTGGACCCTTGACAGAAATCTCCTCCCAATCACACTCCTGGCTCTGAAGGTTCACAAACATCTTCCACTCAATGAGGCCAGCACGATAGGCTTCTTCTGGCTTCATTTCTTTGCCTGTGTCTGGGTCGATGATGACTATAGAGCGTCTAAGGTGACTCTCCCTCTGTTCTCTCTTGACTGACATAGAAGAAAGATTCTTCTGGAGATTTTCAATTTCTCTGTCTTTTTCTCTGGTGATGCTCTTCAGGTCTGCCAGCTCCTTCTGAAGTGAGGTTATCCTCAGCTCAAGGTTCCTCCCACTCTCTAATGGAGCAGACTCTGTAATTTGCTTAGTCTCCTTGACTGTGATCTGGATTTCTGAATGCAGCCTTCTGATTTCATTCTGCAGTCGCTGGTTCTCCTGCTGCAGCCTGGCACTTTCATCCCGGATGTATTCTAGTTCCTTGGAGGATTTGGTGTTAGTGAACTCCATGTCAGATAATTTGGATTTAATATCAAGGAGCTGCTGGTCCAAATCACGCCGCCTCTTTGTTTCATCGTCTAGAGTCTTGCGGAGCCTCTCGATCTCTATTTCGGCCTCAGGATCTCTCTCGACCTGGACCTTTTCTGTGCGGACCACTTGTTCTTTGACTTCGGTTTTCTCCAAGGTTATCTGTTTTTGTTGCAAGACCTCAAGCTCCTTCTCAAGCAGCATACGTTTGTGTTTCTCCTCCTCTAACTGTAAACTGAGGATGGAATGTTCCTTTTCCTGTTGGGGATCTTGTTGAAGCACCACCTTCTGCTTCACTGTTACCTTCTCTCTCGTCTCCTTGTCTCTAAGTTCCAGCTCATTGAGGCGGACCTTCAGCCTCTGGATCTCAAGCTCCGCCTCCCTCCGAACTCTTCGCTCACGCTCCAGCTCTTCCAGCTGAGCCTCTAGGTCAGACTTTTGATACTGGAGTTTTGTGAGCTCATCCTTAAGGTTGCTCTTCAGCTTCTGTTCATTCATGATGTTTTGACTGAATGATTGACATTCAGCCTTCAGGTGTAGGTCTTCCTCCACTTTCACAACTTCCTGCTGGACGTATTTTTCCCTGACCTGGGAAAGATCTATCTTTTTAAGTCGGATCTTTTCTTCATTGCTGGCTCGCTCACTTTCCAATTCCAAACGCTTTTTCTGCTCCTCTGCAAGTTTCTTCCTGAGGGTCTCCATCTCCTCTTTGGTTTTGGGATCCTCGCGATACTGAAGAACCTCATTCATGACCTCCTTCACTTGCACCTTCGGCTTGGTGTCCCTCCACATCTGAATTTCATCCTTCAGCTGTCGGATTTCCAGTTCACTCTTTTCGATTTGGTGGGTTCTATCTACAATGGTATTCCTGAGTCTTTCCAGCTCCCTTTCAGTCTCTGGGTCTGTTTTGTATTTAATGACCTCTTTAATGATTTCCTGATATTCTATTTGCGGCCCTCTGTTTTGCAGCAGAGCTACTTCATCCTGAAGACGCTTAAGCTGCAGTTCTGCATCTTTGTAACGTCTCTGTTGCTCGATCAGTTCGAGACGCAGATTAGCCACCTCGTTCTCAGCCTTCGGATCAGGCCGAACAATCTCCCGCATTTTCTCCTGTACAATCACCTTCGACTTCTCTTCCTCCAAGCTTGTGATCTTCCTCTGAATATCTGCCTTCTCTCTCTGCGAGGACCTGTTTTTCGCCTTTTCATCTTCATACTGTCGCCTTAGATTTTCAACCTCCCTTTCAAATGTGATGTCCTTTTCCACCTTCAGAACTTCTTTGATGGAGATCTTTTCCTCAGCCATAGACTTCTCTTTCTCCAGCCGCCTCAGCCTGTCTTGCAGGAAGCAAAGTTCATCTTCCAGGTGCTTTCGGCTCTCGATTTCCTTTTGCTTCCTCTCTAGAAGCAACCGATACTCCGCCTCAAGCTGCGGGTCGTTTTGCACCTTGATTACCTCCTCCTCCTTGATCACCTCCTGCTCTTTGGACTTCTGCTGTGCCAGCAGAGTGACTTCTTTCTGAATGTGTGTTATCTCACTTTCCTTGACTATCTTTTTCCTTCTGAGGTCATCTAGTTCGTCCCTCAGCTTCCGGACCTCCTCTTCCTGTGCCTTGTCCTTCTCGATGCGGAGAACCTCTTTTACGACATACTGTTGCGCATCTTCACTTTTCTCTCTCTCTACCCCACGCAGCTTCAGTCGAAGAATGTCTAGCTCACTCTCCAGGGTCCTGGTTGTCCTTTGCTCATCATAAAGCTTCTGCTGGACTTTATGCACTTCTTCATTCAACTGTGGATCAGGGACCTTTTTAATCACTTCCGTCTTGACTATTGTGTCTTGGGGCTTTTGGCCCTCCAGCACATAAATGTCTGTTTGCATGACCTGGATCTCCCTTTCAAGTTGCTCCCGTCTGTGAATCTCCTCTTCCAGCTGTTTCTTGATCCTCCAAGGTTCCTCTCCTGGGACAGATCTCACATTCTGGACATTCTGCTGTACCATGCAGATTTCCGGTTGCTGTAACATAGCATCGAGCAAGGTACCCTTTTAGCATCGTGACAGAGCTGCAATTTGTCATTAGAGAGATGTAACTGCGCAAATGAACTTACCTGGTTCATAAGACCTTGCGCATATTCAAGGTTCTGGAGTCTTTGCTTGTTCACAGCATTTACCTCAGCAAATTTTGCTTCAATGGCAGATTCCTGTTTAAAAAAAAAAACAAAATCCCACAATGTTGAATTTAAATGTGTGTGTGTGTGTGTGTGTGTACAAGCTATGATAATGATGCTTATATTGTGATAAAAAGCTGAACGATGAATTAATATACTTCATAAAATGACGTCTGAGTCAGACTATTTTCAATTGATTGGTGTGAAATGCATCGAATGTTCCACAAACCTCATGCTTTACTTTCAAGGCCGGTGACTCAAGTCTGCTCCTTTTATATGTCTGAGGGACTAAGCCATCTTCAAGGTCAAGAATAGACTTAAATTTCTCAGTTTCAGTTTCATAGTCCTAAAAGTCAAAGTCGATTCCATTAGTATCAGCACATTCTCATACACGAAGGTCATTCAAACGCTTTACAGAACAGGAGAAAACAAATGAAGTGTTCGAAATAAAAAATGGACATTAGTAAAAGGAGGTGGTTGAAAACGATTTAATGTCATCACCTTAATGGCTTGCTGGTACTGCTGTGCATTTCTTGAGATGTTGTTTAGGTCAGATTCTTTCCTCGCAATATCAGACAGCAGGTTCTGCGAAATGACACATGTGAAGTTATACCTACACAGGAGAGACAGATCTGCTTCGTAGCCATAAGAACACACTTCTGCTAAAGTGCTCACTCTTTGGTTTTTCAGTTTTGCCTCCACTTGCTTGATGTCGTCGGTCTCCCTCGGCTCGTAGTTCGGCACTCGTGAGAGCCAGCTGTTGAGGTTATCATATTCCGTGCGGTAATTTCCATAAGAAGTCTTAGCTCTCTGCAGGCTCTGAGACCTACAAACAAGTAAATTACAAAATGAGTTAGGTTGCTGCTGTATATATTCACCCGTCCATCCATCCACCCACCCGTCCATCCATCCATCTGCCTATTCACCCATCCATGTATCCATCCTTTCATCCATACATCCATCCATCTTCCATATGACTTGTCACTAACTCTTCTTGGGTTAGAGTTGCATATCTATTAAACATTTCCAGTGTCCTGTCACCTGGCATCGATCTGTTGGCTCAGGTTGTCGTAGCGCTTGCTGAGCTTGTTGACCTCGCTCTCCTGCCTCTCGATATCCGGCGAATGCTCCTGCACTGTGCTGGCCATGTCCACACAGCTGGCCTTGGCCGCCCTCAGGTTCTGCTCTGCCTCGGAGATCGTGGCTTTCTTCGCCTTCAGCTCAGAAGACATGGCCTGCGAAGGCATTAGGATAATGGTGAGCGGAAGCAGAAGGGCACAGTTGTACAGACTCTTCCATGATGGAGGTCACGCTTACAAAGAGATCTTGCTGGGTCCTTTCCAGGGAGCTGGGATCCGATGGGGCCACTTCCTCCCTGGCCAGTTTGTTCTCATAACTGGCCAGGAGGGTCTTTCCATTCTGCAGAGAGTTCTCCAGCTGGTTGGATTTCTGAAGTCTTCAATGATTTAAAAAAAAAAAAAATGGAAGATCTTAGCGCCAGTATTTGCATAACTTAGATATCTGACACACTAAAAAACATACATACCTGTCCTCTGAGAGCCTCAGCAACAAGTTGACCTTGTCATTCTTATTCTTCGCCTCGTCGATTTTGGTGTAGAGCTGTGGGGCACTGTTGCATTTGGGGTTGGAGGATAGGAACACCTCGGCCTCACGGACTTTTGAGGATTTCTCAGGCTCAATGTTTCGAACGGCAGCCTTAATGTCCTGCAAAGCAAATATGGCATGTAACTGACCCACTGGAGTACATTTTATACATTCTAACACTGGAATGTTACATGGACAAAAGTTGGATGTTTATATACAGAATAAAAGACTGAGCAACAATCATAGAAATGAACTGATGTTCATGACATGTTCAGAATCAATACAAATACACTGGCTACTCTGGATTTATGGTGCATAATTGCTCATAGAACTTTTGCTTACACAAAATGCTCTGAGGGCAGAATAAAAAATGAGTGATTCAGAGAGCTAACAAATCAGATGTCTTGGTCCCACCTCCTCTAGTTGCTTGTACCAATCTCCTCTAGAATTTGATTGGTTATCTCTTTGAACCAATCATTTTTCGTTCCACCCTCAGAACATATTTGTGCAAGTAAAACTCCCACAAGTTGTAAGCTTTCTATATCGCCTCCTAGTGGCAGACACTGGTAGGTTGTCATCTTTCAGTGAAAGCTGTTTTTGTTTGCCGCTTTTTAAATGGAGGACAAAGCAACTGCCTTGGAGGGACTCTGATTACTGTTGAAAGGCAGCTACATGTGGATGTGAATGAGGAAGTAAATATTAATGCCACTTACTGAATAATGAATTAGAGTGTAGGGCTGGGGAGGGGGAATTTACCTTCAGATCTTGTAGTCGATCTGCACTGTCCTGTAACGGGCGGTTTTGCTCCAGTGGGGGCCGGACACGAGAGTAAAGGGCCTTCTCCTGTTTGTCCAGGTCATTAACCACTTTATCCAGATTGGCCATCAACTGGCGACACTGTTGTTCCTGTTTATCTGAAATGATCGATGGTGCAGCGGGTCACAATCAATGTTTCGGCACTGAAGTTTAACATCCTCCACAAGCCTTTGATCAGACTTTAAAAGACGGCTTAAATTGGCAAGCAGTTTCACTGCCGTGTCAACTCCACACCTCTACCAACTGGCCTCCACCTCTGTTTGCTGTTTGCTGTGGTAACTCCCATCAAAAGATGTCTTTATAAACAAGTACTCTGGCTCTGCGGCAAGCAAGGCCACATAGACAACAATCCTATTTGCTGAACTTGAGCTTTCATCTTTATTATAATAACACTTTACTCGTGGGGGCAAAAGTAACTTAGTAACTCAGTTACTACTCAAGTACAAAACATGAACAAATATAGTAGCTGCATGAAATACATAAACCGTTATGATTGATTAATGATGAACGGATATAGGATCAGTACATAACTAACTTAGTTTCTGGTTAATTGATACGTTAAGTTAGAGTATACCAATATATTTGTGCCCTCTTACAGTAAATAAAGTGTCATCTTTATTCATTTTCAGTTATTTGGCAGATGCTTTAGTCCAGAGCAAGAAAAGTGAGGATTGGAGATCAGGGTCAGCAAAAGGAGCAGCAGTGACATCACTCTGCCAACCGGGGGATTTCAGCCAGCAGTGTACTGGTCACGGTCAGAGCCACATTCCCCTTTATTTATCTGTGTGTCTGTGTATCATTCCTTAGGAAGTACAGGTTGTGTGCAGAGCGTTTTAGGACATACCAGTGCCAGCTGAGCTATCCTTCCTGAGGTCAGCCAGCCGCCTCTGGAGGGCACCCTTGCTGGACGCAATGTTCTGCTTAACAGCTGCCTGCTGACTGGCAAGCCTGAAACCCAAAGTCGAGGAGCAGGCAGATATTTAGCATTAGTAGCATCCGACAGAAGGTCGGAAAGCCCAAACACCAACAACGGATGGAGGGCAGGAAGACGCACTTGTCAGAAATGGCGATGGCGTCCGAATCGGTTGGAGGAATTACGAAGCACACTGCCGGACCAAACAGCTTATTTCCGCCTTGGTCTTTGATATCCCACTTGCTGCCATTATTCCGGAGAAGGGTGTACTTCTCCCCACGGGCAATCTGTCCCTGTGTAGATTATAAGTGTGAGACACGAGCACTGCGCTCGGAGGAAGACATCACCATGGAAACAAGCGAAGAGACTCGTTACGGTGTTTGAAAAAAAAAAAAACGTTTCAAAACAAAAAAGAAGCTATAAGAACTCAATAGGGGAGTAGGAGCCAGATGGGGGGGCCTTACCCCCTCAGACTCGAAATCACAAAGAGCCTCCACTGGAAGGAGCTTCTGCGGGGTCTCCCTGCGGAGCTTCAGCGGAAGAACCTGCAGACTCCTCTTCTGCAGGGCCTTCACACGGTCATCATAGTAGTCCATTGCTTTCGCCTGGTCCTGCATGTATACATACAGTATTAGAAAGGCATCCACTGTGGAAGAACGGCCTGCTGGGAGCTGTCACAGCCAGAGGTCAACTCACATCCAGACCCGAGATCAGACCCTCCAACTGGTACATGTCTTTGAAATCCGGGTTGTATTTCTGATTGACGTCGGTGTCCAGTCTCTTCAGCAGGTCCTGGGTGTCCCTGGCATCTTTCTGGAACTGCAAAAAAAACGTTTGATAATTAAAACAAAATAATTTAAAAATGCTACCACGATGTGTTAATATGTTACCACAGACATATATTAGTGACGATTACTGCAAGACCTCAGTGTGTTCGAAAAGGTTAAGTATCACCTAATATGTGAAACAAGCTATCAAAATCTTTCCCCAACCTTAATAATTGAAATTGTGTCACAAATAACCCACATAGGCTGGTCTGGTCCTGTTCACAACATCAAAAGGACGTTTTCCAAATCGCTGCGTGCCAGTTAATCTGTGAAACATGACAGCTCATTCCCCCATAATTAAAAAAATCAGGTCCAATTTTCAGCAATAATTCCCCAGTGTTCAAAATGTTTTCAAATATTTTTAAAAAGTTCATAATACATTATCGTTCCTGCTACATTCAAATCCCTGCTTGCAGAAAATAAGAAAAACAGCAGTGATTCTTGCCGCTACATGTGTATTTTACAAACCGTTCTTTATCATTTTGTATGTCAAAAACATTCAAGTCCAGGCTGATAATTTAAGTCGCCTGGTATGATTTACACAGCAGGGAATATTAGTATCCTACTCCGTGAAATACGTCACACGGTCTAAGGACATAATAGTAGTATTTGTTTCAACAGTGAGCAGTGCCAACATTTCGGAGGTAGAGAGTGTCAGTTCAAATGCCATAGCTGGTAGAGTGATGTCACAGTTGGGTCTTTGTTCAAGGCGCTTAACCCCAGCTGTTCCAGGGACTGATTGACCATGTTTGCCGAACTGCATGTTGCCTTGGATAATGTTGTATGCAATATGGCACCCTAATTCCTGTATCGAAACAATGATGTTGCTGCACTCACTTTGTGGTAGTTGTCCATGTTCTTGAGGTGGGTTTCCTCGCAAATCAGCAGGTTGAGGTACTGTTTCCAGTCGGCATTGACCGCCTCCATGTGAGCCTTAGAGGGGAGAATTTCCACACGTCACCTTTGAGGCCCACAAAGCCATCAGAAATGAAGCCGGTGCTCCGCGGGGCATCTACCTCGATGACGTTCTTCCCAGGGTGGTTTGAGGCGATGAGTTTCTCCCCGTCTTCATTCAGCTTGGAGACAGAGGCTTCTTTAGACTCCAGGCTCTTGCTGATCAGGTTCTGTTGGGGAAATAAATAATGTATAACGGATCTTTTCAGGCAGACACGCCGAAGGATATCGGGGGCGAGGCTCCGGACGCGGAACTCGCCTCGTACTGCCTCTGGCGTGACGGGTAGTCTAGGTTGGCATCGCTCCAGTCATAGTTGATGCGCTCCTCAGTCTGCTGGTCCAGCCAGTAGAGTTCGTTGGTACAGCGTTGCATGTAGTCCCTCAGACTCAGGAGGTCCTGTTGCCGCTGCAGAGAAGTGTCCTGGGGGGTGGGGGGGTCATTTGCCCTTTTATTACCACTTTCCTACTTCAATGGCAACTGTCATACCAGTTTTCCCAGACTGATTTTCAAAGGCTAATTTAACGGCGGACTGATTTAATGACTCCGCCCCCAAGATGATGTTCGCCAATAACCTCTTGTCTACACTGCCCGCCCCCTTCCCCAGCAATTCCTGTTCACTACAGTGTTCAGGTAAATCTGTGTGTGCATGGGAAAATGTACGGCGGATTCAGCTCATACCAGCAGCTTTTTATACTTCGGTATCAGGACGCTGTTATACCCCTGAAAATCAAGAAGAGTACAGGCAGAAAGTTAATGGCAGAATAGAATCCTGCACTGTGAAGAAATATGTCATACAGCTGTTTGTCACAGACACTTGTGTCACTGCCGAGTGCCTGAGTACAAGCCACTCGTAACTAAGCCAAAGTTATCTAAGATAAAATGGCGCACCATCCGCTTACCTTGTCGTTGCCGTCGGTTATGTGTGGACCAAGGGCTTCCACTTCGCTGTGGAAGATATTGTGCTCCTCAACTTCATCCTCGACCGAGGGCAGGTCGTTCCCGAATCCCTTGTTGTTGAGGTTCCTCTGTGGAGCGTAACGGACACGTTGGGTTCCCGGGTGTCTGAGCAGCAGGTACCGTGCTTTCCGAGAGAAGGTTGCCGACAGGTGGGTAAACGAGAAATGGGCCTCACCTGCTTCTCGTCGATAACCTGCCCCCAGTCCACGGTGGGCAGACCCTCGGAGCGGGTGAGCTGGTAGATCCTTGAATGTTCTTCATGCAGTTTATTCACTCTGACCCGGAGCTGCTTCACACTTTAAGAAAAGACCAAGATTGGCACATTAAGATCCTTGCCACTGGTTCTTCAGGTCGGTGACCTTAATCAAAAAGCAGACACTCCTACTCCTTCTGACCCTTAGTAATCCAGACACCTACAAAATATAATCCTAAAATTGACAACATTCAATTACCATCATGCAAAAGTGGTTTAGTCTAGATCAGGGGTGTCAAACTCCAGTCCTGGGGGGCCGGAGTCCTGCACAGGTTTTGGTTTCCCCTCATTTAACACACCTGATTCAACTCCTTGTGCTAATTACCACACAGCTCTTGAGCTGAATCATTTGTGGAGGAACAGGGAAAGAAGTAAAGCTACACAGGGCTGCGGCCCCCCAGGACTGGAGTTTGACACCCCTGAACTAGATGTTGATTACATTAAGGCTACACTAGTCATTTTCAACCGATAATAATGTCACAGCGATAAATGTATTGGGGTCATATTTTTTGGTAAAACAGCAGCTAATCGATGCATTAGTTTTATGAATCACATTAATTTAAATAATATAAACATGTAATATTTGTAATTACAACACTTCCTGTTCTTATCTGCAGAATTCCACTTTTGAGCTTCCGGAAGCACACAGTAACTAGTAAGCATAAAGGGTTTTGCTGGTTTATTTCCCTGCCTATTGTGTGCACTGTGCACGGCTCCCTCACGAGCATCCGTCTCACTAGCATCCGGCTCACGAGCATCCGTCTCACTAGCATCCAGTTCACGAGCATCCGTCTCACTAGCATCCGGCTCACGAGCATCAGCTCACTAGCATCGGCTCACTAGCATCCGGCTCACGAGCATCCGTCTCACTAGCATCCAGTTCACGAGCATCCGTCTCACTAGCATCCAGTTCACGAGCATCGGCTCACTAGCATCCAGTTCACGAGCATCGGCTCACTAGCATCCGGCTCACGAGCATCGGCTCACTAGCATCCGGCTCACGAGCATCGGCTCACTAGCATCCGGCTCACTAGCATCCGGCTCACGTACTCCTGCTTAATCATCTCGGCCTGCGGATGTTGGAGGCGCTCCGCGTTGGAGGCGTCGTCGTCCAGGGAGTCCAGCAGCTCCAGGGAGTTCTGGATCTTCTTGTTGGTCTCATCCTGATACATAAACGCCTTGCCCTCGTTGATCTTGGTGATGTCCTGCGAACAGAGACGCCCGGGAGTGATGCAAGGGAGACAAAGGGACCCCTGAGGACAGGAAGGACACAGCGAGCGGCCTGGACCCACATACATACCTTTTTCAGGTTCTGGTCAACATCATAGATGTTCTTCTCCACCTTGTCAGCATTCCTCTGCAGCCGATCAATCAGTGCAGTCAACTCAGTGTTGGCCACCCTATAAAGAAATAGGTTAATCATTAAATGTACCTGTATCAGGGTCGGCAACTTCGGTCAGCTGGCTGGAGTGAGATTTTCGATTCGAGACAAGTCTGCGCACGCATGCACATGCATTATAGTCTGCAGGGTTTGCAATCTACCCCAATGCTTTTGATGTAGCTCATTTTAGGTTTATAATGGATTAATATAGATTTGCCATAAGATGTTTCGCGTGAGTGTGAGAATCTGAAAGCGTGACTGTCACGTCAAATGTGTGAGAGTTGGCAGACCTGCTGTGTGTGTGCTTGTGTGTACCTGCTGGGCAATTCACAATGATCTGGCCGGTGGCATGCAGTACGCACTATAAGGTTACTGTGCACTTTTTAGGGCACTTATTAATTTGTTTCAACCTCACAATAAAGCGTGCTTTGTCATGTCAATAGTGATTAGGCTAGACTTCATTACACCTATGCAGAGACCATACCTCAGGAGACTAAGTGTAACCGACTTTGTATTATACAGTATTGGCAGGCTCAGTCACATAAGTATGTATATGATCGCATAGATCGCTACACGCAAACATTTTGATAACTATAACATTTTGGAATGATTAAGTAAGTTAAATATGTATATAAACCACGATAAAGAAATGTGTTTATTTTACCGCTGACTGTGTTTATGAGTATTAATATAGTTGCCTTGCTGTACATGTTAGAGAATTTAACCAGCAGCTTGCGAACGCACTGATTAAACGTAAGTTACCCACTGTGGGAAATAGTGTTAGCTGAAATGAGAGCAAGACAAGACATGATCAGAATGTCTGTGACACTGTGATTTATTTTCAGGGTTTTTTTCACAGGTGCATACCTGTCCCTAAGACTGGCTGTGTCATATTTGTATTCCTGAACGGTGTGTTAGGTAACTGAGCCACGAATACACAGTGAGCTCCAATTACAGCGTTTCATTTCTGTATTTAGTCTATTCATATTAATTAGTCGTATCCATCCCCATAATTTAATTTTATATTTCTGTCTAACTGAAATATCACCAATACAAACTATGTTAGTTTGTTCAATCGGCTCAGTTAAGACAATGGCTAGACCCTTATTCTAAGTTAACATAAAGTTTTCTCCCGAACGGGGTGGCGTCTTCTTGCGTCCCTAATAAAAAAACTAGAGACGGGACGTGTGAACAGGTTTGTCTAGTTAGCTGTTATCTGCATGGCTAGCCTGGCCTTGCAACAATAGCTAAAGCATAAAAGACAACCGGGAACAAACGAGAGAATGTGGAAGCCACTCGGTTACAGAAACGAGCCGAGTCAAGCCGACTTAAAGAGACAGAAGCGGCGCACAAACATGTTATTTTTTTTCTTGCACAATTTGACACTTTGAGGAAGTAATTCTCAGGTTTAATAGCTTTGGCACAATGTGCAATAGTGAGGCTCCTCTAGGGACCTTTTGATCTGAAGTACAGCTTCGTAAAATTAGTATATTGTCGGTCTATGATGTAGGTCATAACCGCAATTTTTAAAAGTGTATTAAAGTATAAACAGCTGTCAGCCACATAGTGGGATATTGTGTTGCTAGCGCTATCTGCTTGGGGGGGGGGCATGTAGCAGTGCCTTTTCATGTATTCACATGTTTATTCACAATATCTCGGAAACGATGTCAGCGTCGCTGTCCCGACGGGTGTTTTTGAACCACTAACAGCAGCGAAAACTACACTTTCCCCCTTTTGACAAAAGCACCCTTATTCAGGACAGCATACTCCCTCACGATCTTTGCCTTGGGCTTGTGCCAATATTTGGACATGATTTAATAATATCAATATGCATGCTTAAAACTACAGAGAGACAAGTGTCATTTTTACAAATTGCCAGCATGAATGGCTAGACAGCAGTGCAGAATATTCAAGCATGTTACACTCTTGCATTTTCAGTGCTGTTGTCAGTAGGTGGCCTTATATTGAAATATATATGAGTTGAAATCGAGACAGGATACTCGTGGAAAAAAGTGATATGCCAACCTACATTGGTACACTGTCGCCAGACTTGAATAATTTGGAAGTGATATAATCGTCTTATTTGTTCATTTTGACAAACGATACAAATAACATTAATACTTATATTTATCGGTGTCCACCTTATCTTCGCGTAATACAAAGAAAAGCACAGTATATTTTGATGGCGTTTAACTGTAATTAAACACTCCATCGTTCTATACCAGTGGTTCTCAAACAGCTGATAAAATTTGCAAACGCACTGCTAAAATTTATCGGGGCGGGGGAGATATTCAGAAAATCATCTCGCGACTCCTCCCATCATGTACATCTGTACAGTAATTCATGCTGAAATAATAAGAGCTACATTAAATCAACCAACTTGTTTTTGAATTAAAGTCCCCCTTAAAACAAAAATTACTAGGCCTACTTTTAGCTAGGCCTATGATTTAATTTATCAATGTGGAATACATCGTGGTTTACATACTGCCATCGTTGGCTGTTTCTGCTTAATGCTGTAAATTTGAAAGCTAGTTAAAATCGAAATTAAAACTTTCAATTCAGGTAACGGTCGCGTTTTATGGGCATAAACATGTCTGTGTATTACATATCTATATATGTAATATTAGTGCAGGTGAGATTCTACACTCGTTTCACTTCGAGTCCTTTGAGACTGAAACAAAAAGAGCGTTTTGTATTGGTGCAGATGTAAAGGCGGGGTGGAGAACATCTTCATTGCTAAGACTCCCTGAAAGCGTTCGTCCATCAAAAAAAAAAAAAAAAAATCACTGGCCATTGCGCAAAACCCGATCATTCAGTTAAACAACTATACTACATGCCATGTAAGATATAATGCCTTTCTAAAACGCGAAAGTGAGATACTTGGATCAGCTTAAGTATAGTTTACAGCGTCTGAAAAAAATGTGCATTAGTTGATCACTGCTATTGCTAGTACTTTAGCGCCCCTGTTTATTCTTAGGTATAAATTCTTTCGCGATAGTTATAGTGCACAGCAAGGAACCAGAATTTCACCACTATTTGAAACAGGCCCAATTAGTTTTGTTGGGTAATTTTATTTAGCACAAGTATCAAGGAAAGAGACATCTTTCTATCCTAATTTAATGCGTATGGTCAGACAATTTCTAATATGACCTAGGCGTGTCGCTCGTCCCATGAAAAACAAAAAAGGTGAAGTGTCCCTTAAGGCAAAACGGCATTTGAGCTGGGTGGGTAGAATAAACATCGCATCTTCTTGTTTGCTGAACGGTCTACTGTGTGTGTATGTGTGAGTGTATATGCGTGTGTTTTATTAGCCTACTGATTATTATTAATTAAGACACACCCACCAGGTGAACCATACATGTTTACCGTAATAACAAATGTCCAAAACCAAAAGCAAGAATGTCACGATGTCGGTTTAAATTTAGAAATACACTTTTGCTAGCATGCCAAGACTCCGAGATCAAGTGAAACCACATAAGAATGTAACCAAGCAAAGTTTTGCAGCGCACTTACTTTTTGGACGTGATTGTCACGCTCTTCTTGCCACTTTTTTTCGAGAACATCGCGGCTGCTTCACTTTCTCTGCAGCGCTTGTCCTTTTGGCGGAGGGTTGCACAATCCCGTTCGGTTCCTTTATTGTCCCGATAGGATGTTTGGTGGCTTTTTTTCCCCAAGTCTTGTAAGATCTCACGTTAAATGCAACCAGCGCGATTCACCAGCCGACTGATAGTGAGCTGTCTCCTGTGTAGATTCTCTAATATAATACGAGCCCTATTCCACCCTTAAGGGTGGTGCCCATCTGTAGCCTATCATCTCCTGGGCGTGGATCATAGCTGGGACTGACAACTTTCTGCTCTCCTTTGCTGACAGCCCAGCCGTGGAAAAAGTTTCTAGGCAGTAGTTACTGGAACGTAAACTGATGTGTAACAAGATTGTGTGAATAGGTTTGGAAAAAATGTTTTGTTTTTCTTAGTCATTGTTGTATCTTTATTTTTTTCTATCGTTAGTAATATGAAGAATAGGCATCGACACCACAGAATATCACAGGTCTCTGATGTATCCGATTTCAGCTACAGAAGAGTTAAAAATATTAATGGGAATTAATTAACCATTCTTGTGGTCACAGACACTCCGTCATGTTTGCTAAAAGAAAATAAAATACTGCCGTGAGCATAAAAAACGAGTTTCCCAGCGTGTTGTGAGCTATGAATTTATGTGAAGTGAGGACGTTAGACTCACCTAAACTTACAGGACGTGGGTACGATGCAAAATATGTATGGCATGTTAAGCTTATCCTTCAGGATATATGTCTAGCAGTTCATATCGTGATGTTTTTTTTTTTTTTTTTACGGATTTTTAGTGTTTGGATCCACAGTTTTGACATATATTTATAATATTTGTGTTATTACTCAATTCATCCACCTTCTAACTGCTTACGCTGTATCAGGCAGCATAGACCGTATCAGGGCCACACCCTCCATGGGCGGCTGCTCCATCACTGGGCAAACACAACCAGAGACTTAGAGATGCCATGCATGTCTGTGAATGTCACGCCCTGCTCGTCCGATCCTCCCGTGAGCCACGCCCCCTCGCTACCTCATGTGGAATCCCTGTGTTGCCAGATGTTTCTCATTGTAATTAGTCCTGTATATTTAAATCCGCTGTTGAGTGTTTTCCTAGTCCTGTCTTTGATATCGTGCAGAAGAAAACCCAGAGCAGGATACCTATCCATCACAGGGCACATACAGTCAAAAGTTTAGACACACCAAGCTGCCTACAAAGGAAAGTGTCGCATCACATATGTGGCCACTCGACTTAAACACAGTAGAAATCGTGTGTGTGTCTGGTAGTTGGTGAGTATGCATGCTCAAAAAAAATAAATAAAATTTAAAAAAAATAACAGATAATGATATAAATAAATGTCACAACTATGGACTCCAAACACTAAAAATCTGTAAAAGAAAAAATCACAATGCGAACTGACATATATCCCGAAGGATAAGCTTAACATGCTTTGCATCACACCCACTTCGTGTAAGTTTTGGTGAGTCTGACGTCCTCAAATAAAAAAAAAATAAAAAATCATGATAGGAACTGCTAGACATATATCCCAAATATGCACGATCAATTATTCACTATGTCTAATTGTGCATTTTGAGTAATAAACACATATTGGTTATTCCGTGGAATGATCATGGCCATAATACCATAGCCAGTCAAATGCAAATTAGACATCCAAACATGACGTTGATTGCCTAATGGATTCCCTCCCACACCCCCGACTCCTCCTACAGAAGGTATGCGGTTCAGGGATCCTGCCGCAAAGCAATGAAACCAATGAAATAATGAAATACCTTGTCCTGACTGTGGAATCCCTATGCATGATCTCCGGCGGACCCCTCCCTGCACGTGAAGGAGCGTGGGAGGTGTAGAGTACGCGTGCTTCAGATCCCTCCCACACCAGTGAGACAGGTTCAACCTGCCCACACACCGCCACTGACTGAGTGTGAGAGTGACCGAGTGACTGACAGCTGCCGCAGTGACAGGAAGCCCAACCCTCGCATGCAGCCTTCGATTAGCCCAGACTATTAGCGCGGGCCAAACCCCCCGAGGACTGCAGTGGTATAGTCTGTTACCACGGTTACTCTGTACTAGAAACTCATTGTCATTCCTGTATTTATCTTAGCAAAGGATTCATGTGTTTTTTTTGTTTGCTTGTTTTTCTTTTTTTACTACTATTTTGCCAGCCTGACTTTAATGAGTCTTTTAAATGATTTTGTTACATATTACAGATATTCAATCACTTGCAAACATTCAGAAACATCGTGACTGGAATGCTTAGCAGTTTTCAACAGAAATTCAGAAATGGTCATCAGTCATAATGATGGAGTAAAATGTAAAGTATTCATGTCAAAAATGTCTGAAATGTAAGCAAAAAAAAAAACAGACTGAAAGAAATATTTGAATGAAAAAAGCCAACCAGGTTCTTACATGTTGGTTGGGTCTGTTTGGGATCCCAGTGCCACTCAGTATTCAAAAAGCCTGGAAACCGCTCAAACGAATCCTCTGACCACCAAAAAGGAAAAGAGTGAAAGGAACTGAGAGGAACGGCACAAATAAGAACTTATGACTCACAGGGGTCTGAGGGTATTGAAATGGATGGAAACAATTAACAATGCGGTGCACTCTGGTGAGGGGGGCTCAGTTCCAGACGCAGCAACACGAGTTATAAAGCACAAGGCAGCTTAGTGGCCCAAAACTGACTATAACAAGAAATGTATGGGCCACCACTTAAGTGATACAAGCTACACAGCAAAGTAGCCTTGAATGGCAAAGTCATTTTGAAGAGATGATTTCCAATGTGAAGAATTAGGGTTTTACTGTTAGGGGCAGTTATTACTGACAAGAAAAAAACATGAATTATTTCCCAAACAGCTCACCTGGTAGCTTCAGCTTTCAACTTGCATGACATGAAAGCTTCGCCCTGTCACCTCCCCCCCCCTCATCTCATCCCTACTCCTCCCGCCCCCTGCCCCATTTCTAACCCCCCCTACTGTACAGGCTTGGGCAGTGTATTATCCAATTTTTTGAGACCGTGATACAGTCCAAGCATTTTACTGCGGTGTTCCGCATGAAGTTTCCCCACGATTGTCGCAAACTGTATTTGCTAGATCAAGTGTCTCCAGGCCACCTTTTCGTTCCTTTGCTACTGCAAAAATCTTCATCTCTGAAATGTTTTATGAGATGGAAATAAGGCCAAATCCAGGACCGCAAGACCTAAATACTTTTTGGTCACCCTTCCTTTGGTTGTCACTAAGAAACTTAAAGCTTAAAGCTTAAAATTATGTACCGTTTGTCTCAAAAATTGGAAAAGTCCCGATCCTCAGCCATGTCAAATTTGAAAAAGATCACACTAACCAATCTAATCTAACGATCACACTAACCAATCTAATCTAACGATCACACTAATGAGATAATGTCCGAAGCGGCAGTGGACCAGTCCCAATGCAGAATGTATTCCACATTCGGGTAATACAGTAACACTAGCCAACAAAAAACTATTAGTATTTTTAAGGTTACATAGTATTTCTGCTCTACATGCAAACTTAATGAAGAATGGAATTCTGTGTTCATTCCACAGGGTGTGTGGAATTTCATATGTGTGGAGTTGTGTCTTTATCCGTATTATGTATGGAATTTCATACTGCTACAATGGGCCATGATTGACAGAGCACTAGGCATATACAGGTCAATAGGAAACTTTATTGTGAAATGCACTAAACACTCAAAACTAAAGGGACCACGAGGGGTCTAAGCAAAGGTAAACAGGCAACACTGGAACAATCTAGAACTTCAACCAGAAACAGAGGAACACAGATCCAGGATTCAGACTTAGGACAGGGATTAACACAGGCAGGGATCTGACAAAGAGCACAGGCCAACACAGGCAAACATCTACAATAGTCAAGCAGGGAACAGAGAACAGGCAAGAATTTGTATGCACAAGTAACAGGCCAAGAGAAGGAACAGATATGGATCATTAAGAGTTAACTAAACAGTAGGAACTAAGAGTTACAAGGAACTGGGGAGGGTCATTAACAATTATGGCGCAATATAGACTCGAAAATCGGGAGATACAAGGATTACCGGACACAGGCGGGGAAAACCAGCAACAATAACAGAAAAACAAGAACCAATACTGCAGTATAAACACAGGGAACATGATAAACCGACAACAACAGTTCAGGGCACAAATACCAAAATGTCCACAGATGTCAAAATTGTAGCAGTTTGGATATGGCTAATTAGCTGCACACTCAGCCCGTTCAGCCAGATGGCGACCCAGGGAACAGGCAGTAGAATGGGGACTGTGAGTGGGGGTAAATCGAGGGGAACACAGGGTACAGAACGGGATGGCTAGCGACACCCGCTGGTCAAATAGGTGAACTTGGGTAAATTTTAGACAGAATGGGACAAGACAGGGACCGATCCTGGCACATACATGTTGAGTTCTGTGTGCGTCAGTATTATATATTCTGTGTCCATCCAACTTTCAGCCACTTTTCCTGGTCAGGATCACAGGGGGTTTGGAGCTTATGCCAAGCTGGAAAGGGCGTGAAGCTGGGGTCCACACTGGACGAGCTTTCAGTCTATCACAGGGCACACATACGCACACTCAAACATCATGCGCCATTTACAAATAGCTTTTAACCTAACTGCATTCCTTTGGAATGTGGGAGGGAACTGGAGTATCGACAAATGCAGAGTCTGAGCTGCCAAACCCGGAGGTACGAGGGTGACAGTGCAGCTCTCGGAGTCACCATGGCAACCCTGTGCGGAGTCCTGAGGCATCTTAAATATTAAATGGATTGACCGTCCATCCGCCGATCCGTGTTCTGTATTCACTTGTTCTGAGCAGGGTCACAGGGGTCTGGAGCATATCCCTGAAGCTACGGACGCGAGGCAGGGTATCACCCATAGGCACAAACCTATTGCAGGTGTTCCAGAATTGTATTCATATGTTTGTATTTTTATTTAGTCCCTGGCCTTGTTTCTGTATATTCACTTTCCATAAACACACCCAGTATGTGAGGATAGTGAACCTGGAGCCCTTCCCAGAAAGCAAAGGGCATAAGGGCAGCAAACAGGCCGAATGCTGCTGCATCGCAGGACACACACTCACACCGCTCCACATAACTGCATGACTTTGTACTGTGAGGGAAAACTGTAGCACCCAAGAGCCAGAGAAGGGGGGGTGCGGCAGATAATATGCTGATGGGATTCGAACCCGCGACCCTGGAGATATGGGATTACAGTGCTGAGTGCTACTTGTTAGTTTTATATCTTCAATGAAGGATATTTGCTAATAAATATCAAGGTGTGTGTGTGTGTATTAATGACCTAGATTAAGGTTGCTATAACAAAGAACGCAGACACCTGTGTGAATATGTGCAGTGTGGCTGTGTGCAGAACATCTCTGTGTCAGGGCCTCCTGTGTGACTCCGTAAGCTCAGCCACCGCGGGCTCTGCCCCTCATTCAGAGCCGCATGCCTTTCCTTCAGCAGAGGATGACCCACACATTCACACGCGTGACGCACTAATAAGTCTGCAGAAAATCAGGACCGGCTGGAAAGAGTATTTAGGGGAGACGCG
>JAODKE010000050.1:5626840-5647672 GCA_026779605.1 Mormyrus hasselquistii | reverse complement strand
ATGCGTTTTCTTGGGTGTAGTCATTAGTTACGTGACTAATATTTTGAATGTTCTTGTCATGCTTCCTTAAAAAAAAATCTTTACACAAGGTTTGCAGAATCCAAAATATTTCGTTTGATAGTTAACAGTGGATACAGTATTAATAAATGGCATTTAAAGTTAAGAATAAGATGACTGTTGTGTACAGGATAAACTTGAGGGTAAAACTGCAGCTGTGAGCAGACGCCCAGTGATATAGACTGTCCGTGTTCCTCTTACACACTCTCTGCAGTTTGGCCCATGAACCAATTACATTTCGGTGCGGTTGATTATGTCAAATGACTATCTCATCATATTAGAGATATTTAGCGATGCTTTAATTCAAAACATCATATATGTTTGAAAAGGATTGAGGGCCTTTCTCACACACTGTTAGAAAAAGGGATCAGCTCAGGTGTGAGGCTAAATCAGGCAAAGCTGGGATGGTATGGGAAACGGAAAAGAAAACCAGTGATTCTGAAATTTACTTTTATTTCACTGATGTATGAACCCAAAATATTTCGTGTTTTGTCTGGTCATTTCATTTGTTCATACACATCCATTCGTTCCAAAAATAAAAAAATTTGGGACGGTAAAGCATTTACCACTTTACCGTTGCGTCTCACAACACTTAACGGACGTTTCGGCACTGAGGATACCGAGCGACGAAGCGTTTCAGGTGCTGTTTTATCTCATTCCTCCCCCAAACACGTCTTGAGGTGTGCTGCAGTACGGGGTTGTCGCTCTCGTATTTCCCTTTTCGAAATTCTCTACACGTTCTGTATCGGGAGCAGCTCAGGACTGCAGGCTGCCCAGTCCAGTCCCCGAACCCTCGTCTTTGCAGCCATGCCTTTGTAAAGCATGCAGAATGTGGCTTTGCTTTGTCTTGTTGAAAAATGCACGGATATCCCTTGAAAAGATGTCGCCTTGACGGTAGCACATGTCGCTCTAAAATCTCACTGTACTTTTTTGCATTAATGGTGCCATCACAGAAACCAGGCACTGAACAATTTTGTTTCCCAAGGAACGAACAACATTAATGTACCCCCAGTGATACAAATATATTCCTCAGATCATTTGAACATCATTTTGTTTGACCGCCTAAGACTTTTGCACAGTGCTATATGTACTATAATGTGCAAAATCTAGGACAAATATACCTAAAAAGTAACCTAATTCTAAGAAACATTTAGAGAGATGTCCTAAAAAACTCATGAATTGCCAAAGGTAAAATATGTTGAATTCTCAAACAGCATACTGTAATCTGTTGTCCTGAGTTCCAAAACTACATAAAGTAAGTAAACTGTAATATTAATATTTTATTCACTGCAAATTAAACTCCCTTTTCTGGTATCACGGCAGATAATTGTCATTGTATGTCCTGCCAATGGCCGTTAAAAGCTTACTGATACATTTTTTCCCCACATCCTACCGCTGCTGTGGGACAAAGGACGCTCATGGGTCCGTACGGAATAGACCGGACCGTACACCTCATGGAGTTCTTGGATTGCGAGGATGGATTGGGTAAGCCTGTTGTCATGTTCTACATCAGAACGTTTTCAATGTTTGAAATCGATGGTGGTGTGATAGAAGTGTTTTCAGCCAGCGTGAATAAGTTCAGCATTTCCTTCGAATATGTCGCCCCCTCACAGGGCTTAAGATAGAAACGTGACCATATTCGGACCTGACAGGACATTTGGTTGGTAGACTGCCAGCTAAAGCAGGGATCTCACACACGTTTTAAAGAATGGTCAGATAGGTAATTGATAATTGTGTTATATTTTACCCCACAACATTGCTGTACCTGCTCAGTTCAGACAGTGTCATCTTGTGGGGACAACAGTCTTTTCAAGATCATCTACCTTTACATTTACTGCGATCTTATTCTGCATGTCTCAGCTCTGCTTGTAATCATGAAGTGCGATGGCTGGACTCAAGTGTGTCTGACTAAAAAAACAGGACGACTAAAGTAAAATCCAGGGTACAAATTTAATCCGTACACGGGGTCCAACATAGTATACATCACAGGGAATGGCAGAAAGAGAGGGTGACAGGGCCTGCGATATTAAACCAGGCAATGACAGTACACACAGTCCGTGGGAACTCTAGGTCAGAGCTGAACTTACTTTGTAGCTGCTGTCACTGGCGGAGAGGCGGAGGCGAGGCTGGGGAGAGAACGGGCGGCGGAGGGGCTGAGATTAAAGAAGGGGGAGGGAGGTACAGGAGACAGCTGTGGTGGAACAAAACAGAAAAACAAATGCAAAGGGATGAGAGACTCTCCCCCAGGTGACAGTGGTACTGCCGATCAAGGGGTGACAAGAGCGACACTCCCAGCAGAACATGGCTGGAGGATACAGCTCTGTTAGGAGACTTTAATATGCCGATCCGGGCCTTTCTTCATGCCGGTTTGGTGGCCGTTTGCTGATTCTCTTGATCAGCTGCTGTCTGCCTGTCATCAGCATTTATCTTTAGGTAATGAAATACCACCAATGTTGCTGGTGCTGAGGGGAGAGTACTACAGTGATACAATGTACCTTCAAACTGGTAATAAGAAGGCATCTCAAGCAAAGGCAGCATCTAAGCATAGGCAAAATAATATGAAGACTCAACGAACCATAGTTCTGAAAGGCAGAATTGAAATAGAGGCTGTGCTTTGGGATTTGGGCCTGGAGGCTAGACAGCCAGGCCATTGGCGTGAGCTAGCTTTCAGTATTTCTTTTCTCTATAGCAGATAGCTCCTGCACGATGTTGACGTATGTTTTGGGCCATTATATTGCCAAAGAATGTGACTGCCCGATCAGTCTAAACCCTGATGGATCTGCATGTCTTTGAAGTATTCTGTGATTGATACAATCCCCCAAACAGCTGGTGCTGAAACATCTACACTCCCATTGGCATACAGCTGAGCTTGTGTTTCCCAGTTAATCACCAGTCATCACCAGACTCGTGACTCAGATAGACTGATATAGATGATTCTTCACATCTCACCTTTGCCTGCCTTATTCGGCTTTTCACTACGAACCGTTTCCTGATGGTCTTTTTTTTTGTTTGCTGACCCGAGCACATTTTTTGTTTCCATTTCACGCCCACTGAAAATCCGGACTGACAGAACTGTGCCTCCTATGCATCCTATATTTATAGTAACTATGGATACAGTAACCTGGCATCAATAACCGGTGCCAAAAACTCAATAAAGTGACATGCCAGTTAACTCAGAGAAAAAATTAATTTGTTTCATAGATTAACTCTCCTGGGCTTTCAGCTAAATTCCTTGTGCCTTGTGTGGCAATTTCATTGACATTTTTATTTGATTTTTTTTTAAATCAAATGTTTTGAATGCAATTCACCGGAAACCATTTTAGAATAATGAATGTAATACTGATTATAAATTGTAAACTAATGAATTTGCTATTTATTAGTCATGCGCCGCTAGATGAGAAGAGTCAAAGTATTACATCTTATAGAATATGTATGAAATCGCTTTGAGTTGCTTTTTTGTTTTGCACAGCTGTGTATTCAGTCAGAAAACTGCACCAGGAGCTCTGACTATCCTCTGGCTATTGTCCATGGTATCTGTCATGCTTCCAGAGGTATAGCTTTGATCATGGATGTTGCACTGGGTTCATTTATGATACTAAAAGCAGATACATGCCCCACACACACCTATGGTCAAACTTAACGGTGCTACAGCGTGACAGAGGTGTCACTGCTTACAGAAACCTTACTGTGGAGCAACAATGCAGAACCGACTTGATATTCAATCTTAGATCAATTTTAGGGTTTTCATTATCATTAAATATAATACTGATATATGATAATAAAAATATTATATTTTGAAGTCTTCCTTACAGTTTTGTTTCTGCTGTTTATGTACTATTATATGAATTTAATTGTATATTCATATTAATGTGATTATTTAAATAATATAACATGGTACATCAGCAATGTCCAGAAGACATTTCAAAAAGCAGGATAAAAAGGAGAACTGGGCATTAACTCTGTATTTGGTTGTCAGGTGCGCAGTGTCATGCATGCAGACTGACGCTGAGCCAACAGTAGGAGGCACTGTGGTACACTTCCTGTTTGTGAAGAGCGCATCTGGTGCATGTAGTTCGCTGCTATCATGAATAATGAGATTAAGTGTGGGTGGGGCTCATGATGCCCCGCCCTTTGATTTCCTCACAACCAATGGCAGCGCCTATTCTTTCATTACCATACATCCACATTTGCATTTCCCACTTAGCTCATACGATTCCTCAATGGATTTGAAGGACCAGTGATGAGACGTTACCTGAGGAAATCGGCCTTTTCGATCTAAGGGTATTAGAACTCGTTCCTGATGTCTCATTCTTTCCTCTTAGTTGTCAAAGTCAAATGCTGGTGATGTGGACAGGAGCTACAAAACAAGACCTGATTTACCATTTTCATGTGACAAAGAACTAGTGTTCAACTTACGTTTAAGATTCGCTCACCACGAGCTCTTAAATGGTCTTTCTAGGAATTAAAGTCATCGGTGGTGTGAAGGAGATCACTGGAGAGGAATTTGGAGTGTATGTGAAAAGGATTTTACCTGGTGGCCTTGCGTCCATCGATGGTGAGTAATTAACGTTAATTTATGATTTTAAGAGTGACGTAGATGCGAGGAGACTGTTCATAGGGAGCTGGCACCACCTAGAACTGAAAAAACGTAACGAAACCTCCACAAGCCCTTCACGCTTTTGCTGGACTGAACTGCACCATGAACCAGATCTCGGCATTCTTGATAACCTGTCACAGCATCAAACGTGTGCAGCTTCAGTAAACAGCTTGCCAGGCTCCATGACTCATTCTTTACTTACCTAGGCTGTGTCTATTTTAACGAGCAGAGACGGTCGTATTTTCCTGGTGTGTATGGTGTATCCTTTGTTGATTTATGTATTTATACATAATGTCTCGTGTGAACCTACTCCTCAAAAACCAGCCCTTGTAGACTCACAGTAACAGCCTTCATATATCAAACTTCTGCTCTATTAAGTTCCTTACGTTCACGTTATTTTAGTTAGCGGACTCTTTTGTCTAAAGCGACATACAAGTGATGTGACAAACTACAAACATATAGCTGTCCAAGATTCATCTAGGCATAAGCACAGCTAGGCTGAGCGTTTAATGAACGCCCAGTGACCTCTAGCATTTCAGCTAATCAATACTTGACCCACATGAATTTGAGCAATGGACAAAGATGACCAATCTGAATGCTATAAATAAAGGTGAAGAGCACAGAGGATTAAAGCGTAAAAATGATTCATTAATTCAGCAGAAGCTGGTCAGCAAAAACAGACATGGCTGGAGATTCAGGTAACAGGGGATCGGAGGCTTGCTCCCACATTGGGTCGCTGTTGCCAGGTGGCTGAAATCACAACATATACTTGTGCCCAGCGTTAGGTTAAAGCTGTGTTTCCGAACCCGGTCCACAGGGATCCACAGACAGGCCACGTTTTTGCTCCCTCCCAGCTCACAGTAGGGAGCAAAAATATGGACTGCCTGACAGGGAGCTGGGAGGGAGCAAAAACGTGGCCTGTCTGTGGGTCCCCGAGGACCGTACCGGGAAACACTGTGTTAGGGGACTCTTGTGGAAAGAAAAAGTGTACTAAAATCCACTTAATTTAATTACACTTTGGCGTGTACTAAAAACCGAGGCTGCCACTATTACTCAAATTAGTCAATGACACTGAAAATGTGTCAATATCAATATTTTAAATATTTTTTGACGGATCTTTTTTATTTTAACAAAATTACCTTTATGGTTTCTAAAACGCTTCAGTTCATTATAACAGTTGTTTTCCTTTAATATCACTATGGGAGCAGTTCCAATTATCGCTAAACAAAAAGCTAGTTTTACGCTGCAAAGTTTCACTGGCATATCACGGCGGTGCCAGCGCTATACACGGGCACCTGAAGAGAGAACGTACAAGAGCTACTCTCGATGATGGACTGCCAGAGTAGGCAAATCCGCTGTGTTGTCTACTCCCGTTTATTAAATTACCATTAGTGTGGAAAGCTTTTTGATATATTGTGTCCTTGTAGCTGAATATAGTTATTATAAAAGTCATAAAGTTGCCTGCCTGCTGCCTTAGAATCTCCACTGAATAAGTGTTTGAGAAAACATTTAGGCTAGAATCTGGGCTTACTGAATGTTGATTGACGGTGCCGGTGTTCTGTCGAGTTGAGCTACTTTGTCGAGTTAGGCTACCGTAGGGCTAATCGATAACGCTAACCCCCAAATATCCCCTAAAACCCTAACCCTAACCCCTGAAACCTAACCCTAATCCCAAGATGGTGAAATTGCACATGCGCAGAAAGGCTCAATAGCACGTCTCGATTGGTAGCTCAACTCCTCCGAACACCGGTGTGTGTTTGTGTCTCTTGTTCCGGCCCCCCCGGCTGTTTGAGGCCCCGCCCGATGTTTGTTAGCCTGAACTTTCCTGTCAGCCTGCATGTGTTTTGCTCCCAGCTGTGTCTTGTTAATCTTTGTTAGCGCTTGTCTTTAGATTTAGATTGTATTTGAAATCTAACGATTCTTATTTTCAGATTTAATATTTTGGTTTTCACCAAAGAATGATAAAGTATATAACAGCGGTTCTCAACCATGCCAGCTTAGTCATGACCCTGTATCAAGTGTTAAATTAACGCTATGATCAAGCACACAGTGCACTCTGCAATTTACGCCAATCAATGTCTATTGCACAAATATATTTGGATGTTCCAATGGATTTTATATTAAGCATCCATGGTTTCACTTCTTGGATTAATTGAGTGTTCACTAGTTTTGTGCTGCGCATTTGTTGACCCCAGACCTGTTTATATAGGTTAATTCTAAGATTGGTGTCATGATCCACTGAGAAGCAGGCGAAGGAAGCCATGTATATAAACAGAAGGGGATTGATTCCGAGCGGACAGACTCCAAGACACACGCAACGTTAATGACCGGACTGGGGAAACAAACTGAAATGCGGACTTAAGTACATGAAACTAATCAGGACAACTCAAAACAGCTGATGAACACGGGGATTCCACACGGGGCTGATGAGGGGGCGCGGCACACACGAGGGTCGGACGAGCAGGTCGTGACAATTGGGGCTGGGAAATCTGATCGAGGATCAGCATAGGAGTTTGTTGTTTTCAAAATGCTTACATTTCCAACTCTGCCTCGTGACTCTTTCAGAACTTACTGCAGCCCAAATTTGACAACCAATTTTCTGATCGATTGGTTGCATTTCTTCAGTTTCATGCATAAATTGCATATAATGACATCACTACCTACTATCAATGTTAGTATCAGTATGCCAAGCCTAGATCATGTTTCACTTTTTCATGCGTCATTACGGTCTGTGCACAGTTTTGATGTTTGGAGAGTCTGAATTTTCCAGGAATTCTAGCATTAAAGTTGTTGGCAGGCTTCGGCTGGAATCACACTAATGGGGTACGGCGTGGTACTTTAACATGTTGATGACAAAATCAGCCACTTACTTTTGCTGTTTTTGTTTCAATCCAGGGCATCTGCAACCTGGAGATCAGATCTTGGAAGTCAATGGGGAAAGTCTAATAGGCGTTACAAGTGAGAGGTATTTAGCGTGACTGTTTTCTTGTTATTTATCTTTTCATTTTGCATTTCTGACGTCTTAACTGAAAAGCTGTGCCCACACACTATTGACAGTCCATCGGTTTCCTCTTACAGCGCCGTGGATATTCTCAGAGCCGCATCCTCCACAAATCACATGCGACTGCTCATAGCAAGAGATGAGGAGGCGAGGTAGGTCATCTTTGATTGGTGGCAGGTGACATCCTGTGAATCCTAGACAAGGCCTTGATATCCTTTGACGCTCTTTGACAACAATTGGTTAATACACAATTAGCTACTTTGCATTATCACTTTGCAATGAAACATGTCTTCCCTTTTACTTTGAGCTCTATTATTCATGTATTTACAGGTAGTACACAATGTGTTCCCTAAGTATCTTTAAGTCAAATTTGTAGGTAAGTTGGAAAAATAAAAATACAGTACATAATGATAATAATAATTATACAGTAATAACAAAAGTAACTACAGTACATACTGTACTGTAGCTCAAGCCAAAGAACTGCTGGAGCTGCGCAATGTTTTCACGAGTGCCACAAGGAAGTGTTCGCGTTCGTTATTACAAACCATTGTATTTAGCCGACTTTTTTGATACAAAAGTCTGTTCGTAGGTACAAGCTGTCCGTAAGTCAGGCGTACTTAACCCAGGGACTCCCTCGTATTTTGGTGTGGGGGGGAAGTTGCTCTATTGCTTCTGTTTCCTTGTTTCCACCACCCTCACCAAATTCCCACTGATCCCTGTTGGCCCATTAAAACTCCCCACTTGGCGTTAAGTTGTATCTGTGCCTTAGCGTTTCCTACCAATGTCTTTGAAGTCACTGCAACCCCCGCCCCCCCCACCATGTCGCAAGCCCTACACCCCAACCCCTGTCATTGGAGGGGGAGGGGGGTCACAACTCACATGGAAGTGATTTGAATCTATTTCGTTCAGCTAGTGATTGTTTATTTAATGAAAAAAAGACACTGAAGCAAATGAAGAATAAAGCATTGTGATGCATTAAGGCAGCATGCTAAGTCTACAGACTTCATATGTTGACCACTGAGCTATTTCCTAATTAAGTATAGTTACTTGGCTTACGTGCTGTGCTGGCGTGATGAGTGAGGTCAGGGACTCACTGTACAGCAGATTGCACTGCCAGGTAATGACTCCTTCAAAGCCTCGGGGGACAGGAAATGGGCAGGTGCTTAATGACACAGTTCTACACTCCCTAAAATGGGGCTTCCCATCCTATCAGCTTGGGGGGGGGGTTATATGGATCCCTCGGGTTGGCAAATTGAAAGTTCTGTTTTTCCATTCCATCCTTCTGTCCACCTCTCCTCTATCCCAGGCGTCAGGGGACATCCATTGTTTTTTTATATAACACTTTACTTTGGGGTACACAAATACAGTGGACCTCAACCCGAACTTAATCCATTCAGAACTCGGGTTTGAATCCTAAAAAGTTCGAGTTCCGATCGAATTTCCCCTTAAGAATTAATGGAAAACCAATTAATTGGTTTCCGGCCCCCAAAAAAATACACCTAAATATGTTTTTTTTAGCATTTAAACACAAATGAGCAGGATAAAACAAGAAGAGCATTTTTTTCTTAATGGCTTCCAAAACGATAAAGAGTGTACTGTACCCCAATACTACCCCTGTCCTGCCCTGATAGTCCGCTCCTTCCATGAGCCATGCCCCCTCGTTAACCTCGTGTGGCATTCCCGTGTGATCAGCTGTTTCTGGTTGTTGTCATTAGTCCTCTGTATTTAGGTCCGCGTTTCAGTTCGTTTCGGTCCGGTCATTGTAACGTCATCGTGTTGTTCTGCCCATGTTTCCCGATGGCTTGAGTCCTGTCCCTGCTTCTCCGGTCTGGCTCGCAGATCGTGACAACCCCTAGCCATGCCCCAACACTGGACCAACACTAGACTATACCATGTGGTCCATTGTTTATTTTTATTATTATTCGGTATTCGTTAATTTGTTTGTAAATTGTAAACTTTCAGGTTGTAACATTTGTACAACTATTGCGTAACTTTTTCGTGAGCGATGGCTACCAAAATGATATGAAGTACAGTGTATTTATTACCTGATATTTTCAATAAAAAAGCTCTATCACCAACAAATGATGCTGACACAGCGAATGAGAGGCTGAGACTGAAGCGTCACCCTTTCTGTTCGCTGAGAGTCGTGCCGCGTGACTCATTTTCCCACTTCAGTCAGCGTTCGCGGTTCGACTTCTGAGATTTTTTCGAACTGGTTGGTTTGACTTTTAAGAAATTGGAGTTCTAATGTGTTTGAGAATGGAGGTACCACTGTACTTAGTAATAACTCAGTTACTACTGAAATACTAATATAGTATCTACTTGAGATATGACAAGAAATGCATCACGACCCAATGATGGTGAATAAACATGCCGTTAGCATGTAGCTAATGGGTAATTAATATGCCCCTTCAAATGATATTTATTTTAGTCTAGTTCATGCTGTTAAATGATAATTACCTGCAACACATCAAATCCATCTTACTTTAGGATACTTTGGATGAAATTTCATAGCTTAGTTTGCATTTTTCTGCATTTTTCTCGCACAAACTTGAAATCTATTACTTTTACTAGAGCCGTATGTGATCGTGTGGATTTCATATAGATCATTTGGAGATTTCCAGGGCTGGGGCCTGTTTCAACCACACTCTGTGCCTGGGGAGTCTACATTAATCCCAGTTCCCGCTGCATCACAGAAACATGCATGTGGGTGAATTGGTGTCTCTTCACTTATATGAATCCATTCAACTGAGGCGTGTTTCCAATGCAAGTTATGATAGGAGGAAGTGGTATAGTGGTCTGGGATGCCACCCGAGATGGCTCCCATCCTGTGCTTCACAGGACAAGCTCCCCACAGCCTTATACTGGATACGAAGCTGGATGGATGGATGGATTTTTCTGTTTCTGAATTTGATTCATATGTCCTTCCTCTTCCTACAGTTCTTTTAGCTTTTTCTGTCATTCTATACCGGTGCAATTAAAATAAATTAATAAGCAGAGAAGAGGGGCCTCATCGTCAGTGGTGGGACAAAGATTGTAATTAGTGTGTAATTAAAGTATAATTGCATAATTACAATTAATCTGTTTCTCCATCTCTTTGTTTGGATGAAGGAAAGAATTCGCCGAGCTGCTGGAGAAATACGGGTCCAACGCTGGCAATGGCTCGATCCGAAACTCGCCCATCCAGCAAGGTAGGGGCACCATCGCGTTTCGGGGAGGGGGGCTGCTCCTTCGTAGGGGCCCCCACCGCAGCTGGCCACATGATTCATGGATCATATGGAATGGATTTTCCTGTGATTTCCGCGCAGAGGATGAGTCCTGCTACTCAGCTGAGATTATAAATTGGTGGGATGTTGCATTATGGGGGAATCTAACTCTAATTACATTAAAATAAACTTTACTGGTTAGTGCTCTAAACTAGGGAGCCCCTCTGAGTTAAATGAGTGACATCATGGCTTGTTGGTGGATTGTATGAGTAACATGTGGCAATATTACTGTACTGGGGAGAGCAATGTAGCCTTATAGCTCATTGTGGGTTTGCTCCCTGCTCTATATGTGGCGTTCATGCTACTGAAGGCCAAAAACTCACGGTTAGGTGAAATAGCGTGTGTGTGCTTTTCCCATAGCGATTGCTATGTTCCCCGTGATGGACTGATTCAAGGATGTTGTCACTTGCAAGTAGGGCTGCCAATAATGGCTATTTTTCTATTGATCAATCTATGAACTCTTGTATCGATTGGTTAATAAATCTAAGCAATCAATTTTCCTCCCGAATATTGGTTATTCCTCTGAATCAATCATTTTTTGCAATGCCCTCGGAACATTTTTGCGTAAGTAGAACTCCCGCCAGCGTATTTAGTAATCTGCAGCCTTGAGAGTATCGGCTCCTTCTGCGTCGTTCGGTTCTCACAGACGCCCTGTCTGCACCAAGCAAGCAGTTAGGAGGGTTGGAAGCTGGATCTAAATATAATGATTGATCCCGTGTGAGATGATTACTCTGTCAGTGGGAAAGAAATAGGAAAATTGACTGTCAGCTTGCCATGTAATGGTGGGGCTCGTAAAACAGCCTTTTCCTGCTCCGCATGTATCACTCGCAGTTTAATGCATCCAAGCTGACTGCACGCTACATCAAAAATGGCCTCACTTTTCAAACTGGGGACCGGGGTTGAGCTTTTAAGAGGATATTTTTGGTCTGGACTTGACAGGACAGCCTTGTTTACACAGCTCACTTGGCTGAATTCTGTCGTTTGCCTTCTCATGGTGAGCTCCAGATTAAATTTGACAAGCGACAGAATGTTTTGGCAGATTAGCTTGTAATGTCATGCTTGTATTTAAAATTTAATTTTTATCCATCTACCATGGGACTTATATTATAAGAGATTAATATACTGCTCAAAGTTTTGTTGATAAAACATAGATGTTTTACCAAGGGCATAGATTTGGGTATAGACTGTAGGAACATGTCCCTAGTGTGTTTGTTTGGGGGTGGGTAGGGGTTTACAATGTTGAACCCAAACCCACAACCTTGTGTTCTGCATCCAGAAGGCTAACGTTTCATTCTTATGAAACAGGCAAGTATGTGGACAGCACATCGTCTGGGTCCTCGTCACGGTCACAGAGCCCCCTGCTGCTGAGCCCGGCTGGCTCTCAATGTGCCTACAGTGGGACTGGGCCCCTAATGCGACCTATAAGGTACATTTCAGTGCCAGCCCTTCCAGCCTCTCATCTTACCCAGGCTTACACAAATAACTATGGCTGTATTTCAGATGTCCACTCGCCCACTATTTATTGCACTATACAGTCGGCCATTTTGTAATGCTGTCCGGATACTCAACCGTAAATTTCAGCCACTATAATTTAAGAAACTTTGTTCAGTCTGAACTGTAACTGTTAACCATTGTTCAGTAGCTTGTATGTGAGCTACAGCTGCTGGTTTAAAAATAAAAGGTTATTTTGATGTATTGGAGTACTTCACATGGGTAACGTTAATTCACAATTATTACAGTATATTGAAGATTAGTATAAAATGCTATAGTTACAGCTGCAGGCCCCACCATGCTTGCGTAGGTGGATACAGTACAGCCAAGTATGTTGTAAATAAAGTTATGTGTGCACAGATTTGTGTTGTAAAGTTTCATTTTATTTTTATTTCAGCGCTGAATAGACATATGGCAATTACTATGTGTACCAGCGTTGATGTCCATGTTATGGAGTTTGTTTACGGAGCACACTTATGAATATCCGGCATGTAATTATGTAGCAGCATAAAATCTTCCTAGTGTCTGAAATGTATCAACCGCTGTCTGCCCTTGTCCCCTAGTGAGTGTTCTGCATAGTGAACACTATAGAGTGAGTGAGTGAGTGATTGAGTGAGTGGGCGAGTGAGTGAGTGGGTAAGTGGGCATTCCAAACACAGTCTATGACTCAGAGCATGGGACATTAATGACTGTTACAGAAATCATTGGACTGACTGCAGCTTCACTTAGCTCTCTCACTGAATGCCATGTGTTCCTTCCAGCAGTCAGGAAGTCAAACTTGCTGAAAAGGATTTGCTTATGCGCAGAATTTTGATTTTACAACATAAACCTCCAAAGTTGTGAGACCTAAACTTAGAACTTGCTGAAAATTATATTTAAAATGCTGGAATTCATTGCACTTCAACTCCTCTCCCCAATCCACTAGAATAAGGGCTTGGAAGATGAATGGCTTTTACTTCTTTTGCTAGAGAAACACATAACTGTGGTTGCAGTTATTATTTTTGTTATTCAAAAGCAGCTTACAGCTTTATCCACTTATATATCTCGGTGTAGCGTTTGTTTGGTGTTTTAGTTTTTAGTATGTTTTAGTAGTTCTAGTAGATTTTAATTGTTGCTAATTTCTTTTCATGATTATTTAAATTTAATTTGCTGTTTATTGTGCGTTTCACTTTAAAATCATATTTTAAATCTCTTATTTTGGTAAATAGCAGTTGGCTTGGTTTAATGCTTTAGTATGTCTTGTAAGTTTTACAATACTTCTTTTTTTGTATCGTGCTTTGAATGAGCTATTTTCAAACGCACTGTTTAAGTAAACGTGGCATGACTTGAATGCACTTTTTCTACAATATTCCGCAGTAGAATCACTACTCACTGGCTAAACATCTGTAGCCCCTGTGTCAGAGGCTTACTGACTTGTGGCCCCTTTCTGCTTCAGTGCCCCGGGAGATGGTCTCATCCAGCTGATCAGCGTGACTCGCTCCTGCAGCCTGGGAATCGCCATCGGAGGAGGCTCCAACAGACCCGACGGGCCGGGCGTCTTCATCCAGGACGTGCAGGCCGGGAGCGACTGCCACAGGGTGAGTGAGGCCCAGCAGGGGGCGACCTTTGCTTACAAACTCCATCGTGGGTCAGACAATAGGATGCCCATTTAGGTGGCCGAGCACCCCTCTGTACTAAAGCGGAGTACTCAGAGCTGAGGATGTGCGAGGAATGGACAGCTTCGTCACATTATAGCATCATCACGATGACTTGGTCAATATCTCCAAATATCCAAATAGTCAAACAGAAGAGGGAAATTTTAAAAATAACCTAAAGTCAGTGCTGATCGATGACCTAGATAGATTATGTGCACTGAAAAGGAAGCAGAAGGCGTGTAAAGTGAATACCTGTTCTCAGTGTCTAATTACACGTCCCGGAAAGAAGATTGCCTCCGTGGCAGTTTCACAACAGTGTCCCCCGTTGAGGATTGAGACAGACAGCAAACATCCGGCTGTTAATATCTTCAGGGCGGAGGAGGACCGACTCGATGGGATTGGGGAGTTCAGGTTCGATCTCTGCTGTTTGTACCGAGGAAAGCTTATGGCTGAGTGTCAGTGGCGGGTTCAGGTACGGCGTCTTGCTGGGAGTGACACGGGGTCCTCGCACAAAAGAAAAAAAAGAAAAAAAAAAAACGGAATGGTGACATTCGCACGATTGGTTTTCTGTCTCCCATTCACACGTCACGTCAATGATGTCACGTCACTGTGTCGGTCAATAAATCTTGTCGAAGTGGGCACCCTGATTCCGGTTCGTGAGCTAGGCAGCCTTCCGCTCGGGAGTATGAGATGGAGGGGGGTGGGGGGAGGGGGCGGTGACCTCACGTCGCCTCACTGGAAGCCCGAGGTAGCGTGAGCGGGGGAATCTGTCAAATAGCGCATCTGCTTTGGTGCAGTATAGATGCGATTAGCAAAATCAATCCCACTATGAAATGCCACCAAATAAACCACACATTCATAATACTGTGAATATATAGTTTAACAGCCATATTAAAATATTGTTGTATTTTTTTACTGGTTTGTGCCAAATCGTTAAGAATAATATAAAGCAGGTCTGCAGGCTCCCAAAGGGAATTGATTTGGTTTTGGCTCTTGGTTGCCTGTGTTAGGGGATGGGTGGGTAATGTATTGACGCCCGACTGCTAAATTAGCATACATGGATAAGACGTCTAAGCCATCAGGTGCCTATTTAGAAAAAAGAGCTCCTATAATTTCATTCACTTTGTCTGTTGTTGTTTCTCTTTTTTCATCATTTATTTGTATCGTTCCGAATGTCTTAATAAAAATAACTGCTGGATGGTGTTTTTTTATTGGTGGGGGGCAGGGGGAGGTCAGGATGCTGAAGGGGGTGGGTTTGTCCAGGGCACCATAGAGGATAGACCCAGCACCGTGGACCGTAGGGGGGTGACCTTCTCTCTGCCGTCACACACTGACCTGCTGTGTGTTTCAGGTCAGGCTTTCGGCAGTGTGTTCTGCTCCTGCCATAAACACTGACCCATGCAAATGAAATAGGAATAAAGCGTAATTCTGCATCGAAACACTGACCCAGCGTCACACCATTTCGGCTCTCCAGCCTCCCGGTTGAGCCACTGTTAACCGGATATTCTGTCTTCATGAGTTTCTCTAAAAGGTCAGAACATTAAGGTAGACGTATCCTTCCAGCATGTCCGGACAAAACTAAATCGAAAACGTCGCCGAGGGCAATCTGTCAATGGCGCTGCTTGCTCGCTCATTCTTTGTCAAGCCACTTCCCCACGGGGCACAGTGTGTTTTCAATGCAGCAGACCCACATCCAGAGCCCAAATAAACCTATTGTGGAGAGTGCGTGAGTCGCTTTAATAAGGGAGATGACAGCTCTTTTGGAATGGAAGTCACTCTCTATTAACAGCTTCTATTGGTTTAATGCTACCAGCGGCACAAACATGGAAGCCAACAGTTGGCTGACAGTCATGGTTACATGCTAACGAAATATACGCATTCCACGACATTTACTAACAACAGAAATACGGGAATAGACATAATTTACACTATTTAAAGATGCGCACATAGACAATTTAAGCATGCCAGAAACTGCATAATTAGTCCTGCTGAACAACCCTCTGGCATCACATACATGTCAGCCAATCATGGACGAGGGGTGGCGTAGGAACCAATGAAAACGTTTGCCTCCGGGACCCTGCACAGGTGGTGCTTCAGTCATTATGGTTCATACAGTGTCGCTGGCATTGTGCCAATCGATTTAGCTAGGTATGTGTTTACGCATTTTGTCAACGTGTAACAGAAATTAATTATTCAATCAACAATATCGTTCCTACTTTGACCATGAATAACATGTCGTTAAACCTGTCGTAAACTCAGTCAGGGTAACCTGGCCACTGAGCGAGCTTCCTCCATCAGATGACATCTCTTAATCCTCTCCCCCATCCCTCATCTTTCTTGTTTTCCACGAGTAACTCTATACATCATCAACAAGCTCATCATCATGACTCACATCTCTGCTGCAGTTAATAAGGTTCGCTGGACATATTTGAATGTGAATAGTTGCACAAAGTTTCAAGAACATTTGTATCTGTGAATGTGGTTTTTTTTAATGTGCACGGGTATTGAAATGGTGCCCACCCGCAAATTAAGTTTGCACGACGCCTCTGGTATTGCTAAAACGGTGTTGATTCCGTCAGTTTTATTACACGTCCCCCCACAGTATAAAAACATGCAGTTAATTTAATTGGCATCTCTGGATTGCCCAAGCACATACGGCTGCCTTTAGCCCGTATCCAAATGGGTTATTGTTGCCATATTACTCCTCGGATGAATCACAGGGTGAGTGGGCGTTGAGAGGCATGAGAAATGTGACCTTTCTAAACGCTGTGAAATCTCTGTCCCCATGGGTTACACCAAAGCTTTGGCTGTGAACTGATTTGTTGGATAGTTTAACAGTTTGTTTACTGCCTCTTGCTTTGGTGCTTTTGGTCTTGAAACGGCGAACGGATTTTCAAATAAATGGGAGCTTTTCTGCTTGTCACCACCACTCAGACAGATGTGTCCTGAATTCTTACAACACTGGAATTGCTCCTGGAAACATATTTTATTTGTGGAGACTGATTTGTCAGTGTCAGCTAAAAATACCTACAAACAAGAACCTGTACAGCAACAATCTTGTCAATACCATAAAAAACTGAAGGGATGGTTTATTTAAGGGGCGTGTTACACAAAGCCTACCAAAGAGGGACTGAAATGGTCCAACCGTTCAGCTTTGTGCGTTTAACATGTTTTTTTTTTTTTGCAGTGATTAATTTTGGATCTCATGACAATGTCGTACAGCTTCATTTATTAACCTATGCCAGGATCGATCCTGTTCTGTCTTTAATCTTCCCATATATACATGAAGCACTGGATCGTCTTAATTGCCCGAACACTGTCAGCATAATTAGGAAGTGTGGATGTTGCATATAAAGCAGCATGGAAGCAGAGAGGACACTGCTGCGTCATACCTCAATGGATGGGGTTTTAAATGTCACCTCACATCTGCTGTGTGTGTGTGTGTGTGTGTGTGTGTGTGTGTAGTTTGCATGAAGCTTGTCTCCTTCGGGTGCTCTGGTGTGTGTCCCCCCCCCCCCCCCCGCAGTATAAATATGCAGTTAATCTAATTGGCATCTCTGGATTGCTTAAAACGTGTATGTGTGTCTATGGTGCACCTCGCCCTATGACCTTGACAAGGGTGAGAAGCTGGATTTTGTGTATCCCTAGTTGTCAGTCTAAGCTAAGCGATTTTTCTCATAGAGCACATGCGTGGTGTGGAATTGTGTGTCTGAGGGCCTCATGTCCTCCGTAGGACGGACGACTGAAACCAGGGGATCAGCTGATCGCCATCAACAAGGAGTCGCTAATAGGGGTTACGCACGAAGAGGCTAGAGGCATCGTTAACAAGGCCAAATTCAGGTGCGTGTGCTGAGAGAGACAAGGGCAGTGCTGTCCCATCCAAGCATATCAAATGCTGCACTTTTTAATTGTTGCTTTGAAAAAATGACAATAGTGAGGTTTGACTGATCTCCCTTTGTCCACAAAGCCAAGACAATTTTGTGGACATCGCCTTCGCTCCTGGGAAAGCTCTAACGTTCAGCGGCACTGGTGTACAAAACGGAGTGCAGAAGGGTGTCGGGAATGGATGCAGCTCCTATCGGATAAAGGTCCGTGGAAGATCTCCGGAGGTGAGTATTATGCTTAATATTTGGTCTTTTCGTTTACAGAGCGGCAAGGCCAAACTTCACTCTGAAGTCTTTTTGAGTAAGCACACATTTTCAAGCTAAAATGTTAATATATTAGTAACTCTGGTAGTGGTTGCGGACAGATTTGTAAGTCCCAGGTGAGGCCCTTATGTAGGGCCTGTCATATATCCTAATGCAGGGTTCTCCAGTTCCAGTGCTGGAGGGTCAGAATCCAACACAGTCTGCAGATTTCCCTGCTAAAACTCCCCTAGTGAACCTGGTAATTAGCTGATTAACATGAGTTTGAGCAGGGAAATCTGCAAACTGTGTTGGATTCTGACCCTCCAGGACCGGAACTAGGGAACCCTATACTGTAGGAATGATGTAAGTGACTTTATGGGAAATGTACAGGATGCACTTGTCATTACATTTCTGCCTGGACATGAGGTTCCTGGCTGTGTTGTGGACCTGCAGTGACTGAGTCTATGGCATGTAATGCCGATGTCTGTTTGCCAGAGAGCCCCCGTGGAACCCACCCCCGATGCGCACATGCCAGGTAGGCCGCCTCGCCCGGGCACTGTTCACACTCATACCTCAACATCTCCTGGGGGGGTTGGTCCTCCTAGGTAAATTTCCTCGAGATGTTCCGATTGTTTCGGTAACTTTCGGTATCGGCCGACGCAGCGACAATCAGCTGTCGGGCGATGCTTAAAAATCTGCTTATATTTACCGCAGATAATTCCCTTTAAAATGGTGACCCATATCACGTGGAACACCCGCGTACTAAACAGCTTGAAAAACATCTGCTGTGTGGAATTATCTCAACAAAGTTAGAAAGGAATTTTGCGAACATTGCTCTGCTGAGATTTCACAAGGAGGATCCGCCAACACGACATTTCAACGCAACAAAGTTTATTGCTCACTTTAAGGCGAGACAGTGGAGAGTATGAAACGTTCGTCGAAAACAAATCGGTTCTATTACAAATGGCTGCAGCACCGCTGGGTGACGCAAGTCCATCAGTAACGCAAGTGATAGCAAAAGAAAATTCAGTTGCGAAATCAAAGGATATTACTTGGAAAATTGTGTTAATGAGTTATGAGTTTAAACTTGATGATCAGCCCTTCTCTGTTATAAATGTTATAAATATATAACAAGTATACAGTTACAAAATAGAGTGCTTTGGGACTTATCCAAAAATAAGTGTTTTTCATGTCCACCGCAATATCCAGTGTTCCCCATTTTCCAGCACGGGCTCTTGATAATCTCACATTAGATCAGTACCTACAGTATAGATGTGATACCGCCATCCTTCTCACGCTCATCAAAAGATCTTTTCACAATCTCAGTCTCACACCTTGCAGTCAGGTACTCTGGGGTTCATTGCAGGTCCTCCCTGGTAACTTCCCTTCTGAAGTCTTCTTCAAAATGCAGAAAAGTATACTTATGGTATTTAATATTTTATTACTATCTTTTCTGCGCTGGTTTTGAGTTCAAAGGTTTCCCCTTTCAGGCGCCCAAATGAAAGCTGCATCAGAGTTTGGGGGAAATCGACAGTGACTCACAGCAGCTCTGCTGTTGCATCTCTCAGCACCGTTACCCAAACAAGCTGTGCTCTGGTTAAGCCTTGTTAGTAATGTGACAAGGAAAATTACCTATGAGGTGCTCATCTGAATAAATGGGTTCTACTGGAACATCAAAGATAAAGAAAGATACACTAAAGTTGTATGACTGGATGTGAGCCAGTGTTGAATTTAGATTAAAATATCCAGAGGCCCGAAGGATTCCGATGATATTTCTGTGGAATGGAACCCAGAGAACCCGGATCTTTCCATCTTCTCATAGCAGTGTCATCAGTGTTCCTTTCTGTGTTGTTAAAGATCTTGATTTCCTGTCCATTGTAGCCTTTACATTTTAACATTTTAGCTCAAGAACGTTGCTTTACTTAAGCACAGTATTTTTTTTTTTTTATGATCATCATCACAAAAATACAATAACTAAGAAGAGTAGAATAACAAAGAATGTGCTATGAAATATCAGTATGTGGCTTTGACAAGCACAGAACATTTGATTGTTCTATCCATCCATTCGCCACTACGTATCCGGGTCGTGAGGGCAAAACACGGGATTAAATACTGCAAATTATCTTATTATATAGTTATATCTAACAGTGCTCAGGGGACTCAAAGACAGCAGGTATATCAACTTTCAGGTCACTTCAGCTTTATTTATAAAGTCTTATAATATCCATTCTCCCGTTTAATTAAAACGTTATTGCTGGACGTTTTTCAACCAGATTGCCTGCAGTTGTGCATGTGTGAGTGAGTGGTGTGTGAGTGAGTGGTGTGTGAGTGAGCCCTGCGATTGATTGGTGCCCCATCTTGGGTTGTTCGCTGCCATGGGTGTCATTAGGTCTGATCACCAGAGGCTATAGTGCGAGTAATTTAAGCCGAACCCCGAATATTTTAGCCCTAATGCCAGTTATCTTCCTTCAAAAAAAAAAGTCAAGCCCTAAGTAAAGCTGACGTCACCCCAGACCTCTTCAATGGCTTGAAATCACCCTGTTCCCTGCCTTGTGCCTGTGGACTCCAGAGTAGGCTCAGACCCCCTCACAACCCTGGATCACAAGAAGCAGTCACAAGAAATAGATGGATGGATGGATGGATGGATGGATGGATGGAT
>JAODKE010000050.1:5616710-5626740 GCA_026779605.1 Mormyrus hasselquistii | reverse complement strand
CCCCTCACAACCCTGGATCACAAGAAGCAGTCACAAGAAATAGATGGATGGATGGATGGATGGATGGATGGATGGATTGATGTTTTTGAGCAACAGTAAAATATAAGAATTTTTCTTAGACATTGGATATTGTGTTTATGCACTGAAATGAAGGAGACGTCTACATGTTTCTTTCTTTTCCCCTCTAAATCATAGTACATTTAATTATAAGCAAACTAATTGTATAGGCGAACAAACATATGAAACGCTGAAATTACCAGGATGCTACGAGGTTGACATGCATGATGTTAAGATATGTGGTGATGTTTCAGGTTTGATTGCATCCATTAAATGGGGCTTTTAGTCCACAGCGATTGAGCAATTGTGGACAAACCTCCATCCAACAGGCAGCTGGGAACCAGTAACCAAAAACATGAAAAAGAAATAAATAAATACTGGTTACAAAAAATCTTCTCAGAGTTAGTACTACAAGATCCTGGCTTGATAAAAAGGAAATACCTAATTCTTATGAATTATGAAAACTAATGTTTATCAGGATATACCATGTATGGTACATGTATGTTCTTTTACATACGCAGACCAGGAAGCAAACTTCTTTCCCAGCTGAAGCCCTGAAACTCTCCTTCAATGGAAACCATGAGGCCATCCATTCATCCATCCATCCATCCATCCATCCATCCATCCATCCATCTCCCAACCCGCTGTATCCTAATGGATCACTGGGGGTCCGGAGCCTATCCCAGAAGCAACGGGCACGAGGCAGGGAACAACCTTGGACAGGGGGCCAGCCCATCGCAAGGCACACATCACTATAAACAAAGACGGGCTTCCTAAATAGAATGATGTAAAAGACATGCGTGGGAAGTACATGGTCCAGGAGACTCAAGCAGACCGAATGGAAGAGGGCAAAGCAAACAGAGTACAGAACGATAAGGTCCAGTGTGGCATAAAAATGACGTATAGCCAAGCAATGCATCAATTGGTAGCAATTTTTCAATACGGGGCCTTGAATTCACGTTACGCTTTGACGCCTCGGTTGAAACCGTAACGAAGAGAGCAATGAGGTTTGGGATCCAAAACTATGAGTTTGTTCCACTTACTGTGCTCAACTGGGTACAGGAGAAAATATCCAAGTACTTCCACGGGGTTGCTGTGATCTGTAGTAGCTACGCTGGAGTGAGCTCGGCGCCGCAGGGAACCGGAGCCAGTTCAGTTCTTTTGCGTATTCAGAATGCCTTCCCGGATTCTGACCTTCGAGGAAAAGTGAACCAGAGACTCCACAATACTATAATCCACTTTCATTCCAGTGCATTAGCTGGCTGCTGGATTTGCTAACTGGCATTTCCCCCAAGCTGACACAGCACTTACGAATATCTTCAGCAATGACAGGTTAATATAATAAGGCTATGATTTGTTGTAGTGTTTCATCTAGTGTCCTGCTATTAGGTCATGGTGTGACACCTGGACTAGCATTTTCATATGGCTATAAATGTCCTGCTCACCAGATAAACCTTTTAGTATCATCAATAAGTGCAAAAGGGGATATGCACTTAAAATAAATTAATCTTTCCATTCTGGCATGTATACAGATGGCTCCTCACTTTATGACTGTTCGACTTACAATTTTTTGACTTCACGATGACGCAATAGTGATGCAGATTCATTAGTCAGCAAACTGAATTTTGATCTGTTCCTGGGCTAGCGATATGCTTTAAGGTGAATTTTACCTTTCTTGTTACTGATTCCGGATGATGGCAGCATCCATACAGCCACACTTCCAGTCTCTGTAGTGATTGCGGACATAAACATTTCATGCAGTGCTTAACGATGCATGGTACAGTGTTTTGTTTTTCTGTGTTCAACCAAATATTTCCTTATTCAATAACAATAGATATTTACCTATTCATTTGTTCCGACTTACGATATTTTCAGCGTACAACAGGCACATCAGGACGTAACCCCATCGTAAGTCACCAAGCATCTGAAATTCTTCGTCCAGGATTAGCCAGTCATTCACCCCTTCTGAAGATCTCTGTCCAACTGACACTGCAACTGACAGATCCTCATCCACATCGCTACTGCCATCTTGTGTTTTAGTCCATAGCCCTCACAGTAGAGTGCACACACCAATCGCTCTGCCAGCAACCCGTCAACATTAACTACTGTATCCCTGTCGCTCAGAACCACATGGGAAGGGAAAATTTAGCCAAAGCGTTGACCCTGTTCCTGAAAACTACTGTGATCTGACACATAGAATACTGATATACATCTCCTTTCATCATTCAGTAATCATCATAGGTTTCCCTAATCTATGTTGAATTAGACTCTGGTTCACCAGTGATTATTCATATTCATCAAATGCCTATACAGACGCTCCCCAGATTATGATTGTCTGTGTTACAACTTTACGATCGGTAAATGTTTTTCACTTTCAGTACATTGTTCAGTAAATTGCATAAAATTCTTACGTTTAGTGGTGGTTGAGCAGCAGCAAAGGAAGAGGATGACAAGCAGGATCATGGGCAATGAGGGTTTAATGAGGGGAGGACAGACACAGGTGGCAACCGAACACTACTACATCAATGACGGATCTGGCAACCAAACACTACTACATCAATGACGGATCTGGCAACCAAACTGACTTAGATGCGGACTAAGTACACAAGACAGGCTGAATTGAACAAGCAACAGGTGAGAACAAATCAGGCAATCACATGAGGTAATGAGGGGGGCGTGGCATACACGAGGATCATACGAGCTGGGCGTGACAAAAATATTCATTACTTTTATTATAAAATGGGCTTTGTGTTAATGGTTTTGCCCAACTGTAGGCTAATGTACGTGTGCTAAGCACGTGTAAGGGGGCTAGGCTATGATGTTTGCTAGGTTAGGTGTACTGTATTAAAATGCATTTTTCCCTTACATTATTTTCACCTTACAGGAGGTTTATTGGAACACATCCCCTTCGTAAGCCAGGGGGAGGCTGTATAGCTTTGATATGGTATCTGGTAGATTGAGGCTGGAATAAGTTCTGAACAGTAACTATGTCCAGATATTTTGCCTGTACTGTAAGTGCCCCAGAGCTTCAGAATTTTAGCCTGATCCCTGCAATGCTGTGGGACCATAACATCCATGAGTGGGTGCCTGGAGGTTGGCACTAGGGAATGTTTGGAAATGAATGTCTATCTGGGAGAGGCAGATTTACAGTTGGAGGGACCATTAACCAGGAAAGGACAAGGAACAGCTTTAAAGGGCACTGCTGTCGGCAGAGTGGCACTTTCTCCCTCATAGGCTCTGGAGAAACCCTGTGTCACTCGTTACGACTTCTGCTCCAAAATGCTGAAAATGTGAAATGTGGTATCGGGATACATTTAGGCACCGGATTCGAATTCTAATGAAGATCTTTGCTGCCTCCCATTAGTCTGTGTTTTTTTGTGTTCAGTGACTGGGAGGTTAGGGTCTGAATCCCTGCACCACCTTCTCTATCCGCGTCAGACCTGCCAACTGTATCGCAGCCGGGTGGCGGCGAGGATTAGTCGGTGTGGCGTGGCAGCACTTCACGGCTGGCTGCTCCTCACCCCTCGCCGTAGCCCGTCAATCAGGAGTGTCGCGGCAACACTGTCGCAGCTGGAGACACCCTGCATTGAACCAAGGGAGTGGATTTGACAGCCTCTGCAAGCTTTAGCAAACTTTAGGCAGATTCCCAGATCTTTAAAAACAATTCCATATTGCCGACAAGGATTACAGCTTTACCTAAAGATTCAAGTTTTACCGGAAGCCAAGAATCTGGAAAGACTAGAAATTTTGGTACATTAACCTGTTATTCGCCTTTCTCGTCTTGCTTTGAATGTGTTGAGTTTTGACTGGTGGCAAATCGGCAGTAAGGTAGTTGATCCTCGGAGAGACGAGTGTCGTGTCTGTCCCGGCTCCCTTTGTCCAGCTCCTTCTTCCAGCTCACTGAGAACAGCCACGACTGCCAAACCGAAGATCGCCCTGGACCCGAACATCCGTCTAAGGTCACAGAAACTGGACCTGGTGAGTCCGCGGCCTTTTATCCTGGCGCCAGTCATTATAACATTCATGCAAGAGATAAAAGACCCTCCCACCACTGTCCCCCGTTACTTCAATAAGCGGTTTTGAATGTCAGGGATTATTTTGATACTTAATGTCACTTAATGCCAGATGACACCATCGGTCTAATGTTCAACAGCTTGCTGTTGTTTAAGATACTGACTTGCGTGCTTTTATTTACGCAAATTAAGAGACCACTGCAAAATTTTCAGTTTCACTTATTTCTTAACTCATGGGTATGTGCCTGTGTAAAGTATTGTTTTTTTGCCAACACCACCCTGGCTCTTCCCTGCTTTTCATTAATGAAGGGCTTCTTCCTTGCTTCATGAGTATTCAGTCCTGCTTCTAAGAGCCTGTTATGAATTGTACTAGTAGGGCACTTCACACCACTTAATGTTTCCCATTCTTTTTGAAGGTCACTAGAGGTTACACTCTGAGTCACCGCCAGATAAGTCTGGCATTAGAGAGTCGCTTCCTCCCTCTACTTGGCTGGTTTTTGGTCGTTCCCAGTGTCTCCCGCTTCACCCTCTTCTTCTGTAGTGCTGTCTTAGAAACTCTGAGCCTGAAAGCAGCCTGCCGCTCAGTGTAGCCTTCTGTCAGCAGAGCCAGGATTAACCCAGAATTTAAAAATGCAGATTTAAAAGAAAATATAGAGTGGTCTCTCATTTTTTTTCTAGAGCTGTATATGGAAAGGAGTTGATGGAGTTTTCCAGAGAGAACAGAGAGATGCTCAGTTGACTTCTCTGTTGCTCCATGTTCCTTCGCTCAGGCTCTCACATACTTGGGATTGGAGATTACAGAAGAAGATAAGAGGAAGTTGATGAACATTTTGACCATTGATCCTCAAGGCAGTGTGGTCTATGGAGGTGAGATCAGCGCAGTCATATCACCAAAGTGCCGGGTTTCCTGAGGGCCACGAGTACGTCAGCGGGACCTGGGGGTGGCATGGGTCGCAACTGAGAAAACAACTGACAAGGTTTTGTTCTCCAATACACATTATCTCACTAAACTGTAATTCTGCTTGAAGGTGTTGCTCAATGAACTAGATCAAATCATAACGAGCCAACTTGTTTTTGCGCTTGAATGTTCAGGTATATAAGGGCCCAGAGATCATACAGAATTGAATACTATGTGAAGAAGATTCCAGAATTATGCAGTACTTCACATGCCATTTCTTCATAACTATGTTGAGCAGGAACATGGCCGAATGAGGTCGAAGCCAGCTGCGTTTGAACATTTTTCCAAGTTCAGTCGGATGCTGGCGTTCACCCAAAGGACAATGGGTGTTGGGACTTTTTCCCATGTCTAGTGTACTTGAACCTCCATTGTTCAATGCTTGTTTAAAATATAAATAAAAACTTTTTCCTCTTAGGAGCGAGCTTAAAATAGCTCAGTGTGAAACGTTCTTTGCCAGGCTTTTGCTGACTGAATGACAAGACAGAATGGAGAGCAAAGTTATTTTTTAACAATCGTCATGGTTTGTCATGCAAAACTCATGCCCAGAGCTTCACTTTAATTTACCGGATGGCTCAATGGTGGAAAATGGGCTGTAAGGTCTAGACCAGGGGTGGGAAGTCTTATCCGCAAAGGGCCGGTGTGTTTGCGGGTTTTGGCTGCAACTCCCTAACTAGATTACTAATTAGAGGACTGATTGACTGAAGAGTCCTCACACCTGGGTTTGAACAGCTGACCTACAGGTTATCCCAAAAATCTGCATCCTGGTTCTCCAATCAAATATCATTTTGCTGGCTTGTCCAAAAGTTCTTCCCTAACTGTAAATGTCCATCCTTCTGCAGTCCTAGTGACCTAGCCTGAGGTGAGCTTTCTGAGGTGTAGGTGTCTTTATGTCTGTGGGACAGATTTCGTAGAGGCAGTGCGAGACGTCTTTCAGAACAAGCTCGAGGAAGCAGGCCTGGCCCATGGACCTTTCATGTTCTCTTACCACGAGGCGGCCAGCTTGGTGGACACATCCGCCTTCCACTCTCCGGTAAGATTCCCCCAGAAGGTTCTTGACAAAAAAAAAATTCAGCTGAAAATTTTGAGCTTGAACCGTATATTTATGCAACAATTATGACTTTTTCAACAGTCTGAAAACAGCTGATCTTTCATTTTTTTGTGATGCTTCCTCAAGGCAAAGAGGTCTTAGATGTTAAAAAAAAAAATCAAAAGCGTTCAAGGAGATGATCAAAGTTGTGCTTCTAAGTGCTTTGATTTGCAGCTGCTGGAACTGATTTCCAGTTGTGTTCCAGTTTATCCTTTCAGAGCAATGCACACAAGCTGGGATGTAAGTATTAATATTAAGCGGACTTTCCATGCCTTGGTCATACAGAGTTACGAGCTGGGACACAGCTACAGGAATGAGGGGATGGAGCCATTTGAGATGGACATTTCCCACATGCAGGAGAAAACAAGGCAGTTAAAGGTTAGACGGGATCCTGTCGTTTTGCATGCTTTTTGCCCTGTTACACAAGTCGCAAGCATATTTTGATTCTATCTGTAAATATGTCTGTATGGATACATCCAGTACATTCTGGAATGGTCCACTGATGCAGGTAGGGCTCCCCCATGAACACATCCACACTCACTCGGGAGGGGTGAGGACTATCAGACACCCCCGCTGGACTCGTGTGGCACCAGCCGCTCACGTTTTTTGCACCATGCCTGTTCTGCGGGCTTCACGGAGCGGCGTGATGACCTCAGCACAGGGGGCCGTTTGCTCTGAGGTGGATGAGGGGTCTGGGGGAGAGAAAGCCAGCTGCTCTTCTATCCTTCATTGCTCCTCCAAGACCCCTTGAGCAGAGGAACAAAATGTAGTACAGGCTTTGAATTGACCATTCGGTGTCCGTTACAGCTTCATTACAGTGCAAAGTGGCACACACCAAGCTACTCAAGGGTCTTCTTTTCACACGCAAGTGTGACAAGCTGATTATCTCATTTCTCCAGACACTAATGAAAGACATGGAAAACAGCAAGAGGACCCTTGAGGACGAGCTGCAGAAGAGCGCAGAGGTAACGGGCCGTCAGTCGGCGTTCCGTCGGCCCCTGTGCGCTAACAGGCCCGACTTCGCCGTCACCATCCCTGCCGTTAGCGTCCCCAAGGCCTCCACACATTACAGCAAGTCTGTCCTGTCGCTGGAAGTGACAGATTGCCGGACACGCAGACCTACAGCTTTCTTGACAAGCTGACGAGTGACCTGCCATTTCCAGACAGCAGCCGCACGCTGCCATTTACTGAGCTTAGCGTTGCGTTTTTTAACCTTTTTCCTAATCGAGCCGCAAACCCAGCAAGCTATAAGCTTTGGCAGTGGTCCAGTTCAGATGCTACTTCCCAACGGCTGTGCGCTGAATTTCTACCATTCTTCTTCTACTCATGCCGTGATCGCCTCGGTCAACTCGTGTAACAGCTGGCGTGGTGGTTAGGGGCACTGACCGGTCCTCTGTAGGTCGACTGGCTGAGCTCCCAGCAAGTCGTACCATTCATCCAGGCGCTTAACCTCAATCACTCCGGCAAAATCACTCCAGCTCTATAAATAGGTGGGAATTTAAGCTCCAGTGCGACTTTCTGCATATCGCTCTGACCTCTATAAGCTATAGTAATGGTACAGTAATGGCAGTACTGATAACATCTGTCCATCCACCTAGCTTCTGATCCAGGTCACGGTTGTGAGGGCCTAGAGACCATCTGAGGCAGGGATCCAACAGCCCAAGCGCACACACTCACATGCCATACAGAGAGGCTGATCAGTTGAAAGTCCTGATAACAACTTGCGAGCTTTTTGGCACTGATGAGTTTGAGACCCGAGTGGGCTTGCTGACAAGATGGTGTCCATGAGGAGGGGATTGGGGTTAAGGGTCCTTAACATGAGCCCATCTTTGTATATAGAGAAGATCTATGGCTACAGCCCACGCAGGCCGGCCTGAGCAAAAGTGTAGGCCAGGTTTGACACAGGCCGACGTGATTTCCCAGAGAGCCGAGGCCACGCTGGCAGAGAACCGGGAGCTGAGGAGCAAGCTGCAGGAGGCGGAGGCGGCGCGGCGGCAGACCTGTGGGGCAGAGCAGGATTACGAGGAGGTCATCTGTCTACTGGAGGCGGAGATCCGAGATCTGAAGAACCAGCTGGCAGCGTACAGGAAGAAGTGCATGGAGCCCACCAAGGTAGGCCGCTTCAGCGTGTCACTAGTGTCTGATTTCGCACTGACAAAGCTTTGGCTAGCGATGTGCTTCAGCCTGCCAGCTGACATCACTTGTCAAAACTAAAACTGCGGTCACGCTAGCGTGAAAAAATGTTCACCTCTTGCACACTTAGCTCCTCGACATGACAAGCAGAAAATTTGCTTCTGCAAATTCATTTAATGCAAGTTCATTTAAATGCACTTTGACCAGTGAATTTGCAATGCTAAATCAGTCTGATGTAGCAGGGGCAGGGTTGACCCCACAGTCCCCTCATTAGTTTGGCTGGATCTGGGTACACTGTGCTTTTTTATTACAACTGGCTGCATATAAAATATCACAGAAAGACCCTGCCTTGCTGGCAATAAGCATTCAGATGGGGCTTGAAGGTACAATTAAACGCATAATTCCAATACATTTTATTACCAGGAATTGACACTCTGGTACGCATTAGCGGTATAAAAGGTTAAATGCACCACTAATTTCTTTTCACGACAGCGCAAGGGCATACTTATTTAGGGGGCATTTGCATTGTTATCACGACAAAGTTTTTTAATAATCAAAAACTGTGTGAGAAGAACTTGCGTAGCAGTTATGTCGATCCCCGTCTATAACACATCGCTAGCCAGCCTGCTTCTTACGTATCTTCCCATACGATATTTTCAAAAGCAATGTTATTCCGGTTTGTTGGAGGGGGGGTCCCCAATGATAAAATTCACTGAAGAAAAATAACCGCAGTGTAACTGCCACAGTATCCTGTATCGTGCTGTTGTGCCCCGTTTTTGCATGATTCTGTGAAGACACTGGATATTCGTGGCTCTAGTGTGACTGCAGCTTAAGGCGAATGTCAACACATACAAACTGATAGCTGTGCGCCTTCATTGCCGCTGTGTCTGAAGGTGCGGCAGGGACTGTGGAGCCGCACTGCCAGGGGTTTGGCCCTCCTCCCCTCCTGTTTTACATCTCCCTTCCTCTCCTTCTCCCAGTATTTTGAGACTCACGTCATGCACTGTCTTTGCTGTTGGCGGTTGCCGTGACGGCATTCTGCCGCCTGTGTTCTGTCAGGAGGACATCATGGAGCTGAACCGCAGACTGTCTGCCATCGGCTGTCAGCTGAGGAAGTCGGAACTCAGTAGGAAACAACTGGAAATTTCGAACAAGAAGCTGCTGGGATTTGTGCAGGTAATTTTGTTATGACACACTTTCTGGATTGGCCGCATGTGCGTGACTTATTTTATATGATCACAGATCCATAACTTATCCATTCCTAGTGTATTTCATATACTAGCATAATATTTGTGGTTACTCAATTCAAGGGATCCAGGTTATTTTGTCTGTATCCACACTGCCATCTTGTGGTTGGAAATAGGAATTTTGAGAGAAGTTGCAACATGAACAATAAACAATAAATGTGGCTCGCTTCCTCAGAGGGTGACTGCGGCCTCACGCCTTCAAGGTTGTGGACTTGACCCTCAGCTCCGTGCTTGTGTTTGCTCTCCTCATATTACGGTGGCTTTTGTTTCGATTCTCCAGTCGCCTCCAGCAGTCAGCAACCATGTGGTTTAGTATTTCTCAACTGCCCATAGTGAGTGTGTCCCCCCTTATTTCAGTCTCCCCAAGCTGCTTTACATGAGCAATATCATTAAAACAATAATAAAAAAGAACAGGGAGAAGTTAAGAAAAAGAAAGAAAGAAAAAGAAAGAAAGAAAAAAAGAAAGAAAGAAAGAGAAAGAAAGAAAGAAAGAAAGAAAGAAAGAAAGAAAGAAAGAAAGAACAATGGAGGAGGG
>JAODKE010000050.1:5599842-5616524 GCA_026779605.1 Mormyrus hasselquistii | reverse complement strand
ACAGTCCGTCACTCGCATCCACGGCGTCACCCCTCCAGAGGACCGAACCGGGACTCCGGCTCAGATGGTGCCCATCCCGGGCTCCGTCCAGACTCGTGGGAAGGAAGGCAGAGAACATGGGCGGTCAGAACATGCGCAGACGCATTAATGGACAAGCATAGCAGACAAAAACGGCGTGTACAGCAGCACCAGTAGCCATAGTTACGGTGTGTCATGTGTTAAGTTGCCGGGAAGCTAAAAGGAAGTAATAGGTCTTCTGGCAGACCATTGCACAATGAAGAGGCCTTGGAGCTGAATGCTTTACTGCCAACTGGCACTTTATATGTGGAGAGAAAAGGAAACCTGTATTTTGTTAGGTTGGCAGGTGCTGGACCTTTAAGTGCTTTATATGTGAAAAGGAGAACTTTAAAGTAACTTGCCTGCAAACAACAGAACCTCAGTTTTCTGACCATGTAGTGATAAAAAGTTTTGACTCATCCAGGACTCAAAAGCAATAAAGGACCAAGAACTGATCCCTGTGGTACTCCATATTTGACTGGCTACATAGATGACAGAGTACGGTTATTAGGCACTAGAACATATTGATATATTTAGTCAAATGGGATGTGAACCACTTCAGCACCATCCCACACAACCCAACATGAAATTGAAGTCTTTGTAATAAAGCAGGGGTGGTGAACCTATTCCATGGAGAGTCACTGTGGGTGTACGTTTTTGGGATGACCTCTCAATCAGCCAATGACAGTGGGTCCCCTGGACTGGAGTTGAGAATCACTGCTTTATTATTGGCTGATTGAGAGGCCATGCCAAAAACCAGTACCCACTCCTGCCCTTCACGGAATAGGTTTGCTACTCCCATAATAGAGTAAAATAGTCAACCGTCAACTTTAGTTAAGGCAGTTTCAGTGCTGCGTCCCAGGCTGGAATCTGTCCAGTATGTTGTGTGTCTCCAAGTATGACTGGAGTCGTCTCCAGAACTCAGGACAGGAACATTACAGACAACTGCTAAGCTCCAAACTTGGTCAGGCACATCACCTGAGGACAGGGATGCATATGGGAGGTAAAGGATTTGCCGGAATTCCCAGGAATTCTTTAAGATGTTGAGTGGGGATTTGGTCCAGGGGACAAGTGGTCGGTTTGGTTTTAGCTACTATTGTTTTTAACTCCAGTTCATTGATTAATCCAAAAACGTTTAGGCTTTGTGCACATTGTCTTTGCATCAGAGTTATTTGTGACCATCGGAATATTTCAAATCTATTGGCTGTAATTTTATCATTATGAAGTCCATAAAACATTCACTACCAATATTACTTAGTAGCAGAAGTTCAGCCTTATTTGCTAGATGAGCTATTGTCTTAAACAGGTAGTGACGGTTATTTCTATTGCAATCAATACGTTTAGGGCAATAGGCTGAATGCACCCCATATAGGGATTGTCGAATTGTTACAGGCTGTTGGACCATGCCGACTTGAACACCTCTAGCCCTGTAGATTTCCATTTGCGCTCTAACCTGCAGCACTCCTGTTTGCAAGAGCGTGTTTGATCATTAAATCATGGGGAATGTCTGGTGGTTTTGGCTACTTTATTTTTTCAAAGGTGCCATTTCGTCCAAATCCTGACTCGCTACTGTATTAAAGTAACGTGTTAATATCTGTATGACATGTGAAGCTCACATTACTTACTGCATTAATAAATATAAGGAAATTTCTACGATTTAGGTGACATGTCATAATAATCTTCTCCACCACAGTCAGAGAGGGCGGCTGGTTCACGAAGGTGATTAGAAAATGGTCAGATTTGGACTTATTCACCTATTAGCCAAAACTCTGAGAGTGAGCATTGAGTCTAGTGTATAATTATGCACACGTGTCGGTCCCGCTATGTGCTGGACAGGAAACCTTTGCTGAAGCCACCAGTATCTATGGCCACGTGTATTTTGAAATCTGCAATATAATATTTTCTACTGTAAGTTAATGATGAAGCCAGTAAGTAGTTCCCCAAATTCAATCAGAAACGAAGTGCATGGTTCAGCTGGTCTGTATACTATAAGAATATAGACCGGAGGGTCAGATGCCATTTGAATTGGTATTGCTTCAAACATTGTAAAATCTTCCATAATTTTGGGTTCGATGTTTATGAGTAAGTTACACATAGCTGTCAGGCCGCCCCCACACCCAGAGCCACGTGGATTCTCTACGAAACTAAACCCATCAGGTGAGGCTTCAACAAGAGATATAGTGTCTGTGGGTGTGAGCCAGGATTCAGTTAAAAAGCACAGGTCTGTACCGGTGCCATGTCATTGACAAGAAGTGATTTGTTTCTGTTATTGTATTTTGTTATTAAAAGTACTTTTCAGAATATTTGGTAAAACCTTAGAAACTATGTCATACATGGTGATCAGATGCATCAAAATTCAACCTTGCGTCATCTTGCGCTTCCATTTGGGACAGGGGTCACTGGTCGTAAGTCAGTTTGACGCATCTCGACATTGTAGCTGTCCATCACATATATGGTCGTGTAAGCATGCTGTATTACAAGTTATATATGGACAGTGGGTCAATATACGGCTGGCGGTGGTGCCCATTTTCCTGCAATGTCCACTTTCAGGTGTCTCTCCAGCAGTGTTTATTTTTTACTACGGACCCTGGACATAAATGCAATCGGATATGACTTGATCAGGCATCACTCGCCCTAAGACTGTATTTATGTCTATATTTTCTTTTTTTACAGAATGTTCACAAAGTGCTAACATCCACCAGTTTATTTGGGTCAGATTTGGGGTGAGTTATTTGGGTTTTTCAGTCATTTCTTCAAAAGAGCGTTAGAGCCACCTAAAATGGAGAAAAATATAACTCATGTTGGGATTAAAATCAAACGTTTTGAGATTAAAGTTGAATATTTTGAGATTAAAGTCTAAATAAACTTTCAAGATTATAGTTGAAATTTATTTTCGAGCTTAAGCTCACAAATTTCGAGATTAAAGTTGAAATTTATTTTTGAGCTTAAACTCGAAAGTTTCAAGATTAAAGTTTAAACAAACTTCGGAGATTAAAGCCTGCTCAAGGTTTTTGAGGTAAAAGTTGAATTCTACAGATACTTTCACCTAGCACAGCGGTTACCAAAGTTGTGGGTTGTAAGATGACTTGCACAATGTCTATAAATATAATGTGAAAAATATCTAATTTTAACCATTACTGCAACCGGGCTATCACGATAAATCTACTGAGGGCGCCCAGTCGGTCAGGCTCAGTCGGTCTCACTATTTGGGGACGACTAATATGAACCTAGTTTTGATCACAAATTTCTGTCCCTGTTATTTCTGAGTCGTGGGCTTAAAGTTTGGGAAGCCGCGTCCCAGCAGTCCTGAGTCATCATTTCATATGGAATGAACCCAGAAAGCAGCTGAATGTGAGGCATCTGTGTGATGTCATCATGTAAGAAGATTCTCCTCCGTTAGACAGCTCACGGTCATTGGTAGCTTCCTAACATTTAACTTTCAACCTTTTTTTTTTTTAATTTATTTTGAATTTAACCTAATTTATTTTAATCTCAAAGGTTCATTTTGATTTTAATCTCAGAAGTTTATTTTAACTTTAATCTCAATTTGTTTTTTCACTTTAGGAGGCCCAAATACTCCTCCATACATTTTCCATTATCCTTAAAGTTATTGACATAATTATTGAGCCTTCGTTTAAAATGATGTTTCACTGCTCTGTGAAAACGCTACAGCCAAAGGTATTTCAGATGCTGTTTGAAGCCGGGTTTCTTTTCATTGCGGTTAGCTTGTCTAATAGAAGCTTCGAAGTGGCCCCATCTTTGGAAAATCCCGACACCCCCTTTGTCATCCGGGACCCTGCCGGTCAGCTGGTCGCCGAGGCCAAGGAGCTGGTAGATGGGGTGCGTGCGCTTAACATCGAGGATGGTGAGTGCCAGAACATGCCACTTAATTACTTCCATCCATTCAACCATCCATCCATCTGTACACTCATCTGTTCATTCATCCATTCTTCCATCCATCGCGTCATGAAATCTTCATCTTCTAACTGCTGATCACGGGGAATTAAATTACAAATTAGTTTAACCATTCCATTCACTTGAATCATGTAAAACAGAATGGTCTTACTGTCCTTGAATGCTCTTATAATTAAACTTGATTTTAGGAAAGAGGCAAAGGTATAATATCGTGAAGGGTAATGAATAAGTATTGAACATCCATCCATTAATCCATCTTCCTTTCATTTTCATTGCTCTTGGTCACATAACTATTGAACATAACTTTAATCGGTTATTCAAACCACACCTGTGACGTCCGCGGTTAAGGACGAGGCAGGAAGGCGAAAGCCCAAGGGTGAACGGGTTTATTGAAGGACAGACTGGGCAGACGACGACGCATATTAATGACAGATTTGGGGAATACTGACTCTGATGCAAACTAAATACACAAGACAATCCGAAAACAACAAGAAACAGGTGATCACAATCGGGAATTAACATGAGGTAACAAGGTGGGTGTGGCACACATGAGGATCGGACCGACAGCCGGAACAAAAGGGCCAGGAGCGAACGAAGGAACCAGAGGGGGATGAGGAGCAGAGACAGGAGGGACAAAGGGACGAGGAGCACACAAGGGAGGCCAGACAGGAAAGGTCGGGGGACAAAGGGGAGCCCGAGAGAACCTAGGCGGGCGAGGGAAGGCAGCCGGAGGGGGCGCAGGCGACAGGGAGGCAGGAGCAGGAGGGGACCACGAAGAGGGCAAGGAGACAGACGGAGGGACAGACAGAGGAAACGAGGAGGGAGCAGGAGGGGACACCGGCTCAAGCAGGCAGAAGGGGGAAGCCGCGGCAGGCATTGGCGCAGCCGGAGGCGGGGAAGGCGCTGTCCAATGCCAAGCCACAGCAGGGGGACCTGGAGGTATCCGACGAGGCGCCGTCGAAGGGACCGCAGGTGGGCGGCGAGGCACCGGAGGGGGACCTGGAGACGACAGCCGAGCCGGAGCCGCAGGACCCGCAGGCAGCCACCGAGCCATGGCCAGGGGATGAACAGGCGAGCCTGGGGGCAGGGCAGGCGGGATCTGACCCCTACGAAGGTGTCCCCTGCCTTTTCGGGATACAGGTTTAGGCCGGAATCCACCGCGCTGGGGCGAAGGAGTCATTAAGGAGGTTCCCAAGGAGCCTTAGGCAGAGCTGGAGGCAGAGGCCCAGGAGCCTCAGGAGGTGGCGCTGGGGCAGCGGGCGTAGCTGTAGGTGGCACCAGGGCAGGCAGGACAGGTGGAGCCGGCGAGACAGGTAGGACAGGCGGAGCCACAGCAGGGACAGTCTTGGGTGAGGCAGGAGCCTCAGAAGGCAGTGATGGGACAGCGGCCACAGGCAGGGCCGCGGGCGCTGCCGGAGATGAGGCTGGCACTGGAGCCCCGGGCATAGCTGCGGGTGGAGGCGGCGACGGTACCTTGGGCAGAGCAGCTGCGGGCAGAGCAGCTGCGGGCGGAGCGGGGAGCTCGGGCAGAGAAACTGCGGGCAACTCTGGGCTAGCAAGGGGCGCCGCAGCCTCACTGGCCGGCACGGCAGGGAGTTCAGGTGGTGCAGCAGGGCGCACTGCAGTGACCGCCAACTCTGGGCCAGCAGGGGGAGCCTCAGCAGGGGCCGGGACAGGCAGGACAGGAACGGCAGGCGCCGGCGGGACAGGCAAGACATCAGGGTGGTGCAGCGGGAGTAGCGGCTTCTACGGGGATTCTGCGGGGATTCCGCTGGTCTCTCTCCCGTTCTCGCTTTCCTCTTTTTTCTCCTCCGGCTCGCGGCTGTCGGTTGCGGCGGGGTTGCCTCAAAGAAGGCGAACAGCTGGAGCCACTTTTTCGTCAGTCCTTCCTCCAGCTACCGGAGATTTTCGCGCATGGTGGCTATGACCTGCGTGCCCATGAACGGGGTCATCTCCATTCTTGCTGGCCAGCTCTCGCAGCCCTGGGTCCTCACGGACCTCGGGCAGGTTGAGCCAGCTTATTTCCTCCCGGAGCAGATCGAGGCGTTGGTCTAATTGGTAATAATAACTTCCTGAAATCAAGGGGGAAAAGGTTATAAATATTGATTCAAATTTTGATTTTTGACAGTATGAGGAAGTGGTGAGGTCACTTCCAAACGTATGCCATTATAAAGCCGTAACTGTCCTTTCTAAGTAACCACACTCTTAATATAGTGACATGTATTGTATTACAGACATGGCCAAAAATATAATGTCTTCAACAGAGGACAAAAATGAATTGCTGGATCTCAGGATGTTGATTATTTTACTAATGATCCATGGTGATTATGTGTTCTGTGTTTCCAGCACTAGCGTGTGACGTGGGCAAGGACAGGCGTCAGGAGGCGTCAGGGGGCGTCAGGAGGCATCAGGAATCTTCGGCAGACCCCGCAGAGTGAGTGACCATCTCAGAACGTAGTGTTAGTCATTGCAGATATGTGTTTTATCATCAGCGACAGATGCCGTCTGGCTAAGCTCGGGTTTGGCCAGTGTTCATCTCCTAACACCAGTGCTGTCGATTAATGTATCCTGCTTTCGTTTTACCCTTCTTTTGCCTTCAGTCCAGCACCTCTGAGCCCTGTGGTTGAGCCCCTTTGCTCACGCTCTGTCCAGGTGAGATCCCTGCAGGACCTTCTCACCAGCTAACACGCCTCCCATTAAATGACCTACGACTTCAGCTGAGGCTACAGCGCTCGCACGTGGTAGCGTTTGCTGGTGTGGTGTGCTGTAAATTTGCACTCTGAATAACAGTCCTGCACTGGCAACAGAGGGTGTGAAATTTCGAAACCATTCTGCTGCTTCTTCCCCTTCAGCCATTCCGATTCACCGTCTCCAGATCCCTGGACCTCTTGCCAAAGAGTAACTGTTAGCTACAGCCTGAACATTATTACACATGGATCCATGTGAACCAACCAAGCATTTAAGGGAAAAGATGAAGCTGGCTGATGTGCATTTCATATATTCATGGTACTGAGACACATTAGTGAGTGTCTGCTCTTCTGTTGTCTTCAGACCTTCAACTCTCTTTTCTAAATACGTCTGTATTTATGACACCTACTTTAAATGTGTGTTTTTATGTTATGTACATGAGAAAAACAGCAACAGGAAATTGCATTGATATAAAGGTGTCACTTTGCACTGTGTATGATCAGAATGTTTAGTGGAATGCTCCAGAACACGGAAAGAACATTGTGGTTCCTTCTGTTCTTCTTGTTTATCCGTTTCTCTGTTTCCTTTTCCTTTCCTGAATGCATTGGATCAGTGAGCCTTGGTTGTGATGTTAGTGCACTGGGAGTTTATTTCTGCTGCATTTATTTATTTAAAAGATTCACCAAAGTCTTACCTGTGCTGCTTTCATCGCTACAACAGACCTTAGCAACACCAGTGTTAAACAGGTGTTTATATATGTAAGTCATCGCACAATAAGTGTGAATATTTCTGGCCGAATCTTGTAATAGAGCTTGTCCCTGTGGTCCAACAGAGTTTCCTGCTATAACCAACTTATGTCCGAAATACGCCGTGCAGACTTTATCACGTGAAACTTTATCTTTTTCTAAATTAAACCGAAACTAAAGCGTGTGATCTCCAGCACCTCCCGAGCAGGACCAGAGGGGGGCAATATGATAAGACAGCACAGGGAATGGATCTGGGATCCAACAGCTCTCCGTAATCCAAATGGAAAAATCTGTTATACCATTGGATGTAGGACTCTGCACGCAATTCCCTGTATCATTAATTCAGTGTACACAGAAAAAATGTATATCAATTTAAAAAGGTATTTAAAAAAGTATATCAAATAAAAATGTATTTAAAATGTTTATCAATTACTGCTAATACGTTAATGGTTTGTTTTATTACTGATCATGCTATAAAAGATAACGGTACTATAACTAGATGCTACAGTATGTTTGGCATCAGTTTTTTGTTTTATTTTTATTAAAGGAATAAGAACTATTACTTTGTCTCTGCTGTATGACTTACAAACCTGTGTGTATATAATAGAATAAAAACCTGTTCATTTGACATTGTGGGGACCATTTTTTTTCAGTCCTCATGAAGGGAAAATCCATTTTATAAAAATGCCTGCTGTCCACATTAACACTTAAATAATCTGGAAACCATAACACACTGTTTTGTTCTTAATGCAAATCAATCCTCTGAAGTCTGCGATACTGTGCGCAAGGTAAAACAGAAATCTCGCCAAACTGCTTAAAAAACCATGAGTGTTTGTCATGACACAAAAAACACCTTCAGAATCCTTGACCAGCATATATATATACAGGTAGAAACTAAATATATTTCTGTAAGGAAAATAAAAAGAACAAGAGTTACTGACTCGGCTGTCTGAGTTCTGATCGCCCACCCATTTGCCAATAATGCAAAAATGCGCGTTCTTTACTTGTCATAACAGCTTTTGCTCTGCCACGTCAAGAAATCACCGCGAGTACTGCTACGATGATACGCTCTCAGGCACCAGTTATATTCATCCCTCTTTACGTCTTAAGAAAGTGTGCAGCTGGTTAGTCTGCTGTACTCTGCTGGGGAGGGGCGTGGTCTGCTTAGGCGTGAATGCTGGGAATTCTGGCCGGAGGCAGGTATTAAAATTACACTATAAATCTGATTTATTTGAATGACAGAATAAGTTATTTATTCGTAGTTACAAACTTTCAATTAGTAATAATATGCATTGTGCAGTAATTTATACTGCTTGTGTGACATGAATTTGTAATAAATTACAGTTAATTAAAAATATTAAAAATGGCATTTATTATCTGTTACTGGGACATTTTTAACATCATATAATAACATTTAATAATTCTTTGCCTCCTGTTCTTTATAAATAAAAGTGGATCCTTTTCTCCAGGGGGTGATATCAGTATATCCTCCAGCAGATAAGAATGGCATTACGTCGCACATCTGGGTCGCCACGGCAGCCGTGACAGTCCGTCACCGTTGACGACCCGCCTCACATTCATCTTTCCCCCACCGGGGCGCAGTGCGGATGACTCGACAGCGGTGTCAGTGACAAACAGTCAGCGAATCACTTGGTGTGAGCCCCAGCTGCTGCTGCCACCGGAGACACTGAGGCGGCGTTAAATTCTCATGATCATTATCCAGGAGAGGTGGAAGGCTTTTGTCCACAAAATGCCTCTGCTGGGCAGGGCCATCCGACCCTAATTATCGGCAGCCACTGACTTGTGATGGTTTATAGGGAATGAATTTGTGTCTTGGCATAATCCGTAGTCCTGGCAGAGTCTTTTAGATCATTGTTCCTAGTCTTGTGCTTGTGGCAGCTGGGTCACCTGACCCCATGACCTCTGACCCCAAGCCATCCATGTTGTCCTTAATTCTATTTTTTTTTTTTAAATATATATATGTTGTTGGGCCTCAACTAAAGGTTTAATAATCATATTTAAAAATACTACTTCTTGGAAGTGTTACTTTGCCATTTTTCAATATCTCATGGAATATAAGTATGGAATTAGTAATAGTATGGAATGTTTTTCTCATACTGGCTTCTTTGATTTTTCTCTTCACCTCCATCATGAAGAATTATTTGAAACAATTCTGATTGAATTTTAAGTAAATCTCTAACAGGTATATCTCGACATTTAATGTTTTTCTGGCCATTTAAACAACCCTAGGTTTTGTATAATATACCAATAAGAGTATGTCTAAATAACTGAATCATCATTAGATATGAAATGATCATTTTGGCGTGTTTGGCGTGACTCTGACTCTGCTCTGTACAGAGTCTTTCCCGTCTCTCTTCCCCCACAGCAAAGGCCCACATTCTGCCCACGACAGAGGCTGCACAGATGGCTTCATAAATAATAAATGCAGCATCTCTCCTAAACCTAGGGGGCGTCGTGTCGCCCTGCCAGTCAAACGCTGATAAAATGTTGTGTAAACAGTTTTGTAAAATGAAGCCCTTGACTGTCTGTCTATCACAGGAGTATGTGAGAGTCGTTAGTCTTCCTGGGTACGAGACCCACTGAGGATTAGCTTCCTAGATTAGGAATTTATTGATGGGGGGACAGACAGATAGATAAACTATAGTGTCGTATTTCTTACACTGTGGCTTTGTGCTTCCTGCGGGGGGGGGGGGCTGTTGACTCCCACCTCTGCTCAGTGTGTGTGCAGTTTGAATTTTCTCTGGTTTCCTCACTCAGTCAAAAGACATGCAGGTAGGCATTTCTGAACTGCTGATCGCGTGTGTGAGCCCTGAGATGGACTGTCATCCCAGTCAGGGTGCGTCACATGACACGTTACCCCTCCTGTCCTGATTGTGTTTAATGCCCCCTTGGCATACTGGGATGCAGACACCCTCCCTATGGACATTGTGTACCAATATTTGCTGAGAATACAAAAGTCTTAACTGGGGGGCGACAGTCAAGTAATATTGCGGGAAAAGGTTGTGTGAATTTTGACATCTCGTATCTCATCTTCTTAATATTTTATTTATGGATATAAATATGTACCTTCTTTGAATGCAGTATCTGATAAACAGCCGCCTTTTTCTCCAAATTTGGTTTCCAAATAAAATTACGTCCATAATAACATTTGCCATGTGAAGTAGATTGTAATTGTATATATAACTGTCAGAGGATATGTTTGAAGGTAACCCATATTTTTTAATTAAGTATGGAAATCAAGAGGACATGCCAGGGAACAAGGCATGAATTCTTTTTATGGGGAATTCTTATTTAATTCTTAATTTAGTGATCTGTACTCCTTCACTGACCCTCAGGTTTTGGATGCAGGCCTCCGGATCATCCTGGGCCATCCGGAACCCCCTCGTTAGGTTCCGTGTGGGCCGACCCCTCGTCTATCCACTGCCCAACTGTGTCGCCAGCTCTGCTCGTGTCCTTCTGGATCACATCACTGAGCATGTGGTGCAGTGACATCGGTATAGACCCTCCGCTTCATTAACCCCTACGCTAATATTAGCACAACATACGTGCTAATTTATTACTTGATGCTGGTGAAGGTTTCCAGTAACATTGGTGCGGGAGCTAAATTTAGTCGCCTCTTTCGTGTTGAGGTAATTTGCTGCTGACTGAAGGCTTTCTAGGTGACTGAGGTCCCAGTGTAACCAAAAGCATTTAGGATAAAAGACATTTATGGTTCAAGTAGGATTCTAACCCTAACCCCAACTGAGAAACGTGACAGTTATGCTATGTGCACCCATAGCATGACAGCCGCAGGGGGTACAGTGAGCCGGCGTTTAGCTGCCATTTATGTACTCATCTCCAAGGAAACACTCCTGTTTAAATGCATTGATCGTTCTATGAGACCATTCAGCCTTCTGGTTCAGGAATTTTTCAGGTTATAATACCACTTTCTAGGCTCACCAGCCAGTGTTGTAAGTATTTATTAGCTACATGATATTATTAATTCATAATGTATTTGGAAAAAGTAGAAACGGGTATTTATCCTATACAAATAGCAGGCTCACACCAGTTACTAGTAGTTACACACCACCTAAAATACTAAAACAATTATCAGCTGATTCAAATAAAATAATATTGTCCAGAAACAGAATTTATATTATTGCTATTCAGAATTCAAGTGGTTAAAATCTGTCACGTCTATCCTACCTCAGACGCTACCACCGCAACTATATATAGCTCTGAAATATATGTAGCCACACCTAAAATATCTTGGTGAGGATGCACTTTTTTCAACTGCTAAACTATCGTAACTAAGCCTAATGAACAGATGCAGTTTCAGCGCAGCCAGGGGCTGCGAGGCCATGCGATCGCCGGTGTCAGACGGCACGTCAAACAAGGCTGTCCTGCAGATCGCCGACGGTGCTGAGGTCGTACAGCCTCCGCTTCATCCACAATATTTTTGTCGTTACGAAGTGTGAACTCAGCACTGCTGTCCACCCCCCCACAAAACACCACGCGAACGCCCCCCCCCCCCCCCCCACCACCCCCCTCGCCCCCCCCCCCCCCCCCCCCCCCAGCTCTCTCATACTCCTCTCATAGCTGGAGGCAGCAGGCTTGAACAGGCTCCTTTCAAAGGGGCGGGAGATAGCTGAAGTGCCTCTGAGAAACGGAACAAAAAAATGTATCTCACTGTTAGAAAACATGTCTTCGTCTTTCATTTTTGTTCTTGAAATTAACATTTACCCCATGACCCTGACCAGCAGAAACCACTAGAAGATGCTGGATGAGTAAATGAATGGTTTGATTAACGATAAATGGCAAATTGTCCACCTACTAAATACTGAGATCTCTCTGGGATGTATTTGGTCCCGGTTAAGCAGCACCATCGTCTCCTTCACATGCTCGGTCGCATATCGGGCTTCTCTGGGATGGTGAAGTCTGTTCTCCTGCTGCTCAGCATGTCAGCTTCATCCAGAAGAGCAGCATGAACCTGAAGGACAGGAGCATCATGAGAGCCTCCCCAGCAAGGTGATGCTTGTGGAGACCTGCAGTCACAGCACCGCTCTGTCCCATCCATCCATCCATCCATCCATCCATCCCTCCATCCATCCATCCATCCATCCATCCATCCATCCATCCATCCATCCATGTCTAAGAGTGACGTTATACGCCTGCCTTCCATTACCCATCCCTGTCCCTATCTGACACCGTTATTCCTAAATAACGAATCTTTTGCGAATTTACGCAGTACCTGTGGTGGGAAGCAGGCTGGAATGTCTATGTGCCGCACACTCATCCCAGATAGCCATGTTAGAGTGTGACCTCAGGTAGGGGGGGGCAGTACTCATGCCTCACACCTCTGGGTTTGTGGCTCATATCCCGCCCCCGCTCTGTGTGGGTGTCCTCTGGGTACCTACCCACTGTGAGTGTGCGTGTGTGTGTGCGTGTGTGTGTGTGTGGACGCTGCACTCTGTGCTGCCTGGTGTCGGCTACAGCCCCTCCACCCCCCTTCACCACCACCCCACATCGTCCACATCATCCTATGGCTTTATTTAGCGATCAGGTTAATGCTATAATCCTACCCAATTACTCCCATTTAATCTTTACTGAACAGCACAAAGAGGAATTATTACAGCTGTTGTTTTATGCAACTGATAAAGGAGAAATGATCTAGTAGATATATGTAGGCAAACTGTATTTCGAAGCTCTGAAGTGTGTTTATGTCTCTGAGTTAGGGTGACTATTTGAGGGGTATGTCGTCGCTGTAGTGTCTATGGCTAACGGTATCAGGATGAGATTCACAGCAGGTGAACCCTACCAGGTTCATCGTCAGTGCAGGGATTGGGTGTTATTGGAGCTGAACATCCAATCGTCTTCATCTTTGAAGGGACCATCACCACAGAGCATCACACCACTGATGTCAAGTCGGTAATGGATAACTCGGTGCAAAAGCATGTCCGTTATGGAATTATTTTGGTGCTAATCTTTCAGAAACAATTCCGCTTGGAGAACTACGAAGCCTTAAGGAAATGGACCGACTCGACATTAAAAGGAGCTTTCTGGCTTTGGCCAGTTTGCCCAGAAGCGGCGATGTTTCCTCGGCCAGCTGGCCACCAGAGGCCGTGTCTGTCTGCTCTTGTGGGAATCGCTGCAGTTTCCGCACGTCTGCCCCACGCCACCGAGGCACCGACGATCGTCTTTCCCAGCTGCATATTATGTTTAGTCTCTTTTATTCTCACTAAAATACGTGATTCGATACAGTAAGTTGAAAAAAAAAAGAATTAAAGGTGTTAGATGCTCACTACAACTAAAAAGGCTCCAACTGCTGCTTTTACACAAATACCAAATGTTGTCTGTCTCTGTCTGACTGTCTATCTGTCTGTCTGTCTCTCCCTAACAGTCAGCATGACTAACATCAATGTGTAGTTTTCCATAAGATAATTTGGTACCATATTCAGTAACACTATGAAATGCACAGAGCCATGACAACTGACGTGTAAGAAATATAAACAAAGTAAAGACATGTTTGCATCCATCTCTGTCTGGACCCGTCTACGTCAGCGCATTTATAGAAGAGGGCGGGAAGAGATACCAAAGAGTGAGAAGACTGGTTGATTGCATCACTAACAAGATTATCCCGGAATTCCATGGCGGGGTGTTGCCTGGTCAGCTGCCGTGTTTCAGTCTTTTATTTTTTACCAGGATGCTTGACATTTGTTCAGGTGTTTCACTCTTGTTTATTCTGTCTCACACCCCCAGCGACTGGGGCGTTTGAAAGCAAAGCCCTGATCTCCTTATGCTGCTCCTGAACTTCCCTTATCCAGCTGCTTCTGGCCGCCACCGTAAATTTACATGTGGTTAAGCCAATTAAGCCAGATGCGTAATGATGCATTTACGGGTCACCCACGCTTGAGCTTTCGGGTGCTACTTAGAGCCCATCCTTTGTTCTCACCTATTGTTCCGCTGGTAAAGATATACGTGTCCCTCCTGTTTCAGAAACAAATCATTTACATTTATTTCCGTAGCAGACATGTTTATCCAAAGTGATGTACAGTTGACACAGCAGAACCAGCCGGACCCAGAAGCTGTCAGGGTTCAGGTTCTGGCTCAGGGACCCAACAATAAAGCTGCTTCCGGTCACATGCTCAGCAGGCAAACGCCACCCCCTCAGCGGAGATGCCTTTCCGAACCGACAAGAGTGGAGCTCTCCGAGAACCCAACCACACATCTGAGCTGGCTTTGAACTGTCTATCTCACTGAGGTCTATGGTCTTCGGTGCACAGTGCCTGGGAGAGAGAAGCGGTCAAGTCCCTAGATCTCTTTACCAGGCTCTGGAAAACACAGACCACCTCAAACCGTGGACAGACACCACCTTCCAGTCCAAGCTCAGGTCTTCAAAGAAGCTCCCCGTGAGGTAGTAGGGAAAAAAACTAAGAATGAATGACAACAATGCCTGGCTGTCATCTGCGAGCATGTCGGGCTGGGAATTCCCCGTTACGGTGTACTGTACTGTGTTGGTGTACGGCTTGCAAGCTGTCTAACCTCAGGATCTAAAGAAAATGATGTATATGTTTTTGCAAAAGTCTGTTAATCACAGCCTCAGCTGAACCGATCAAGCTATGATTGGCATTGGTACATCTGCAAGTTCATGCAATTCACCCTCCAGGTTATCATTAATGTCTACTTTTTTAACACGAACAATGCAAACACATAATATCTGGTTAAGGAGCAGTTGGCCGTGTGAGTCATGGCCGTAGGGACTCACTGGCTCCCACAGTCCCACAGCCACTTCCCCTGAAAACAAGTCAGGCTCACTGCGGTCTATCTGCTCATGGGGTTGCATGCGTGCTCCAGAGGGACCCCGTGACCGTCACGGCGGCTTTTCTCCACCAAGCACCAGCGCCTCGGCCTCCAGCCAATCACCGGGCAGCTCCCCCCCCCACGCCCGCGAGAGCCTCACGGCCTGAGGAGCAGCGTTGCCGAGAGCTGAACCGCGCTGAGGACAGGCAGGAGCACATGGAACTGAAGTCACTGAAAGGAACTGAGCTCAGTCCAAGTTATGTAGGAAGATTTGTGGTTTAACTGCAGTATTTACGTGAAATCTAGATTTCCAAAGGTTGGAATTTCTAAAGGAAATTTCTAAGGATTATATTCATATCAAAACTAATAATAGTGTAGTATCTCTGTACTACTATGAGAATGCAACAGGTTATTTCAGTGGTGCTGGAACTCTCCTCATGTCTGTGGGGGGCTTCTTATGAGGAGAGAGAGAGTCTGGCAGATCTTGTACGTGTCCCCTGTGTTGTACCCAGGAGCTTCTGACAAAATGTCACCTTTAGTATAATTTGGGGCTCCTATATGGTGCCAGCCTGGCGTCCGCCTCTGGTCGTACCTTTCACTTCCCGGGACAGGGGGGTGGGATCTGCCCCTGAGGCCGCCTCTATACTTAGGCTGCGATACGCTTCCTAATAACGAGCAGCTGATTACCATCAGCTCACGAAAAGGAGGCAGATTCCCGTCCTGCATATAGAGAGTAGGTGTAGCCATCCGTACCCGTTGGCAGACCACACTGTGTGGAATCTGAAGCCCAGAAGTAGCTTTAAACCAGCAGGCCTTTGAATTACACAAGGGCTAGCATATCTGGAGCCCGTTTCCCACACTTCTGAATCATCTGCTGGATACGTTTTATGAATGGGTTTCTCTGTGTTATCTTAAACAGCCCCTGTTCACCATCTGCACTGCAGACACACACATTTGATATTCACACTCAGAGGAAACACTCTGGCCCTCATTAACATGTTTCATGTTCCTTTACGACATGTGAAAATAACACACAGCAGGCAAAGAGGATCAGTTTAATTTATCCATCCACCAATAGCAAATTCAACCCGTTTCCTGGTCAGGGTCGCAAGAAGACCGTTACGCCTAAAAGTGAATAATTAATGTCATGCAAACAACTTACCAGAGGGCGTCGCTGCTGCACTTCGCATGGCAAGAAGTACATGTATTTGACTAGGAATCCGAAAACTATACTTCCAAGTGGTACCGTATTTAATTTTAAAATGCAATTTTTCCTGGATTTAAAAAACGTAAATATTATAAAGAGGAGAACATATTTTGAGTCCATTTAATGCCTACTGGGACGTAGAATACAAATATCACTTCTTTAAATTCGCATTATACGTGTAAGCGGACCGCACATGCATAACACACCACTTATGGACGTGTGATCGATGTTAAAAAGATATTATGCTTAATAAAACAGATATGCTGTAG
>JAODKE010000050.1:5560473-5584975 GCA_026779605.1 Mormyrus hasselquistii | reverse complement strand
AAAAAAGAACAAAGACAAAAAGCACCAGAGGCAGAGGCTGTGAGAACGGTTGGGCGCGAGGGGGAGGGTGGGCGGGGGGGTGCGGGGGGGGGGGGGGGGAGGGGGCGGCGGGCTTCTAAATTAATTCCTCTTGGCAGCATCCAAGAGGTTTCTATCACTGACTCAAAATCCCCCTGCATATTGCTAAAACTGCTCCATTTGCATGAATAATAGATCTTGACAGAATTGCTCTCCTTCATCTCCAGGAGAAGCTTCCCAGAGGAGATCATGGAGGGGAGGGGAGGGGGGGCACTCTCCACCGTCCAGGACATCACAGCGCATCGGACCAAATGCCCGATGCGTGACATTTTAATGTGCCAATCACACACCACAGCCAATCAGAATGAACACGCACCCACTGTCCACGAACCAGCACAACACAACAAAACTAGGACCTTTAAAAAAAAATGGGGAGTGGCTTTTTTTTGACAGCCACAAATGACAGACACAGACTTGTGACATCGTCTGCCCAACGTCCATGTGATTTTAAATTCTTTCAGGTCGCAGCATCGTCATTCCAAACACTGAAGACGGGGCGATATCCAACCCGTAGACCTGTATCCGACCTGACAGCGACGTCAGTCCATGTGGTGCCGACACGGATCCGGTGGCTTGTCAGCGTTCGCCGCCGGCTCCCCAGCCTCTGTTCAAACACACGAGTAGTGGCCTGGCGCTTTTAGCTCGGCGCCTGGCAGCCGTAACCCAGAATCTTCTTCCGGCGCGGGACGCTTTCAGCAAGTCACCCCCACCACGGCTGGAGCATGTGACGGAGCCCGGGGTAAGCCGATACGGCAGGCAAAATCTGAGAAACCAACGTCTTGTCCAGGGCGGAGGAGACATTACATCAGTGAAAATAACAACCCACAATAAATCACATGCGTGGTCATTACCCAACACTAGGCTCTCTTATTGGACATTTATTTCTTATTTGTTCCAAAATAAACAAATCCAGCCACTACCTGGAGGATACACTGAACCATGAGGTATGAACCATTCTGAAGGCACCAACTCCCTTTCTTCTGAAGCAGCCCACGGTCTATCGGGCTCGTCCGCGATGCACTTCGAGTTTACTTTCGATTGAGTAACTCGATCCACCTCGGGGATAACTCATGCATGATAAACCTCGCTTTGGAGAGACGGCTAGGCCATTATAACCCAAAAAACGGGCTTGTTTCCTTTACACATGGAAGAGATGGGGGATAAATTATTTTCCCAGGCAGTTTTAACAAGAGTGGAATAAAACCGAACATGTTTCAGCATCAAACTCCCCTCCCCAGCAGAAAGTTGAGCCAGGCAGAGCATTTTCCAATCTTGAATACCTACAGCAATCAAATGACGAGAAAAATCCAGAATCCACCATTTGTTTTTATAACCTCCACTAATTACATCACTCTGTAAGAGTCTTTAAAACCAACACGAATGACTGTAAAATACTGAAGTTATAGAATATAAAACAATCACAGCCATGGCACTTATTGACCCTCAATAAACCTAAGCTGGGTCTTCTCTGGTTAGTCTCCGAGCCACCCGACCCGGCAAAGGCACCATACCAATGTGTCAGGCACAGCCTTCATTAAGCTCAAAACAATAGCACCGCTTTGCTTACAGAAACAGGCTAAATCACAGCTAGTTTCACTGAAACCCCAGTGGTCGTAGAGCTATATGTTTTTTTTTTTATTATTTTATATTTATATGTGGAGAGGTGACCCCCACTTCTAGAGTAAAATTTCTTTCCACCATTAGTGGAAACAAGGCAGAGCAGCATCATTAGGAAAAGCCATAAAGAGAAACGTTTGCAGGTTAGGCCCAAGCGGCGCGCCAACCAGTGAACCCGCTACCTCGATTACCCATCTCCACCACAGCTTATCTGATTATTCCACATCCTCCTTTAAAATGACTTTTTAATATCATCCCAGAATGAACAGAAACATTGAAAATAGCACATTGTCTCATACTTGGGAGAGTAACAGTTCATTGTATGCTATTCAGCGAGTATACGAACGCTGGCAAAGACCACTGCTGTCCATCACACGCATGTTAGCTCTCCCCGTGCCTCTTCTGTCCAAGAAGACCTACAGCAATGAGGCCAAGTTTACGAATGATGTGGCAAGACCACAGCGTCGAAAAAAAACATGAAATGAGCACTGCCGACTGAACCTTATTTCAATCTACGCCAGTCGCACGTCGAGGGCAGTCTGGCGCCGGAAGATTGGAGCTTTCCCTCCTTCCTTTTGTCAGAAAATCGTTCGATAAAAAGGGTTTCCCCGTTCGTGTAAAAGTGGCTCTGAAAGTGCACGACCTTTAAAGAAGACAGACACGGTAATGGCTTCGTCTGATGATGGTTCGTAACGGAACGAAACAGCAAGGCGCGCGCGATGTTAGGGAAAAAAAACGGCTATGCTGAATAAACTTTGCAAGGATGGCAGCGTTTAAGTCCTTTATGTCGAGTCGAACGATGTGAGAATATTAAAGGCAGAACAGGAATTAAAGCGAGACTAACCCTAAAAAAAAAAGAAAAGAAAAGAAAATTAAAGATATTCTGTCACAGGAGCCAAATAAGGGAACTCAGAGGTCCCAGTATTAGAGAATCCAAACAACCCGTGATGATTTAGATGCAGACAGGACTTGGGTGACTCTTCCCGAGTCCCTGACTAATTCCAAACATCAAATAACCCCCAAATCAGTCGGGGAGTCACACACCGCTACGATGACTTTCAGATGCGTGCCAATCTTTCAAAATGGCAGCCATATTCAGTCAGGGGATGTTGCAGGGGCTGAAACGTGGGTCGGGAAAGGACACAAACATTCCTTCTTCCATGTTTTCACACAAATACGCCTGCAGATCCAAATACCATGAAAACCTGTCGGGAGCCATCATTCACCGTTACTGTTGAACCCCAGTAGCTGGAAAGCCAAGATCAACTTTGATATCAAGACAAAACGGCGAGCGGAAACTTACAGGGGTCTATGGAAGTTCTCTCAACACACAAGTCCCAGCTGCATAGACTATGGTAAAGGGAAGATTGCAGTAACTGCTGCGATCAAAACAGGTACAACTAAAGAAAGTGAAACGGGGCAAGCGTACACCATCAGGAACGCGACCACAACCAGGATGGTCCCCCTGTACCAAAGGATGACATCGTCGTCGTCATATCTAATGTTCTCGAGACTGTTCATTATTCATATACTCTCTCTGTAATACCTGTGATCCTTTAAAACAAAGCAGATCCTCAGGGACAGCATTTCTGTCACTGCAGCCTTAACTGCAATGACCGCTGCAAAAAAAAAAAGTAACCAATTGCCAGCAGCAGCATCGAAACATCATCTTTGTTTATCTAGCAGGATAACCTGGCCGCCCTGGAGTTGGCCCGGCCGTCGCAGCAAAGCGGCTGCTAAACATACAGTCCTTGGTCAATCTGTGATCCACCTCCTCTTGAAATCACTGCCTGGGAGGCCTGTGAAATGCAAAAGACCCGAGGAGCTCCAAAGAGACACAGTGATCTGTCTCTCAGCCCAACGCTGCTCTATTCAGCGCTGGAATCTCCCTTCAGAACTTCTCATCCTCCCACAAGTCCCAAACAGACCCCTATGCCAGTCTGCTCAAGCAGATACCCAAGGAGCTGGCTGTCACTTAGACGTTACCCCACTGCACCATTGTAACCCAAAATTAACTTAAACCCCCCCCCACAAATAATTTAATTCCGGATTGCAAAGTTATTTCCAAACATTAGGAAATAAGGCAGCCAGTGAGACAAGTGCTACTTTTACAAATTCACGAGAGTCCATCCCGGTCCCGTTTCGTCCTTGTCATGGACACGTGTTAAATTTAGGATTTTCAGATCTCCCGCGTGCGAGGACGGCCACCGAAAACATCACAGCTCCGTCAGGCATCCGCACAAGGCCCAAAGGCACTGACGATGGCAAATCTGAAAGCCGCTTGCCCGCCCTCCTGCTGGTGTTTGGACTCAAGCTAAGCTCTAAACTGCCGGATCGAAATAATGGCCGAGATCAAGCGTCACCTTACCTGGAGTTTCAGGTGTTGCTTGGGTGCAAGTTAAAACGCATCCTTGAAAATTCTGCAGCACTCCGGGACAAGGGCAAAATGACATGCAGTGACGAAGATTAATTTGCACGGAACAAGAAAACTCTTCCTTGCAATACCGGGTACGACCTCAACACAAATGCCCAGCCTATTCCATCTAAACAGCGATAATGAAATAAATCCCATACCATATAAATCCAGTAACCTCTAAAAAGGCAGGGAGATCACGTTTCCGTTTTTCATTCAGCATATAAGCCGCCAAACACCAAATTAGCTCGGCCACTCTCATAAGAGCAGGTTCTCTTAAGGACGACTTCCCAGAATTCCTGCAGTTGGATTCAGCCAGCACACAGCAGCCCTGGGGCCCAGGGGTTTAGGAGCTTGCTTAAGGGCACACGGACACGTGATGATCCTGCAGAGGCGAGCCTTGAATCAGCAACCTTCCGGTCACAGGCACAGAGACCTAGCCCATTGAGCCAGCTGTCGGGCAGCTACATCTGATTTTCTGAACACAGATTGATTGACAACTGAAGTGGGGGGGGGGGACTGAGAGCAGTGCATGCAAATGGGTAACGATCTCTGCACCAAACTGAAGAAACCACTTGACAACCATAACGGAAAATAGCGGTAAGGGGCGACTGAAACCAAGAAATGGAGGGTAGGCCTCCTTCCAGAAGAGACCGCAGTACAGGTGGAAATGAAGGCCGGATGATTTCATAGGCCTTAAACTGACTTTTGAAAAGGGCAAACTAAAGTGAGGTTTTAAATATTCACAAATGTGTTAACTGAACAGGGAGGTTTGTGCTTCTCCGCACACGCACATCACGCGATTGACGTGAATGAGCTTCATCTGCTGCTGAATGCTTACAAATCTCTAGATTTTGGGTGTTTTACAATATGATTATTTTACCGTGCTTGGCTTCTCACTGACCCATTTCACATAATTTCCCATTGCATATTATTATTGCTATTTTTTTATTATAATATATTACATACTGTCTTTATGAGGATGAAATAAACTATATGTAGAGATGCGCAAAAAGATTGGTTAACATACCAAAACTGCCATCCAATTAAACCTTTGTCAATATTCAAAGTTATGAGTCAAGAGCTACTACTGAAATGACAGAAATGATTTAATTGGACAATCGGCCGTTTTCCATGGTCTGAGGTGGTTCATTCACAGCATAAGAGGTCTGAAAGAACTGGCCTGAGAAGCGCTTATAATTAATAATGAAATTTGGCCCGTCGATCTTTCATTTCCCGCAGAAAAAGAAACATCATCCTGCTCAGAAAGTTTCACCACTTTTTTGGGAATAAAAAGAAAATATGCAACTCAGTTTCACTTATTGTTCTGCATCGCAACTTACAATGCTGAATTTAAAGCCGCCTTGAGTGAATTTAAAAAGGATCGGTTGTTTTTTGTAGGATTAACTGAACGTGCAGTGTGTTCTTTTTTACTTTTACTTGAGTAGTATTTTCCTGGACGACTTACTCGAGTAACATTTTGGTGCGGCGTCTATACTTTTACTGAAAAGTATGAAAATTGTGTACTATTTTCACCACTGTTCTTCCCAGCAGACCTGTGCAGACCTGACGTACAGGAGTATCGACATTAAGCGTCCGCTGCACACGGGGATGCGCAAATACGCTGTCCACATGCGAACCATGATCCAGCTCGGAGACAGACATGCAGACCTTGTCCTCAGAAAGCGCATCTTGTTTTATAGCCATCATTGTAAAAAGGTCATTTCGTTTCTGTGCCGCAGTTTAACCGGGGGTAGAAATCACCCTGTCAAAGCACCAGAGGAAATACAGGCTTAAATGTCTTATCATATCTTATATTAAGATATACCCTTGAGTTTGACCTCATGTGTAGCGTATCGCCCAATCCTTAAACAATAATATTTACTTTTAGCTGTTCAGTCGGCACTTTTCTCCACAGAATTACAATAAGTGTCTCTCCTGAGAGGAAAAACACGCCCCGGGAAGCTCAGCCCGGTGCCTCTCGTCGAGCACTAAGTAAGCCCAACGCCAAATCCATTAGCGTGACACAAGTTTTCAAGTCAGTGACGGAGAACGTGAAAGCATTAAAACTTTAGGTTAAGGTTTTCGACGACATGTCGGATCCTCTTTTAGGCTGCCACTGGCGATGACGAGCATTTAAAAGGTAAAAAGAGATATGGCATGCTGGCACTTACAAACTCGGGAGACACGTTTATTTTATGCACATCAATGCGACTCATTTCTTAGACCAAGAAAATTCTGCTTACGAAGCGAAAATAAATAAATAAATAAAAAATCTGACATGTCCAGTTAAACCGGCAAGAAAATTGCTAGCCTTTCTCTTCAGAGGGATCGAAGCGACCGCTTGCAATAAAACTACATTTATTACAGTAATAAACTAAATATGGGCTGGAAGCAAGGCGATTTTTTATTGTACAAAGTGTCCAATGTCCAGTTACGCCACAGAATGCATTTAGTCTTAGTTTGAGACTGAGGCATGTGCTCAAATGTAATCCAATCAAAACATCCGAACAATCACATTTGAAATTTCCTGGCTTCGGGAAATTTTGGTCGGGAGAGTCGACATATGACTAATGTAAAATTTAGCCACACAAAAACCTCAAAGGCCAAACCTAAAGACATGTTTAAAAATGAAGATCTTTTTTGTTATTCTTGCCAACTAATTCACCTAATAAAATAATAATCAGAAAACAGCCCTCATAACGCAGCTCTTGCACTAATTGCAGCCGGATTGCATCCGGAGGCATAGGAACGGGACAGACGTCGGATTTCCAGAGCGGCATGCAACGAAAGTCATTGTTTTGGTTTTAACTTTTATTTCCACTAGCTTGATGGTTACAATGAAGTTATCCGAAAATAACCGTTACCGTATGACACCCTGTTTTTATATGTAGAATGACCCAGAACCTGTGGGCGATCCAGTTGTGGCACAAGACTCAAGCGGAGGCGACGCATTTCCGCCGTTTGCAACACCACCACATTTTAATGCTTTTCCATATTTGGGGGTGGGGTTTGCGTCTTCAAGCAACATCAAGATTCCGAAACAACCGTACTGATAACCGGGTCATGCTCAGGGACAGAGGCCCACGGCAATCGACCGCCGGCCGGCCGAACAGCGGCCATCGGCGCGGAGCATTCCAAGAGCCCCGTCGTGAAGATGCCGCCTTTGAGCTTCCTGTCGATTAATCCAGCTGCTGAAATCCACGCTCCTCTACAGCAGCGGCAAAGACAAAAACCCGGGATAAATATAGAAACTGGAGATGATGTATCAAAAGAAATGGGGGGGGGGGAGAAGAAGAAAAGAAAAAAAAAAACCGCGAGCAGGAGCTTCCGCGATGTGGCAACGAGGCTTTGTGATCGTCTACGAGGACGACCGAGGCGAGCGAGCTGAAGCTCGGGGCACCTCACGAGACACAGGATAGCTGCTTCTTTTACCATTTCTGCTTATCCCAAATTTGCCAACTGCTAAACCTTGCACACACCCCACCAGAATCCTACAATTACTACCACTTCTCGTGATAGTATATGATTAGGTGATTTACTGACTTTTCTATCCGAAGCTATTTAAAAAGTATCCGTTTGTTCAGATTAATCATTTACCAGAATAGCTCAGGTTAAGTACCGCGCTCAAAGAGTAGAACAAGCAGGCCGCACCTGGGACTTTAACCAGCAACCTTCGGATCACAAATCCGCACCCAGCAAGTTAGCAATTGTGCTATTAAGGGCGAGCTGTAGCAATGTTATTAGTGCAGGTCTGAAAGCAGCTACCTAGAGAAAGGATTTAGTCTATGTCCTTAACCGTTATGTTATTTACTGGCCAAAGGTGATTTTGCCAGCAGCCTACTTTTGCTTCAATCTGGAGGCTCCGTCAAGCTATACAACAACTGGGAGAGGAAAAGAATTGCTCCGTGGATTTTCATGGGCCTTAAGTCTAAAGAAGACTGGTGGTCGGCTAGAACTTGATTAAGTATCCGAAAAAAATATATTGTGAAGCGGTACACTTTTAGTGTGTAAAATTGTAACATATCAAAAATGACATTCCGGATTTTTCTGCAGAATATAAAGTATAGATATTTTATGGGTTCCGCTGAAATAGAGGTAGCTGATTATGAGAAAGACCTTGGTGTGTATGTTGATGTTTCCATGTCCTTCTCTCACCAGTGTGGGGAAGCAATAAAAAAGTCCAGTAGGATGTTGGGTTACATCTCTAGGTGTGTGGAGTTTAAGTCAAAGGAGGTGATGCTACGATTATAATTCCTTGGTAAGACCCCACCTAGAATATTGTGTGCAGGTTTGGTCACCGTACCTTAAGAAGGACATTGCTGCCTTAGAAAAGGTGCAACATAGGGCTTCGAGAATGATTCCTGGTCTTAGAGGAATGTCTTATGAGGAGAGGTTAGCTGAGCTGAATCTGTTTAGCCTCCAGCAAAGGAGACTAAGGGGGGACATGATCCAGGTATATCAGATTCATTTTAAAACCAATTTGAGGAAGCAATTCTTTACACGGTGTGTAGTTAGAGTATGGAATAGTCTTCCTGCTAGTGTAGCGGAAGCTAAAACCCTGGGTTCCTTTAAATCAAAGCTAGATAAGATTTTAACAACTGTGAGCTATTAGTTAACGAGCTTGATGGGCTGAATGGCTCCTCTCGTCTGTAAATATCTTACGTTCTTATGCTCGATGACATCATGAGGGGAATTATACAGGATGAGTCAGTGATGGATCAGCCATCTCATCGCCCGTCGCAAATGAAATAGAACAGCGGCTAGAGCACTTTGAGAAGGAGCTTCTTGAGACTAACAATGATCTCCCCTCATACCTATTAAATGAGACGGAGGAGGAAGAGAAAGCATTCTGAAGGCAGAAAGTGATGTAACTGCAGTTGCGCCTGTCAGCACGAGCCTCCCATTTAAAACCCACTATGCCCCTTCTGAGCTCCTGATGCAAAAAAAAAAAAAAAAAAAAACAGCGTGGATCCAGGAACACTTCCTGAAGCCTGTCAACGGAGCAGAAGAGTTTACCATGAAACAGAGCCAGAGGAGCAGGGATCCACCCAGTGCTACAGCCGCTTCCTATACCGTTTGTTTTTCTTGTTATAAAAGTGCCAAAGCGAGGGAGAGAATTTCATAAGATGCGCTGTAGCAGGCCGGCAGTTAATTACTCTCTCATACTGCTAGAAGCTTTGAGGTGTTTCAAACACTTAGGCGCCAAAAAAAGCCACCAAGTTTCAGTCGGAAAGGTGCAAGTGAACTCTGATAATCCCAGCACGCTTCAGACGGATCGATTTGTCAGCAAGAGGCTCGACGTCAAAACCGAAGCAAGCCGGCCTTCCCGCGGCAGTACCACGTCGCCCCGAGGAGCATCGCGAACGCCACCACTGGACAGCAGAGGACGGCACCGCACGTCAGCTCCGCCTAGTCGGGGCAGATCGATGCAGGCCAGTCATCGGGGGTCACAGCATCAAAATACAGCAGGAGGGACAGAAGCAGGGAGGGGAATTGATTTAACCTGACTAGCCATGGCAGAACCTTGGCCACACACCACATAAAGCCTTGGCGTTTGACTCCTCGAGGTGCTCCAGTGTTCTCTTGCTGTCCAAAACCATACACGACGTCTCGAAACTGCCTTTAGTGTGTCTGCACCCTAAAACGGCATCCTGTCAAGGGCATTCCCTGCCTCGTGCCCCGCTATAGACTGGCATCCCATCCAAGGTGTCTCCTGCCTTGTGCCCTGAGACAGGCTGGCATCTCGCTTGCCCTGTCCTTCCAGGATCACCATGAGTTCATACTGACTGTCCAAAGACCCATGAAAGGACGTGACTAGCAGCCTATCGACTGGGATGAAAGCTACATCCAGAACATCGCCCATTCACACTATTTAATAAATGCACATAATGTCATATCAGTCGGCAGAAGGGAAGCAGATTCTGAGAACATTCCGGAACGGTCACTGCACAAAAAAAGGAATAAAGAAATTAAAACAATCCCTTTGATGACGAACAGCTCACTGTCATATAGAGTCAAAGTGAAACCCAGACACCTCATTTTCAGGTCATTAAAACCATGGTGCTAAGCTCATCCTAAGGAAATCTTTCCTCTATTTTTAAAGCCTGCAATACGTGAAAGTACCTGCAAAATGTGTGCTGTGGGGGGGGGGGGGGGGGCAAAAACAGCCATCCCCCCAACCTGGCAGAGACCAGAAATGAGACTCCTGCGACCCTGCCACAGCCGCGCTGGCAACGCCGCAGCCACTTGAAAGGCGCCGGCCTACACGGCACACGCTTCTCATCCCTTGCAGCCGGCCGTACTCCGGCTCAGAGATTCTTTTGATCCTGCTGCAGTATAAATCTTCACTCGGCGCTCAAATCATTTGGGAGGCAGCCGAAAAAATAAAATAAAATAACAAGCCGGGTTCTGATTCACCTCGTGTACGAGAGATCAGCCCCGGAAAAAAAAAAAAAAAAAGAAAAAAAAAAAGGGGGGAGTTGGATTTGGTGAAAGGCAAGACCACCGTATGGGTTTACCTGAACTCCTGGCTCTCTTGGTACCGCTTGCTGGGAACCACCCGCTGCGAAGCAGTCTCCATCAGAAGCTTCTGTGTTAGCCGGTTACTAGGGGTCTGGTCGCCGGGGGGCTCCACCTCTGGATCTTGCTCGCAACGCCACTCCTCATCCTCGTTCAGCGTCGGCAAGTATCCCGGCAGAACCTTCCCATTCCCTGACACGGAGCTCTGGTCGCTGAACAACTTGGGGCTCTCGCCGCCTGTCCTGGTATATTCCAAATAGATGTCCGACTTGAGGAACAGAGGGTACGTGTTCTCCTCCATCATGGTCTGGATTTCGGTCTGGGCCTGGTCGAACATGGCGGAGTCGATGTGCATCTTCGCCACGCAGTCCTTGATGAAGCTCTTGGTGGCCGGCTTGATCTGTCGTGACACGATGCCATTGTTGTCCAGGATGTACTTCTTGTAGATGGCCTTCGCCAGCTTCAGCTTCTTCTCCTCGTTGCCCTCACTGGCCTCCAGCTTGCGGAAGCCGCTGCAGGCGAACCAGAAGTCCAGCAGGTCGGCGCATTCCTCTTGCTTGAGGAACGTCATGAAGAGGTGGATCCCATCCTGGTCGTCCAGGAGCGAGTGCAGGGATTCGGCCCATTTCAGGTAGGGTGGCGTCGGAGAGGCGCTGCCCTCCGGTTCGTAGCCCAGGTCCAGGTCGGGTCGCCGGGGGGTGGCCGTCGACGCCTCGTTCTTGAGGCCATCTCTGGAGGTCGAGTAGAAGCCATGGCTGTACAGTCGCACGTCGCTGGACACCAACTTGCCCTCCTCCCCAGGGACAGGCGGCCTCGGGGCATCTTCAGTGAAGCTGCCCCCCAGGTCCACCGGCAACCCCTTCTCTCTCACGCTCATGCTCGTGACGTCTGCGTGCCCGGTCCCCGTTCGGCCAGAACTTCAAAACGATCGAATCCAGATTCCCGCTAATGCTGCTGCCGAAGAATTCCTCCTGAAACGAAGAAGACAGACAAGAGGGTTCATGACACACGGTGCTGCTTTTCACGAAACTTTGAGCGGCTCTGGGGAAACAAGGGAGCGTCAGGTAAGACCCTTCCATTGGGAAAACAGTACCCATGGTCATACTTGCAGCCCGAGGAACCAAAAACGGGCTGAGAGCCAAGCAGGGGCCTCGGATCAAATCAAAACTTTCACTTTATTATCATTACTGCGATTGCCAATTCATGAGAGAGGCCGCAAAAATGAAATATTGAACGTATCCCAGAACACGATCCTCATTAATACCAGGCACAGAGACTTGAGGTACGTCCAGCTTCATTCTTTGAAGATACGGAATCGCCGAAGGGAGTGCTTCAGTGCGATTTAGAGAGGCGTGTGCAAATCAACCGGCAGGGAAAAAATAAATAAATTAAATTAAATAAAATACAGCGCAGTAGCGATGTCATTCCATATCACAGCTCTTCAGCACTGGGCATGTGCGGGAAAAACAATGCGAACACGCAGACAATACTGCTGCGATTGTCTCCACAACAACTATACTGATCCATCAATTTTAAGATGGCACGTGCAGTTACCGCTGGCCAAGGAGTTACTTTTAAAAAATTAACAGAATGATGGTTGCGTGGGTACCGCACATCATCTCATTTTCACAAAAACGCCCTTAGTTAATAACACGAAAACCCATGAAAGACTGCAATTCATCATCTATTCACAGCGTCCAAAAATAAGCAACTGTGAGCATCTCTCGACGACACAACTGCCAAGCAAAGTACAAACATCACAGTAATAAAAGCCCAGGTTCCCAGAGGCATGAGGTCTTGATAAGACTTCAGAGAAGAAAAAGCAAGCAAAGATACCGCAGCCATAACCCAGAAACCCAAACGCCTGTCATTCTGACATATCTTAGGGTCATAATGAAAATAATTACTTAACAACCACAATTATGTAATTTTGGACAGGCACATACTGTATATCAGATTCAGGGACCAATTATTTACATCATAAAACACCCTCGCTCTTTTTTTAAATCCATCCTGGGCGGATAAATTTTATGTGGGGTACGCAAGCTATTTTTATGTAGTCCACCAGCTAACAAAGCGCAAAGACAGAATCCAGATTTGGAGCCATAGGCACCTGGATTTCCAGCATCTGCGTGCTCCCAAAGCCGGTGTCGGACCACAGGGCGAGACAGACATCCCACACTCAACGGCACGCGAGCACCCTGCCGCTCGCGACGCAGGAAACCCGGGACCCGAGCGGAAGAGAGGCCCCCGAGGAGAGACGTGTGGCAAGAGCTGGACATTTTCAAGGTTAAAAAAAGGCAGGATAAAGACTGAGAAGCAGCCATGACTGTGACGAAGGGCGTGTGGTGCAGACACACCAACTGATAACATCAGCAGATGACCTTGGCTGAAATATTTCAGCTCCTGCTGTGCATGTTGGGGAGCTGGGAGGGGGGGGGGGGTGGACATGGTGGACAGGGACTTGATTGTGTGCCACCACACAGGTGGAGAAACCCGGGAGGGGGGGGGGGGCAGATTTTATGCTTCATCTTCAACTGTTAAAGCTGCACCTTTGAGCAGCTGAGCCACCAATACGCTGGGATGGCCCAGTTGCTCCAGAGGACCGTAACTGATAGAGAACAGCGGAGATACGTCTGCAGCCCCATGCAGACAGAGCAGGGCGATGGACTCAGTGAGGAGAGATTGTGCAGCACGCCGCTACGTATGTATACAGAAGCATCAGCGCAATAATCACAGCCAGGTCCAACACGAAACTCCGAATGGTCCCTGTTCTTGTGGAACCAGCCACAATACAATATACCGTCCACCTCCCTTCAAACACTTTGTTGGTTGAAGCTCGTCGAGAAAGTATCAGGTCCAAATCCCCCAACCAGCTCTGCTCTTCCTGCAACTATCAACAAGTGGACTTTCGAGAAACCAAAGAGGCTTCGTCCACTGTGAAAGATCTCATCTGTGCTAGACCCTTGTAGGCTAAACAGCTGGTGGAAGGGAGGGAATTGCCAAGCCAATAGGTCTGTGACCATTCAACCCCACAACACAGGGACACTGTAAAGACCAGAATGCCTCATTCAAAGATCATTTATTCAGTTGTGGATAATAAACCTCATACGGCCCATCCGTTCAATGACTATTTAAAAATAACTGCAAAAAAAAAAAACTACGCATCCTACAACAATGTTTTCAAAGCAAGCTGTGATGTCTCTCAAATGCCTTGAGAGTTTCTCACGGGTGTTGTTAAGGTGGATACTGAAGGTGAATACGTACAATAATAAATATTGTATGCACCAGACTCATACACTATACAATATTTCATGTCATCTTAACAGCAATAAGTTCCAAATCCAAAAAATACCGAGGATATTTTTACTTTTTAATAAAGACAGACCAAATCTGATGATACATACACTTCCGAAATATTCCTCCAAGTAGTTGTATATTGTACAGTTTATAAGTTTAAAATTTCATAACTGGCTGGAGACAGAAGGATTTAAAAAAAATAATAATCTTTTCGGAATATCGCGACTTTAAATAAACATGCAAACGCTGTTGTGCACGACGAAGTAATGCAGAAATACTTGCATAAATATTTATAGAGACTACAGGAACTGAGCCATTGTGAAAAGATGGTTATTTACAAAAACATTACCAAGTAAAATCAGAAGCACAGCGCCCAACGGAAAGAGATTTCCTTAAGTTAAAACAATAAATATTAAATCGGCTTGAGAGATTGTTTGCTGGAGACACGTTGTGTCTTCACCACACCGACAAATATCCCTGCACTAGCTGGACACTTTTATTAGAGACTTTACGTTGTCGATCCATCTTACTAAACGCCAGCTTAAAATGCAAAAAGGGTCTCAAAATGTTTAAAATAACCCAGCCCGGGCAAATGCTAGCTCGCCCTTTCGCTCCGCTACAACACGATCGCGTCAGATCCAAGTTTGCATTAGCTAGCTTGCTAGGTAACTGCTTCGGGTGGGGGGAAAAGAGGGGCTGGCAAAACGAGGTTTCCTGGTATTGCTTTAATTTAAGCCCGACGACCGGCTCACTTACGACTATCAAACTGTAAACACGTAGCTAACTTACTCCTCTAATAACCAATCGCCTGTACATGTATTACATACATACTAGGCGAGCGATCTAGCCTTCAGATCCCTTGTAAATAAAGGATCTGCATGCAGGCCGATGCGTTTTAGCACGGGGCGATTGAGTTTGCTGGCTGACTGTAGTATTATGACACCCCCTCCACTACCACCACCACCCCTTGCCTGCCCTCGCCGGTTGCTTTGAAGTGAGCCCCACATTCATTGCATTCATGTCTTGGCCTCTCGGAGTCTCTACAGCAGAAGCGGATGGGGGGGAGGGGAAGCCGTAACAAACTCCGCACACGCACATGCATATACACACATACATGCTTACACATATACATACATACATGCAATACAGCCGGCCAGGCCCTTCCTCAGCCGACTAGTGCCCTACAACTTTAAAACATTGGCGATCGCGGAGAGGCGCGTTATGGAGGACGGCTGCTTGTAGTCTCGATCGCCACACAACGAGCCTCCCTCTAAGTATAATATCGCACGATCGGGCGATCCAGCTCGATCCTACGATTGATTCAAACGCGACGCAAAGCAAAGGCACGTTTAATCCCCGGGCCACCGCAATCCTATACCCGAGCTGGAAGAAAGGAGAGGAGGGGTGTAAAAAAGTTTCGTACTTTACCTGTGAAAGCCTGCTCCCCGTTTTCGAGTGCATCGGGAATATCGGTGTATACAGCTCGCCGCGAATCGTGTCATAGGAGCGAGTTGCAATAGTTTTAAAAATAACAAAGAAAACAAGCCGTTCTTCTCCACCTCCCCATGGCTGTCTCTCACTCTCTTATTCCGACTCCGTGTGTGTGAGAGTGTGTATGTATATGTGTGCCGAACGGGAGATGCTGTACAGCGCCACGCTCGTCCGAGAAAACACACTGCCGCCCGGAAAGGGGGGGAGAGAGAGAGAAAGAGAGAGAGCAGAAAAAGACAGAAACGCCAGGAATTCTAAATGGTGTGCAACATAGAAGAGAGACGGGGGCGCTTTTGTAGGGGAAAAAAATGTCACATTGTAACACAGCAAGCCTCGTATTTCCGAAAGGCAGGGAGGGACGGAGTGATGTTTCTGCTTAGTTAGAAGATGTGGACGAAATGCTGTAATCCCGTACATTGGCGCACACATCTGCTATATGATAGTATATTTGACATTGCGGTTAAATATGATCAGTTTGGACTGAGGAGGGTAATTCCGAATTAAAACTGAGACGGTAATAGAACATCATTCGCAATGTTTTATTATTATTATTATTTAAATACTTTACTTCCTCTAATGGTGTTTTAAATTGTCTGCTTAATTATTTATTTAAATGACGGGCGCATGCACGTTTTGCATTTATCAAGGAAGAGAACAACGTTACTTAAGTTGAATCTTTGCAGCCTCGTAACATTTGCATCCGTCTTTCCGTTCAGTTTCTGGTGGCGGGCCTAATCCTAATCAATTCAAATGTGCATATTGTTTCTATTATGCTTGTATTTTGCAACAAGACCGCATTGATCCGTTTCTACATTAGAATAAAGAGCTGCACTTTCGCCTCCTAAATAAGCAGCAAATGCAGCGATTCCGGATGGTCAAATTCCCGAGGCATTCTCTAACAACGGCTCTGATTGTTTTTTCTTTCTTTCTGTTTTTTTCTTTGGGAAATAATTGCATCACACGTTTGGCTCAATACTAGGCAGCGGTCCACGTTTTTCCAGCGGAGTCTGCGTGTGGCGAAATGCGGAATGCTTCCGCTGTTCATGAAACGGCGCAAAGACGCCAAAACGACCTGTGGCTAAACCCCATTACCCCTTTAGCCAAAAGCAACCTCGGCAAAAAAAAAGGAACTTAAAGGCGGTCTCGCTGAAAACAGTGTAAGCTGAAGGCTTCAGATCTGAGCGGCTACATTGTGTGTGAGCGCCCTGTGGAGACACACACGTATCTGCCTTTGAAAGTCTTCCTGAGCGTGAAGATGACAAAGAATTTATACCCGCCCCTATTTAATCAGCTGAAAAATGTTTCGATTTTTCTTACATCCAGGAGGAAAAAAACTACTATTGTAAGTGTATGTTTTTTTCACAAAAGGTTAAAGAATTGCAAGATTTCATTTCTTAGTTTGTCACACTTAAACGTATAACATTGTGTATAACTTTTAAAGAAATCGTTTAAGTATTAACATATTTATAGATATCATATAGCTTTGCCAATTTAAATTATTTAACTCAGCAGTTAAAATACCCAAAACCCTGTGCCCAGAGTAGGTCCTATCTAGTTATTCTGAAATTTGGTTTGCCATTATATAAAACTGCACAAGTCCAGGTTAGTTCATGGGTTCGTGCATTTCAATGTGAATCTATTCCTGTGCTGGAAAAAACAGATACAGCAGAGTAGCCATAAGGTCAGAACTTTGTACTAAAAGGGGACTCGGGGTAAACTCTCTGACTTATCACAAAACATTCTGTGTGCTACTCGCTTAAAGCAGAATCAGCACTATTAATATTTATCACGGCGTTCTACTTTATGCCTGTAACTTACAAAAAAAATCTGACAAAAACTGCAGCTTTCAGACACTGCAGGTCCTTTGCATAATTTTTGTTTTCAAGACAGCGCTGTGCGCACTAAGCAAACATTTTCCTATTTTAATATTGTAAACTATTGTAGCCCAGCTTTGTGCAAGCACCATCAGGAGCAGCTGGATGATTTGTAAGGTAGGTGTGAAGAAAAACGACTTGTAAAGGATGTTCCGAAATTGACGGGGTGATATTACAGCTTGACGTGAGCGCTCACAGCTTTGATTGTTTTTTAGTGCAGTGAAATGCCAGAATTATTCATTAACCGAGAGCTACAGGGCAGCCACCTGGTCCTCGAGTGCCGTTGCAATTGGTGCCAAAAGCGAGGGAGGAAGTCCCTGTTTCACTTCAGCATAATGGTGCAACATACCGAGAACCTCAATGCACCCTTAGAACCTCACAGATAGAAAACGACGTGCAGGCAGAGCAGATAAGCATTTTTTTTCTTCCTGAGACATCAAGTCCCTCAGACCTGGAAGAGTCTACTCTAGGCAACTTGCTGGAAGGTTCTACAGCACAGGCGCGCCGTTTCAGTTTGACGTGAGAGCCGACGCGATTCGCTGCGGCTATCGCCCGCACGTCGTCATGTCATGCCGCCGTGGATCCCGTTTCCTCTAGTTTGCCATAGATATTTCTCACCATAATGGTTCTTAGAATGTCTCTATCACGAAGCCTCATGTTTATGGCAGCAGCCATAACATGACAGGCCATGAAAACCACAAATGAACTTGCAACATGGCTTCCTGGTCCTGCTTTGCAGTATCTCGGACACACGGGACTAGAGAATAGTGGCATAGAGAAATCATTTTTGAGCCGGGCTACGGAAATTGATCACCTAATGATGGACAGGCACACCTTAAGATGAAATCATTTTGACATGTCGCCGGAAGCCAAGAAGAATTACATTAGAAGCTTCCAGAAGCATTGCGTGCCCAGCTTCCCCATTCGGAATTTTTCACTATGCAGTCGATTGTGAGGGAGTTCTCTGTGCATTAAGATCAGTTCGACGAGGGTCTGTTTAATATTAAACTTTGCTGTGGAGTGTGGATGACCACGTTCGTTTAATGTAGCCTGAAGACTGCTGTCCGACTGCGCACATTTCTGTTACCGTACTGCCTACATCCGTAACGACGTGAGGACAACGGAGGCTTTGTGAATCTTTTCATAAGTGACAGATAACATTAATAAAGCTGAGGCACGTTGCGCGTAGACCCCATCTTTCAAAAAGAGCACAAGATAAAGGCCGGCTTTGACTTCTGGGGAAGGAATTTGTAATCTAAGGATCGCTGAATTTTAGCTGCATGGCGCTCTGCTGCGTTTCCTTCACCCACATATTGCCAAGTCTTAAAAAATCGTAACGATTCTGCTGCGGGTCAATTTGTACCGAGAATTAACGTCCTGCCTTCTCCCCCGTCACCTGTGGTGACCGTGTTGACATGCAAGTGTTAAATCAGAAAAATGCACCTCGACAAGAGCCACGTGCCCAGGAGCACTGAGCTGTCTTCAGAAAAAGTAACCATTTTGCCAAGCTGAAAGGGTAGTATAAGACAAGGTCACAGATCTCTGCCAAGGCCAGTGGTGGGGAATCGACTTACGCAGAAGATGACTGGCTAACGGTGAGTATAGCAACAGGAGAGTATGACTAATATCGTTCTTTGGTTAGGCTCTGCAAGAAGAAGTTCAGCTTGTTTCATTAGAATTAAGTTTTAAAAGGCACTTCGAGTGAAGTTTTTACCTGTTTTGGGCAAAGATTTTGGCATTTGTATTTTTCTTTGCTAAAAAAATTATGCAATATTTCTACTTCTGTGTGTCTTAAAATCGTCGTGTAGAGGGAAAACGAACGGCAGCCTCATTTGCATAAGGCTAGAGGTTTTCTCGTCAACATTACTCATCCTCTAATTTCCTTGAACCTTAACCTCAACCGTGACCTCTGTCCCCTTTTGAAAAACCTTACCTGTGTATTTATTTATACTGGCATGCATTTCCAGTAACTACCTCTTTAAATTTTTTAATTTCATACTGCAGAGTCTTTAAAGCACTCTATGAAGTAATTTAAAGTGTATTCATTGCCTACAGGAATAATAGACGAAAAATTCTTGACTTTCTGTATATTAAAAAGGAGACAAGATAAGTTGGCTGAACGCAAAGGAGATCGCAATCCTGGCGTAGCGGTTCTGCCTTGGGCCGGTTCTCAAAGCCTCCTTTGTACCTGCTGCTTAGCCAGTTTGCTTTGATTAAAGGCGCTCAAGAAACAAAACAGTCGGCAGGATGAAAAAAAAACCTGAAAGCTCTCAGTGCACTCCTGCCTCGGGTTCAAGTTGCCGGCTTTTATCAGCCCCAGAGAAGCGCCGGGCGAGGCAGAAAGATGCACTATCATCAAACGCACGCGCATCACCGTGGCGACGGAATGCGCTTACATCATATCTGCCGGTCCGATCGGCCCGCTGCCGGAGCTGCCCGTAAGGGCTGGGCCCTCCTGGACGTACCACAGTGCCTCGCCTCCGCCAAGACTCCCCTCTTGGCTTCCTAGAAGATACGCATCACGGACTCGGTAAAGCTAGACCCCCCTCTTATGATCGAGAAGCACAAGGGCCTGAGATTGTGTAGGTGGACCCTGGCATCTCTGAGACGATCTTTGAAGCAGCTACCGCAAATCTGCTTCGGCTTACTGGCCGATTCCCGGCCTCTTTTTACAGACCCGGCTCTGGCCGTTATGCCGGAGACATGCTGTGACATTTCACCAGAATTCGGTTATTCTTTTTACAGATTATCCCATGCGAATAAAAGCTACTGTAAAAACATTCCGACATATTATACCTCCCTGGCAATAATTCATATCCCAACAAAAAGTTCCTGGCTTTTTTGACTCCTGTAGAGGAAGCCGTGTGTATTTTGAGCGCATTTCAAATGTGTGTCTGCATACCTGTGAACAGTCACCGTTTCCCAGAGTGCGAGCGTATCTACAGTTTATCTGCCAGCTGTATGTGTCTCAGTTCGCGTCTCACTGCTGAACGCAGCGCTGCGCTCAGGGTTCAGTAGATCGCATCAAGTGATATGTTGCGTTCAGGGGGATAACCAGAATCCTCTTCTCCATGTGTGTTTAAAGTAGCAACATTTCCACACTTGGCAGCCGTAACCCTTTGTCTACAAATGAGTAATTACATTGTGCAAAAATAAAATGAAAGTAATTAATGGAAGAAATGGGTGAGCAGTATGTAGCTTGCGAATGAAAGATGCCATGGAGTAACACTGCGAATCGAATCTTCCTGTACGTCTCTGAGCCCCCCGGTGACATTTCAAACATGTCAAATGTGTCTCACTGCATTTAGAAACATGCGGCACTGACATCCTGCTCAGGGTGTACCCCGCTTCAAAGCCTCTGTTTTCTGCAGTAGGTTCCAGCCTCAAGGATGGATGGATGGATGGATGCAACCTAATACACAAAGGTCTTGTCTAGCATTTTATCTGAAGGTAAAATTTAAATAACCACACGAGCATAGAGCCCATTAAAGAAATAAGCTTTCACAACAGAATCTATTGCAGGCTGTGGACCTTATTATGAGACAGTAATATTTTCCTATTTTATTCGTAATGGCAACCGCGGGGATCACAGTTAATTTGGATGTGCTGTGTTTGCAGTCATATTTACTCCTAGTGCTGACAGGGAGGTCTGGTCAGTATAGGATGAGCCCATATGCTGCCAGACATACATAAAATCATTAAGATTCTTTACATAATGAAGTCCTAGAACTGTCTGCGCTTGTTTTTTGTTTTGTTTTGTTTTGTTTTGTTTTTTGTATTAGGTTGGCTAAATACAAAAAAATAAACAATGGATAAAATGCATTGTAGTGTTTTGGCGTCGGATTTGCATTAATCTGCTTCTCTCAAAAATAATCCCATTCAGTCATAACCGGGCTGTATTCTAGTGATGCTCTGAATCAATATTTCCTATTTTTTGTATAAAATAATTTGCTTAATTAATAGCTGTTGATTAGTAGGTAAGTCAATGTTCTTGCAGGGGTTTTCCAATAAAAGTAAATGTGTATGCAGTGATGTAATTGTTTAAATCACCTTGCGTGGGTCAGTGAATTTTTATTAATGACGCTGAGATACGACAGAAGCAGATACATTGTCTTTTGTTTCCCTTGTTTTTGTAGCTCATTGCGGGAGTCGCTCCGTGCAGGACGGCAAACAGCCGCATGACGTGGGGAGTGGAGGAAGGAACAGGGGATTTATTTGGGGAGGGGGGCAGAGGTGGGTTTAACAGAAGCAGCGGGGAGCAAGAAACACAAAAGGCAGATATTTTGGGGTCAGAATGGGGGGAAACGAACATGAAAAACAAAAAGTCGGCGGTTAGCTGATCAGGCGGCACTGGAGAGCCAGCCTGGGTACCGGGGGCTGGGTTTGTTTTTTCTCGGGTGAAAAAAAGGTAAAATTCTGCCCTGTATGATTTGGAACAACAAACGAATGAATGAATTAATATTGGGTCCCAGCCCTGGGATTCTTTGTCTTACTGTCATATTTGTACAAGAAATATAAATTCGTAAAGATTTACATGCTGAAGACTAGACACTTTAGTTGTACATTTATTGCATATTTATCACATATTTTAAAAATGTGATTGACAAAGTCAGCGTCCTCCATAGGTTTAGCTTATAAAATATGCAAGCGATGTGAGAATTTATAATTTATACCGGCAGGTTTCTGAGCAAGCGACCAGCAGCCCGTCTATTGGATAATGGACCAGCCTCGCTCTCTGTTCAGCTCCCCTCAGCAACTTGCATCATTACCGGCAGGCCTGCTCTGGAAATGCGTCGAGCTCCCCTTTCATTTCTCATCGCGTAAGAGAGAAAGAAGCGGCTTGCGCCTTTGGAGAAGCCGGAACGCGCGGCGACCGCGGCGGGTCGCAGAGACGGGCAGACTGGCCTGTGACATGTCCCAGAGACCGCTGAGTCTCATTAAGAGGAACATGCAGACGTACACTCAGCTCGCCAATGCGGTGGACTGCTGGAGGATGCTTGGAAAGACTGCTATAGGCTGAAATCTGAGGCTGAAAGAGGCTCATCCCGTTGGCCTGGCTTCTTCTCTGACATTCTTTTGACGTGTTTATTTTACAGACACATGCAAACAAAACTCACCTTTTCTGCAGAGTAAATGCATAACAGTGGCACAGTTTTCACAATACTCATAATACTCATAATACTCACAATACTCACAATACTCATAATACTCAGTGCCCTGACTGAGCATCAGTCATCCCTGTGTGATCTCGGCCTTTATTGGGTTTTGTCCCCGTGATTATCCAATTAGATTCAATTTCCAGGGCCCATCTAGGTACCACTTCCTCTGCCTTTCTGTTCACTCCATAACCCTGGTTGCCGAAATGTGTGGAGGTCGTAGGCATGCAGCAAATAAACCACGTCCACCCCAAACAGGGGGGTCAAGCATAAACTGAAATTAGCAGGCTTGCCTTCTGGAATGGGGTTGCAGTCCTTTAACGGTTTGTCTGCAGATTCCACTTGAAGGGGCCTTGGTTTAAGAAAAAAAATGATATAAGTAAAACTGAAAGAAAATGGCTTTGTTTGTCTGTCGGTCCATGAAGCAGTGACGCGGAGAGCCGGTGCTTTACCTTCACAGAGTAGCGGCTTCCTCTCTGCACGGATCGCGGCCGTACGGGGGTTTCCATCACTAGGTCAGCGCAGGTACAGCTTCCCACAGGAGACGGCATGGTTCTCGTCAGCCGTGTCCCTGGCAAGCCTTGCCATCCCAGGGCGAGTCTCTCATCCATCCGTTTCTGAAAAGCAGCACCGGCAACAACCATTTAGACCGTCACCGGGTGGTGCTGGACGTCGCGAGCACAAAGAACTTTTCTCGAAAAACGGCGGTTTGGACAGAGCGATGAAAACTGTAAGCCCCTGCAAAGATGACTTTACAACGCAATAATGCATATTGATATTGCATGTGGTGTAAGGTGATTTCTTGTAAACGTATCGGCTGCTTTTAATCAGATTTTTTATATAATTTATAATGAGATTTAACTTCCCAAAAATTTGCAGCATGACCAGCTACAATTGCTCAAAATATTAATGTTCATAAAGAGACTGATCGTAGGAATCATTCCTGCTGAATTTTTAGACAAATATCAGATGTACTATTTTGTATTACTGAATTCAGTTGAGTGTCATGCACAATGGAGAGCGTTCTGCTTCTCCGTGCGTCATTATCTGGAAGCGTGCGACGTCATTATCTAGAAGCGTGTGACGTGTGACTGACTACTGGATATGCGACACAATCTGCTTCAGACTGCTAGCTCTAATTTTCCACTTCATATATCAGCTGCTCTCTATTGACACGAATCATTTGCAAGGCTCTACATTATTAACTGTTCATTTTTTTCATTTTGATCATTTTGCCCTGTTGTGCAAAGAATTGCTTGAAAAGCTGGTTCTCCTCACAGAACACATGCTATTCATGGTGCGGTCATGGTCTGCAGTCTTCAAAACACACCTGTTCCTTCATGTTTTAGCGTGATTTGTGGCCAATTAGCTGCCATTTCTCCAGCTTTGATAACAGTTATGGGACTTACACGAGTCCAGCAAGCATTTCTGTTTGCCGAATGTAATCTCACACCTATGTTGTTTCACCTTTTTCCTTCAGATGTTTTTCTAAAGTCTTATTCTCGAATTACACATTCAGTAGCGTCATTAAATAACTTCCCTTCACAGCCAGACCTGTTCAACATAATTCAATAGGATTTTTTCATCTTGAGTTACAGATTGTGTCATTCGAAACCCCCCTTTTTAATCTCGCCTCGCTTCCGCATAGTTTGTTAAGGCTGGCTTCATGAGCTGCTGTACCCAGACGCCTGCCCCATTTGTAAACCGGCGAGTGCAAATGCGGGAAGACACTGAGCACTTCTGCAGATAGCCCAGATGCTACGTCGCGCGCCGAGAAATAAATTCATTAATTCGTTCATTCGGAGGCTGCCAAAGCAAACAGGGCGTGTTTCGAGCGAACGCCTCGCTATCGCGTCTGATTGAGAATAAAGAGAAGGAAGGAACTGGAGGGAAAAATGGAGAGAAAGCAGAGAAGTGCAGGGGGGAAGGAGCATTCATATCTCTGTATCTAATGTCTCAGTGCCAGAATAATCCGGAAGGACACGGGCACTCAAAAACGTACAGGCTGCTAGCTGCAAGCACCAACAAAGACGTGGTGCACTTATAAAGTT
>JAODKE010000050.1:5533129-5560400 GCA_026779605.1 Mormyrus hasselquistii | reverse complement strand
TATATTCGAAAGTACATACAGATTGTAATTTCCTGTCTTATATGTGCAGCCTATAAAATGGTGGCCTTCCATATGGTTGCCAAGATAATGATTATCCACAGCAAAAGCGATGCCACGATGAGGTTTTGGGCATCCACTCCTGATAAATCATGTGACTTTATGGAATAGCAGGGATTGCCGGGGTTATGGGCATGGACCTGAACACTGGGACTTTGCTGTTATACTTTCAAACAGCAAGCCCGAATTTCTCCAGTAAAATATTGGGTTAGATGACTTCATTTTCTTTTATGATTATTCTGCAAAAAAGGCACCGGCGGAAAAACAGAATCAAAGCCCTAATGAGAACAGATCGTATCGGTGGATGTTAGCCGCTAGCTCAGAAAAGCCGGCGTTCTGGCGGGACTGGAGCCAAGCACCGGAGGAGAGGATCCTGGCGAAAGCCGAGAGCCGGCAGACGCGGCGAGATCGACGGCAGCGCGCTGCCATGTTGCCGAGAAACCTGCCAGCATTCCCATCTGATGCCATCGGCGGATCAGGCGCCCTTTCCTCACCCTTCCTCAGGCCCGGCTTTGAAGACTGGGCCCCCCACTGGGTACAAACACAAGGCCTCAGGATGGGCAGCAGACAGCCTGTAAATCGGGGAGGAGGGGGCAAACGCACCCAACTGGTAAGCCAACCACAAGGGGCTTCCGTATCGATGCCCTCTCCCCCACTTATCTTCATACGAGATCAGGCAAGTCATGGGGAGCCACCTGAGCTTCCGGGTCGTGCCGACTCCTTAGAACCGTATTTCCTAACCCGATCCTCGGGGTCCCACAGACAGTTTACGTTTTTGCATCCTCTACCAGGAGCTGGGAGGGAGCAAAAACGTGGATTGTCTGTCTGGCCCCCATAGATCGGCTTGGGAAACACTGGCTCAGATGGGTCCAACGACTCTCTCGTTACCCATACAGAAGAACCAGAAAAATCCCTAAGTTTGTTTATCACTTCCATTTCTGAGTGTTAAGCTGCTTAAGTTGATGGAAATATAGTCATGTTAAATCTCATGCATATTTAGTATTCAGGTCATCTGTCTATCCGACCATTATCTATATCCGCTTGCCCTATACAGAGTCGCTATGGGCACAAGGCAGGAAATAACCTAGAACGGGTCGCCAACCCATCACAGGGCAATATTTAGGTAATTATCTGAATATTTTGATACAAAAGTATTAATAATAGTATCGATTAATTACAATATCCTGAACAGGGTGACAGTGAGCATGGATTCTAATCTAGGAAGTACCGGGCACAAAGTAGGGGATAGCCTGGGCCCCAGTCTGCACAGGGAGTTAGACAGGGCCAGGGCCTGTGCAGGGAGTTAGACAGGTCCCCATACTGCGCAGGGAGTTAGACAGAGCCCCGGTCTGCGTAGGGAGTTAGACAGGGCCACAGCCTGGACAGGGTGCCAGTTACTGGGGACACATACATTCGATGGGAAATTTGCCTGACTGAATATTTTTTCAATTTTGTATTTTGACTTTTGTTTTTTGAGAGGAAGATCAAGTTCATTTGGGTTTTTTAACTTAATATCTTATACCTACATTTTTTTCCGTTTTCAGACAGTGTTGGATTTTATTTGCATGAATATGGTCTTGTAATACTGTATGTGGAACCCGTTATCGCGATTTTATTGTCATTGTAAACAGAACCGGAACAAACAAACAAATGGACAAACAGACAAAGAAACAAACAGATGAAACATGTCTTTCGACTGTAGGAGGACAGCAGAGCATCTTGAGGAAACCCACGCAGCACAGGAAGGATTTGGAAACTCCTGACACATAAAAATGACATGAAGGTGTACGGCTGCAATCTGCTGAGTCACCATTAAGAAAATGTACATGCAGTCAAGTTATACTGAAAGTATGTTTTCTCTGATTATACAATACATTAGTTTTTCACCAATATTTATTGCGAACAATTATACAACTGCTAGTGATTTGTATCAGACCAAGGGAGCATTTTATGGTTGTATGATTAACATATTACGTGTTAAGCGGAGGACCAAAGGAGAGGACTGCCCTCCACTATGCAAAGCAACTCGAAACTGCATGGCAATTACACTTGACAATACAGCAGCAGTTATTCTGCGACAGGGTGGGCGGGGCCTGCGGCTGATTGGCAACGTTGGCAGCAAACCAGAGATCTAGGGCTGGATAAGCGATGCAGAGATTGTCAGTCACGGGGGATTGAGTGTCCGCTTCGCTGCTTTTCGTAGCGCAATCGGCAGCCTGAACCCTAATAATGCCAAAGCACTTAACAGTCATTGCATATTGATACGCATTCATATTGTACAAAGTCACATGAAGACTGTTACATTAGCACGGACAACCACATTGTCCATTAAGACCAGCAGCGATTTCCCAATTCATTCTAATTCAATACATGTGACCTGACACAGACTTAGGTACAATGTCTTTGAAAAAATAACTGAAAGCAATCTGTAGCTTGTAAATAAATGAAAGCAGGTTCACATGTCAATAAAATCATTTGACTTTATAAGCAAAGTCCTTTATACTTCTCCTGTGAGTTATTTAGCAGTTATGAGGCTTATTTTAGTTTTGGTCCACATATTTTTATGGTTATTTATACGTAATTTATTTGTTATGTTTTCAGTACTTTTAGCTATTATTACAATAATCCAGCTGGAGAGTTGAGATTCGTCAAGATTTCAAGTGTTTTTTTTTTTTGTTCAAAATGTTCAAACGATTAAAATTGTGAAAGAAGAAAAATAAATGCTGAATTTCAAATACAAACTGAGTTTCACATAGAACTTTTTATGCGTATATTGGGAAAAGGGAACGATAGTGAAGAAAACAGCAATGTACTGAACTGCAAACGAGGAAGCGTTTAGCTTATAATTTGCGTTTTACTTGTGCAGCAGACACTTCTGTCTAAAGCCACGTCCATTTTTTGAGAAAGCAAGGTCAGTCGGTCGGCAAAGCAGATGGGTGTTAAGGACCTTGGTCAATTGCCCAGTGGTGACATCACCCTGCTATGCACAGGATTTGAACCAGTAACCTCCCCACTTTAGAGTCAGTATCCCGACCCCATGAGCCACACACTGTAATTATACTTTGTACTATATTTATATATGTTGTTTTATCGACAAGCTAAAAAATAAAACATGTATTTACGGTTGACTATCGCCATAACGTCACGTTCGCACAAGAGCCGTGACTCTTGGAAATGCACGTGTCCTACTTGGCTATCAGGTGGGGCAATAAAGGCAGAGTTCATGCAAAGTGTGGCATCGACAGCATCGACAGGGCCTGCTTGGCGTTGACTGGACTGCTTGGCATTTCCTGACACTCAAAGGCTACAGCGAGGTTTCCGCTTAGCGCCGCTATCTCTGAAGGCGCCAAGGACGTGCGGCGCCATGAAAGGACGGCCTGGTGTGGGCGTGGTGCCTGGGAAGCGTCACACGGGGGCACCGTAACATGGGGCGCCTGATGATGTCGCTGCTCCTTTTGCACACTCAGCACTTTGCGGTCATAAAGTAAGCCTGCACTCTCTCGTGAACTTTCACTGAATTATTACCTCAAGCCAGTCGGCGACCCTGGTTCTGGAGTCTCAAGGTGTGCTGGCTTTCACTGGCAATTAATCAGCCTGGAGAGAAACTCTGAAATAAAACTAACCTGAATGCCGTAATTAAAGATTTATTTCCTATTTGTAGCTGGATTTGGAGGACAATATTTTTGCTTTTCTCTCGATTTATTTGTAATGTTTAGCCCTTGCACAGTCAAGTAATTTAAGGATTGAATATGATCAAATAATGAACATGATTCTATATGGCAACATATTTGAACGTCAGATTCTTTACTAAATGTTGATAATGAAGTATTCAAGTAGACTGGAGTAAAGACCACCGTGCTCTGCTTTTTCCCTGCTGAAGACCCCTGATTTCACATCATTCATGCCCAATGAATCAAGACCAGAAGAGCAGCTCGCTGAATCACATATGTGTCTCTTCCAACAACGTATTGGAAAACAGCCGATTAAAATTTCTGCATAACAAGGGGTAGCTTCACGCCGGGCATCAAGAGATCTGCCCGCTCCCGCTGCAAATGCGGGAATATCATTACAATAGCATTTGAATGCCATTATGCTGTCCTTTCCCTTTTGTCTCTGCATGTTGATCTGCACTCGATCTGAATTATTTATACATTCAAAGGGATTGTTAAGTCAGGCATGCTTATAAAAATGCACATGTGCCCGCTTCAGGTGGCTGCTCAGCGCCAGGGTCACGGGTTTGAATATGGCCCTGCGTGCATGTGCCCCATTAGCCCACCGGACTGGGGGGGGGGCCCTTAGCCCCATGCATTGTAGGATCCCCGCCGGTGTCAATAAGTCAGAAGGGCTTTGTTTATCCTCTACAACATATGACATCATTATTCAGACCAGCAAGTTCTCCACATGTTGCGGAAGTAATTATGTTCAGCTAGCTAATTCGTAGTGGGTGATTGAACGAATGAATGGATGATTGAATGAATGATAGTATGCGGGATAAGCCTTCTTCCTCAACAGGGTCCTGAAATCCCCACTTCCCACTAACATCTGCACACGTTTGGAATGAAGTAGCCTATAAGTGTCATTGTACTAAAGACAGGTTACAAGGACTTGGTCATTGAAAGCTCTCTGCAGTTATAAATGGAAGCCTACAGGGCAGATCTTACAGCAGGACCTGCCTATGGCCAAGGCTAGGAGGGGATGAATATTCTTAAGAGCAATAAAGACTTTCAGGGACTGTGATGCGTCAGGGAAAAATCTGCGATATAGTGGGGGCGCGATAGTTGAACCGTGATATAGCGAGGGATCACGCATGCATGGCTTCATGCATGGCTGTTAGACGTGAATGCGACACAAATATGGCTTTTCATCATGCTTCCCTGCAGATAAACAGTTCTTCAGGCACCAGGATTTCCTGAGAAATTAAATTAAAGAATACAGGCACATACTAACAATAGCATAAAACACAAATGTCATTGCTAATCTGCACTGATATCCTCATAATTAATGATATCCTCATGATTAATGATGATATCATAATTAACGATATCCTCGTGATTAATGATATCCTCATGATTAATGATGATATCATAATTAACGATATCCTCGTGATTAATGATATCCTCATAATTAATGATATCCTTATCTAAAATAGTAAAGTTTTTTTTTTTAATTTTGATGTAAAACGTATTTTTTTTAGTCATAACATTCCAATCTAAAATAATGTTATATAATTTAAAATATTGATTAATAACAAGTAACATATAAAATATGTGAACTTTTAAAAGCGTGCTGTGGTTCAGTGGTTAACACTGCTGCCTGACATCTCGAGGGCCTGGGTTCTTCACGTATGAAGTTATTGTGGTCTCCCCATGTCATTGTGGGGTTTCCTCCAGGTACTCCACAGTCAGGGGAACTGGAGTTGCCAGACCGTCTGTAGGTGTGACTGGTGTGCGTCTCCTTTATCTCACATTCACTCTGCGACCCTGGATATACCCATTTGCTTTCATCTCCCCCAATTTTTTTCTTACTATTAAAATGATAAACCTTTGAGTCTTTCTCGCAGAATGATCCACTTTCTCTAAGAATAAGTTTTCAGACACTAAGTGCCGGAGTGAGACAGACAGGTGAGGGTTAATTTTGCCCTGTCTGCGGTGATTCTTCTTTCATTGGCGCTGTCCCTATTACGGAAGCTAGGCTTGGGGCCTATGTATTAAAATTCACATATTACATTTTGCCCGTGGACGGGTTCATGTTGTTGATGTGTTACTCCCATCTGTAATCATTAGAGATAAAAAAAAAAACCATAAACTCACCAGAGCGATGAGTCTGAGACAGGAGTTACAGGTTCAGATAGCAATAAAACGCAATGTAACCACCCAGTTTGCTTTCTAACCCAGTAACCAAATGTTAAATTTGCTAACTATTTAATAGCTCTTGTTTATTTCAGCTGGTGGACTCAATATAGGCAGTAAAATTCTTTAGAAGGATTAAATGCATCAAAGAGATGTGAAGTATACCTTTCCATTTGTGAGCATAAATAATCAATCTTAAGACTGTGTGGAAAATGTTTTCATTAAAAAAGTCTATTGCTACCAGTAAACAATGGAATACTGAGCACTGCTATCCAACAGCCCCGAATCCTGAAATTAATTCCAGAAATTTGAGCATGTTATTCAGGTAAAGCACTTCCTGGAATCACTCGCTGTTTTAACGCACCTATAAATGGGCTGGGAGCTGTTAAAATCCCACATACTGTAGATATGTTGGTTTATGTGCAGCAGCGTCAGTCTTTGCAAAGAGTCTGATTCTTCTGGAGAAATTCAAACAGCATGTGACTCTTTTGTGATGGAGTCTGAAGGTGTCGGGTAGGAGGAACAGAGGCAGCAGGTAACCAGCCCACAACACCTACACAGGGACGTCTCAGAAAACACCCCCAAATCTCCATCTGTGAGTGACAAAAGTCCCGCTTTGATCATAAGAATCTTCTGTTACTGACAAAATCCAGAAGGCATTAAGTGTTCCTCATACAAACCGACCAAATATATATTTTTTTCCAAGGGAGAGGATAAACTATTTATTGGGTTTCGCAAGCTGAAAAAAACACCCAGAAAACAGGTTAATAATTGAAAAGGCCTGTGAGCAGTTAGTAAGGAAGGGATTGATTTAACAGGAGCACGATGCAGCCAGAACCGCGAGAGTCAACTGGCACTGAGAGACAGAGAGGTCAAGTGAAATATAATCCAGAGGTCTGTGTCAAAGAAGAAGGAAGGTGATGTTGTCTGTAGACACCTGCTTCGGGGGGGGGGGGGGGATGTTGAGTCTGACCTGGAGAAACCAACAGCAGAGTGGAAGCTAAGACAGATGGATGTCTCTTAAAGCGAGAGTCTCAGCGCTGGGTCAGTCTGCCGGAAACGCTTTCATGTACAACCCATCTCCAAAGGCACTTTCCAGACACGTTTCGCAAAAATCCCTGGGCCACCATCATGGTATTTGAGAAGACGAGGTCAAGCGGGCCAGAGGACCAGAATCCGGGCCGTCTTTCTCAGTACTGATCAATGAGAGGGTGAGGTGCATGTTCAAGCTGGAAGGACCCGACACGACGCAGAGCCTGGGAGCAGACAGTGAAGCGTGTGTGTGTATATCTGTGTTTGTGTGTGTGTGTGTGTGTGTGTGTGTGCGCCAGGATCTGTACAAACACATCAATACACCCCCTGCAGGTTCAACACGCCCACCCACTCTGGGTCAGCGAGCGCATAGCTGCCAAACACCTCGACGTATGCCCCGCTTTACATGTAACTGTCGTTTGATGCACACAGGTCTGTAAATGAGACCAGAGATGCTCCGAAACGTCAGCAGTGCTACACCAGACAAGTCCTACGTCTTGACAAAATCCAAATGTGTCGTGCAAAAAGGTAAAACTCTATGACATGGGAGAGAGAAAATCGACAACGACAGAGGTCTATACTCCTCTTTACGCTACATGTGTGGGTGGCACGGAGCTCACTGATGCACTGTTGCCTCACATCTCCAGGGCTGGAGGTTTTCACCTCTACCTCGTGTGCGCGTGTGTGATTTTTGTGTGTTCTGAGTCGTGTGGAAAAGCTCCAGATGCAGCAGCCCAAAGACATGTTAGGCTAATTGGCATCTCCCAATCGCCCTTGCTGTGTGATTACATGTATGGACCTGCACCCCAGCCAAGGTGATCACTACTCTTACTCTCGTGCTGGGATCAGCTCCAAGCCCCTTCACCCTGACCAGAATAAGTGGTTGGAAGATGGATAGATATATATTCAATATTCAAAATGGCCATTTCTTCCCCTCCATACACATAATCAATCCCCTCGCCAGACATGTATCTCTGCTCTATGTTGACTCACTGCTGCTTTTAATGATAAGATTTCCAGAAAGAAAACCTCTCGGTGACTCAAACAACTTCTTTCTTAACTCCTTCAATATTTTTCGTCACCTCCGTCAACCTCCGTCAAATGTCTTTGAACTGTATTTGTGAGCAAATGGACAGAGTGAGCCATTGAATTATGATAGCATATTTCTTATATAGGCATATGCTGATTTTCCTATCACAGTTTGACATGTCTTGTGAAGTGAATTCATATTGCTTCAAACTTGTTGTTGGTACATAAACCGTGCTGTTTATCATTTGAGCAATAGAATTTAAAAAAAAAATGTACTGTGTCATATTTTCTGCTGCTCAATAAATATGTGTACTCAAATAGCAATACCTCTGGTCAGGGACCACCACATTTAATATTTTAAAAACTGCTATCATATCTTATTGTCAACTATGAGCATAACCTGAACGACGCAAAGAAAAAAAATTATTCTGGTGATCAGGAGATACTTGTTAAAAATCACAGATAAGCCATATTTCCATTATGTCAGTTACTTGAAGAGTTTATTTCATTGGTGCAGATGCAGGAAGAAGATGAACACATATTAAACCAGTTGACATTGGGAGTGGACAAAGCGACAGCCTGATTATAGATTAATTAGCTGTAGGGCCTCTCCTTCCCTTCGAGTGAGCTTCAGTCCCTCTTGGAGCGCTGTCCTGAACGGTGTCTGCTGGGATACCAGACCTTTCTTTTACAAAGAAAAGCTTGCATGTATTTGAGGGATGAACAAGGCGGGAATCTACTGCACACTCTGTGCTCCAGAACTTTCCATGAATGTTCAGTGATCAGTGATCAGTGAGGCCGTGGACTGCTCTGCATCTCGTCCCCTTGTCCATGAAGCTGCTCTTGAATTTCTTTGTCAGCGTTGATTGGGGAGTTATCATCTTGAATTATGGGAAGAGTGTGAGGGGTCAGTGTTTACAGTACAGGGTGCAGCCGGTCCTGTGACAGAGCTCCTTGTTCCTCCGCCGTCACGCAACCATGCAGAGAAATCATTAGACTGGATTGTATGCAGTTGATTAGATTTCATGTGATTAGACCTAATTACTACCTTCTCGTACCATTACAGATACCCCTCCGCCTGCTTTGCACTCAGCACCAATCAATGTCAGTTGATGATATATTTTGGATTTCCAAGTATAATCTTGTCTAGATGCAGGAAGAAGGGTGACTCATCAGACCGTACCTGTTTTTTTTCTCCCCCATTGCTTTGCGGCTCAGGTTCTGTGCAGCTTTACTTCGGCTTATCCATCTGTCTGCGACGGCCTTGGACAGAAGCAGGTTCTCCAGCTGGCAGTTTTGTGAAGCTCGCGATGCATCATTTTTGCTGAGACTGGGTCACGGAGGTGCTGATTCGGTTCGGCGGTAATTTTAGATCTGCGCTTTCGTGCGGTTTAGCGGCCGTTACGGTCCGTCTGTCGCTGTCGGGGGACTTCGACTCGCGACCCAGCTTCCCTCCTGCCGATGCATGTGTCCACTGGATGCACGCCGTCCGGATTTCTCCCGACACATTAAATAATCACGCACAACCGACTAATGAATCTGGTGCCGTGACTTACGCCTCTCAGGGACTGTTTGTTTCTTCGTGTTGCTCTGAAAACTCACATATCAAATTGCTGATGATCAGACCTCTTATATAGCTGACACATAGTTGGCAGTCTCTGGCTCCTTTCGACTAAAAGCACGAAACAAAAAAGCACCATATTTTCTTAAATTACACAATAATTATGGCTGTAATTTTTGTATATTCATTCATTCTCGGAACTACTTAAATTACAGTAGGGTCAGATACGTGCATGTGGTAAAACTGTGTTCCACTTTCTATGGCTGGCACCAATCAGAGCCAAGTACAATGGGGGGGGGGGGCGGCCAATCCGATCCTACCACTGCTTAATTGGGATTCAATCTAATATGACACCTTTGTAGCTGTGTTTGTGATAGGTTCAGTAACGTGTTCGTTTCTCTTATTTTGTCTGCCGCTTGTTTTCGCACCAAGACAGATGTTTTATGGTAAACAACTGCAGGTTAGCTGCACCTCTGAAAATAAATGGAAGTCAAAGTCATCATCATTAAAGGGAGCTTCTACTGAAAACAAATTAGAATTTCAAATACATATATTTTTAAGGTTGTTGCTAATTTAAACATTTTTTGAACAGTGATTATCTTGTTACTCTCTAAACTATAAACGCAGACAACTTACTCCTCAAAGAGCAAGTTGGGGGAGGGCATAAAGGCAATTTCCCCACGGGGATGAATAAAGTATCAATTATTATTATTATTATTATTATTATTATTATTATTACTGAAGTACATTTTTTAAGTCTTGAGTATCAATTTTTTTGGAACCCTATAACCTTTCCTTCATTACATTTGAACAATAAATATCGCACTTTTTAACTCCACTTCATTTCTATGAAGCCTAGCTTTGAAATCAGTGGGCGAATTTTCTACTCTAAAATTCAATAGGACATATTGTGTTCATCACATAAGAAAAACCAATCACAGTAAACAACTCCTACGCTGTCGGTCAGGTTGCTATTGGGCAGTCATAAAGCCTGAGGTGTGTATCCGGCCTGGGTGTTTTATTTATTTTTTATTTTCTGAGGAAGCTGCATTTACAACAATTCCACTGTCTGCCTGATGTGCGCACACACACACACACACACACACACACACACACACACACACACACACACACACACACACTCTGCCAGAGCTGTGTCAGAACACTACCATGCTGTTTTGTGGAGGAGGGGTGGTGGGGGTTGTTAAATAAAAGAAAATGAAAATGACAGTGGCTCTTTTTCTATCGATTCATTTCTGTTTCTATAGGGATTTTTTTGCAAGCTTTTTATTCTACGAGTTCTACAGCAAAGTGCGTTCAGTAGGTTGTCTCAGAGTCATTCGGATCTGCAGATGCATTGCGGCAAAAACACACAATGCGCTGGCACTGAAAGGAAAATTTACTCTGGAATGCTTAAGAACTTTCACTGAACAACTTTCATTCGTATTAGAGTAATATTTGAGCAGAAGCATCTATACTTTAACTCAAGTAATGGAGTTGTGTACTTTGTCCACCTCTGATCATCTCCATCCATCTTCCACAACCAGATACCCGGTTTCCAGAATGGGGAACCTGGATCCCATCCAAGGAAGCCCCCCAGTGACCCTCAGACGTGACGCCCATCTATCCCGGGGCTCACTCTTGGCCATTTTAGAGGCACCGTTTCACCCAACGGCATCTGAACTGCCTGCGAACCTGGAGTACCCAGTGGAGGTCTGTGTAACATGCAGAGAGCATGCAAACTCGGCCAGAAGCACGATTCGAACCACCTGGCCTGCGGGGGTGACGCTCCAGCACTATCCAGCATTAGCTATTAGTGCTAAACACTCACTGATGGTGATAATGACCTGCCTGATTGGTAAACAACAGGCTTGCAGTGCGTTGACACTGCGAGTGGCGAGAGCATCAAGGTGACCGGAAGTCAGGGAATCTCTACTGGAGGGAGCGTCACCAGGCGGCCAGGAGCGAAGCAACGCAGCATGAAATGGGCAGCGAGAGCATGAAAATGAAGTTGGAGTCCAGTCAGCTCTACGGTAACGAGCTATGATGTGGTTCGGCGGCAGCCAATCGAAATGTCGAGATGCTCTTACATAGAGAGTTCCACAGAGTACAAGCATGTAAACTTTTCTTCCGAATAACGTTCCCAAGCTCAATCGGGGTATAAATCATGAGACAGAATCCGTCTCCACCGCATTTTACCCTCTAGACCCGACAAAAACATGTCCGTGTTAAGGTGGCAAAAACGATGTAGACATCCATTTTTATACCGCGTCAACATGGTATAGATGTACGTTAAAAAGGTCTTTCAGTACTGAGGTAAAGCTAATGCTTTTCTATTCAAAGGCAAAGGTTGCAGTTTGTAATACATTATAATGTTTGCTGTATGATAATATTTCGGCTTATAATCATAGCCGCCGAAATAAAAATTTCGTGAAAATTTCAACGAAGAGGTTCATTGTTTTGTTAGAAATGCTGAATTTATATGTCTGACGTGGAGCAAGTTAAGTAAAAGAAGCTTAAGTTGTCAGAGACTTCAAGGCCTGGACAGCCCAATATAGAACTACGTTATATTTGAAAAGTATTGGGACACCTTGCCTTTACACTCACAATAATTTTACTTTTTTATTTGGAGTGTGTTTATTTTGACCTTTCTTCCAGGAGAGCATTTGTGAGGCCTGGCACTGATATTGGACGAGATGGCCTGGCATGCAATGTCCGCTCTAATTCATCCCAAAGGTGATCTGTCGGGTTGAGGTCAGGGCTCTGTGCAGGCCAGTCAAGTTGCTTCCACTTTGTTATAATACCACTAACAGTGGAATATTTGTTGGAAATTTCATGAATGGATTTATTGCATTGGTGGTACCATGCTTGAATTCACCCCTGAGCTCCTGAGAGTGACCCATCCTTTCACAGATGTTTGTAGAAGCGGTCTGCATGTCTAGGTGCTTGATTTTATACACCTGTGGCTATGGAAGTGATTGGAACACCTGGATTCAATGATTTGGAGGGGTGTATATAAACAACACTGTAATTCTAAGATTCCATTAACATATCCTTTATCTAGGCTGTTGTACGCACATTCTTACCTACACACTTTAATTTTATGTTCATGTATTTCTCACTGACACGTTTCACTGATATCATTAAGGCTTGTTTGATGCAGGGACACAAATTTTTAAAAATGAGGCATAGACCAAGATGTCTGAAATTATTGATGATCCAGATGAGTTGGTGAAGTGCATAATTCTTTTTGTGGAAAAAAGGAGAACGTCACATACTAATTTAGAGCCATAGAATGCAAAAATATGCAAATCATTGGTAACATTAATATCACTTAAGTACAGCAGCAATGTTTGTTTTAGCATAATTACGTGCTTTTGACAAATCGCACCCAATCGGCAGTCAGCACTATGACAAGCTACACATTTGTTCGCCGCTGGAATAAGTTTGCCAGGCCAAGCGCTGTGAACAACCTGGTCCCCACCTACTCCATTTACGTGAGTGAGCGTCCCCAGCGTCCGCTAGTCGCAGACTTTCGCCGCCCGACGTGTGAACATATGATTACTGTCACTCAGGCTGGCGACGTGATCTAGCACAAAAAGAGCTAAAGTCCTAGTTCTATAAGTAAAAATCCATTTAGCTGCGCAGTGTCCATATTAGCGTGAAAAAAGTCCACCATTAACAGGGTTTTGACAGAAAAAAAAACACAAAACACTGGAAAATACAAAAAGCACACAAGATGACTGGAGCTACTGCAACAACCTACCACTAGTCAGGCGCCATCTTGGATTTTTATACTTGAATTGAGTATAGTAGTTTTTGTATATTTGTAAATATATATATTTTGTGGTTCTGTGTTATGCCTTCCTTCATACCTTCCTCGTACTCTGAATCTGAATCTGCATGAGACTGAATGGTGAATGCTCTCAGTATATATAGACTTACAGTGAAGGTGCTGGATTGGAAGTCCAATATTAAATTTGTCAATTCATGCACTGACCGTGTGCTTCAAGCTTCCTGCATGTCTCTGATACAGAAACAGGCTTCCTATAGACAAAGGAATTCGATTATCAGTTAAGTCGAACTAGAATCACAAACGTTATACTTACCCTTGCAAAACTCGGAAGACAACGTCAGACAAAGACTGTGAACAAGTGTCCTGCAGAAAGTCACATTGCAACATTGCAGATGCCGGCGTGGGTGAGTGACGTGCTGGCAGACGTCCTGACAACTTGATTAACTGATACTCAGAATAGCAGGCCCATCTTCCCTCGGAGCACTGCTATACTAAAGGCGTGGCAGACAGTGCCGCCAGTTTTACCCAGAATTCCCTGAAGCTAATCATAAAGGGCGGACAACACACTACGAATTTCGCAGAATAATTATGTTTTTTTTTTAATGTCTATAGTAGACATTCTACACTCTCCCGTCACCAGAATGGAAAGATGGAGATTAATTTCCCAACATATCCCAACACAGTAATTGAGATAGCGCAGGCGTGTAGTCTAATAGGATAGTTTTACATTTAGGCTTTTGTCTGTTTATGAATTTTAGATTGTAAATAAGGCCAGGGGGGAAGAAGGATGTTATTGGACTCTCGGATTTCATGCATTGAACGATAATCAAAATATGGTGTTCTGGAAATTGCTCATATTTTTACTTCGTAACAAAATAGCTCTTAAATTTGGCAGATATCCCTGCTTGTCCCTGTCTTTATAACTTTTTCGCCTTAGAAATTACTTGATTTAAATTAGATCAGTTAATAAATTGAATATGAGTTCGGTATTAATACTGATGAAATTGCCATATTTGGACAGATAGTCACTATTCCTGCGTGAAGCATCTGTATTGTATCACAATATGTGGCCTCTGAATGGTAAATGTGTTGTTTTCCCTGCATCGACACATTTTAATGAAATGAAATGACTCGTAATCTCATACCAACAAAACCCACAATGAATAAGAAGCAGATGATTTTTTTTTAATAGCAGAAAGGATCTTGTTTTGAAGTAACATCCTTACATCTTCTCTCAAAAACTGTCCCTGAAATGGCGAACACGCAGACTGAGAGCGCAGTCCCTCCTCGCTGTCCGTGGGCTTTAATGCGAGCCTGTCTGGATCAGCCCACCAGAGGAGGTTTACGAGGTCAGCGCCTCAGCAAAATGGAACGCTCAGATTCAAAACATGTTTTCAATATGAAAGGCACGGAAGCCTGCCTGCTCTCTGTACAGTGCTGATGCATCGTTGGCGCTTTGATATGCTGAATCGCGCTCATATTTAAAGGGGACGACTGTCCTCGCTTTCTTTCCCTACAAAACATTTCTGTCTTACTAAGATGTTTGATTAATGCTTCTCTGTATACACAAAATGCCTTCCAGTAATCAAACCGTTGTTCCTTTTACATCAAACTACTCTTTTCCATATTTTCAATTAAAATAGATGATAGTTTAACAGTATCTTAGATTCAGCCTTTTAGCTGCAGTTTATCGCCTATAAATGAAAACAAGAGCCATTTCTACCATTGTATGAGAAAAACATGCAGGCCTCTACTGAATACTGTGAGCACAGTGACCCTTTTCAGTTGTTCTATAAATTTCTGTTGCTGTTGTTGATATAGTTTCTACCATAATTTCAGTCAGTTGTCAGTCAAGCAAGCAGATAGATTTACTGATGTTTGTGATTAGTGTTAGTTTGGTTGACAACCTCGCAGTCAGTTTGACAAATTTCAAGACTCGAGCGTCCATTTATGCATGGTGATAAGTGCTGTGAAACGTCTGTAGTGAAAAATGAATCCAGCTGTTTTGAGTCCAGGGTGACATGGTGGTGCAGTGGTTAGTGCTTTTGCTTCACACCACTGGGACCTGGGTTGAAGTCTCTGCCTGGGTTACATGCGTGTGGAGTTTGCATGTTCTCCCCGTGTCGTCGTGGGGTTTCCTCCGGGTACTCCGGTTTCCCCCCACAGTCCAAAGACATGCTGAGGCTAACTGGAGTTATTAAACTGCCCGTAGGTGTGAATGGTAACAGTGTGTGAGTGTGCCCCGCGATGGGCTGGCCTCCTGTCCAGGGTGAGTTCCCTGCCTCGTGCCCATTGCTTCCGCGATAGGCTCCGGACCCCAATGCTCAATTGGCCATTCAACCTCTCTGCAGTCTGACAAGTGCTAAGCTAATAGCAAACACACACTAATATCATCTAGTTAATCTCCCCTCAAGCTGAAGTCTTAAGGGTTAGCAGAGAAGTTAAGGGCAGTTACTACAAGTACTCATCCTACCAAGTACTCATCCTACCAAGTACTCATCCTACCAAGTACTCATACTCATTTTGATCTGTCTTAGTGAATAATCAGTAGTCTGGGGGAGAAAAAAAAACATTATTTGGCTCAGAAAATGACTGGATGTCATTATCGTCTATTACACTGTATAATGTATAATGTGTATAATGTGGGCTGATGTCTTGGAAACAGTTTTCAGCTCAAAATAGCAGATGCAAGGATTGCTCAGATATACTTAATTTATAACAGCAATATGCTGTACTGTGTAGAAGTCTTGTGCCAGCAAAGAAAATATTTAGAGTGACATATCTTGATAGTGAAAGTATATCTGTGCAGAGAGAAATACACTTGACATTTGAATAAATGCAAATGAACAGTACCACAAAAAAAAAAGATTCTGTTCACCAGATGATCATTGATATTTTGTTGGACGGCTACTGTAGATGAACACCGCGTCAGTTCTCAAACCTCTCCTCAGGGCCGCCGCAGTCTTTTCCATGTACTCAATTTCATCATAGACTCACTGAATTAGTTAACTTAGTAATGTAATTTGAAGAGATATCATTTAATCAAACATAGTATGCAGGTGGTCGGGTCTAGACATACATGGGTATGTTGGATGGTTACTGCAAATACCATGAGAGGCCTGGAAATGGGTAAGCTAACATAGACATGATCATAGTTTTACACCAACATAAAGATATTTAAACATAATTTTCTTTGGCAGCCTAAGAGTTTTACACAGTACTGCATATGTTATTAAATAATGATTTACTAATTGTTATATAATGGTTCTTAATAGTTATTCATCAGCCGTGTCATTTTAATATTATAATACACACCGTATGTGTTTGTACTATAGCTGCTGTGAGTTTGACGAGTTTTGATGGAGTCTGATGAGGGCAATATTACCAGCTACCGGGGATTTTAATTAAAAGCATCTGGAAAAGAAAGGTACACTTGTTTTTATGAAGGTGTTTTCAAAAATCAAATGCAAGAATGGTAGTTTTTTTGTGCCTTCCAATCCCATATAAAAGCAGTCCAGCAACTGATATTATCCATCCACCCATGTTCTACCTGGCCATGCAGGTCAGGAATGTGTGGAATTGATATTTTTGATATAAAAAACCTATTATTTTGTGCTTTGTTTTGTTGTTGAGTCAGCATGGCCCTATACGGAGTGGCAGAGAGGTATTGTTGGAAAATGTCCACAAGAGGTTTTCTCAAAGTCTACATCCAGTCACCTTCTATCTCCCTCCAACATTTCTCTACTTTTATTTGGCCTTAATCTATCCTTCAAAAAAAGAACTGCAAACATTTCTGGGTCCATTGTCTGTCATAAATATTGCTGTAAATTAGTTTGTTTCTTTCTGGCATTGTTTATATTTGTTGTACATGTTTCACTGAAAGGTGACGTTTGGGGCAGGATTTAGAAGTCGGTTTGTCCTCGTAAAGCCTCACGCCTCTACCTGAGGCCGCGACACAACTGTCTGACGATCAAGTCATTACGTCCGTTAATTCGTTAGCTAACTATCTTAGACTGACTAAGAAGCTCCATCAGCAACTAGCCAATTCAAAAAGTGAATAACTAATTTAATCCCAGTAACACGCTACTTATGGGGGCACAAATAATGCAGTAGTACACTGTTACTTAATGTATTAATTAACCAGTAACTAAGTGTTAGTTACAAACTAATCTCATGGTTTGTTCACCATTAATCAATCATAAGCGTTAAAGTATGTCATGCAGTTGCTGTATCTGTTCAGGATTTGCACATGAGTAGTAACAAGGGCTGCACGATTCTGGAAAAAAATGTGAATCGTGATCCTCTCTAACGATTTTCTTAGATTTAAACGTTTATCACACTCATTAAATTGCAAAAGGAAACACAACAAAGCATGACTGTGCCAAACATATGACTGGTCCAGAACCAGCATGTCAACTTCTGATGGGAAGGAAACACTCAATTGGCCGTTCAATTAGGAATTAGGATAACCAAAACAGCCGTACCAAAAAGTCCAGCACCAAAAGTGCCAGTGGGTGCCTTTTGGTACTTTGGGGTGGGACTTGAAACGTATTTTTTGTTGTTAAGCAAACAGCCTGCCTCTGAAATGCGATACCACCATCTTGAAAACAATTGCAAACTCAGAAAAGAACAATAAATGAGGTAAAATAATAATAATAATAATAATAATAATAATAATAATAATAATAATAATAATAATAATAATAATAATGGATGCGCAGACAAATGAAGTGACCCAAGCTTTAACTGCAGTCTGGTTGGGAGAACCAGAGATCAGGATAGCATAACAAGAAATAAAGTATTTTGTATAATTTAGTAGGACAGGTTGGCATTGGAGAATTTCTAAGCATTGCAATGTGATTTTGTTGTAATGAATACTGGGGTATTTAAAAAACAAAAAAAAAGGATTTCATTTCTCAAAAACCCATCTAGGAGTGATTTAAACAGCAAGGAGGTAACTTGACTGGTTTTGGAAAGATTGCTTTCTTTTTTAACTGCAGGTGCTGTCCTTGTTTTTAGTGTATATTGTTTCGGATGTTGTATTAATGAAAATAAAAAGTTATAAAAAAAAAATAATAATACTGGCTGCAAGATCAGTTAACCAATGAAGGCGCTAATTTGAAGAAAGCCAATCCCCCTATTTCATCCAGTCAAGCTAAGCAACGAGTAACATTTGTTATATATCAATAAATAAAATAAATAAGTGCAGCAGAGAGGGAAGGGGGCCACACAGTCAATGTCGTTCCCTTTGATTGCTGTAAGTCCAGACAAGATCCTTCCATAAATAACCCTGAAGCATTAGCAAAGAGCAAATTACAAAGCGTCCCTCACGCTCCCAATCTTATCTTTAGTTTTCTTAAGTTTCCATGTAGACCACAAGGTTGAGTATGTGCGCCGTTTGGTGAACGTGCTTCACTCTGCTGAGCCGTTTCCGAGCTCCAGAGTAACTTTGTTTGCTCCGGTCTTCTTCTTCTGAGATTTCCTATATAACCGCGCAAAGTGCAAGAAAATCCTCACATGGTCATTTCCATTGAGAAAGTTCTTATAACGACTAAAATAACCATACGCTCTAAGAGACGTCCCATGAGAAATTAAGAGGTTTTTTCTTCTTCTTTTGTTATATGTGTTTGTGTGACTGCGATAAATACATGTTGCGAAATGAGTTTAAGTCTAGCTAATTTCTATTGTACTGCAACAAATTGATTTGTCGCGTGAAAATAAAATTACTGTCACATAAAAGCAATCGCAAAAGAGGATGAATGCAAACACCGTGACAGCACCTTTAGAGAGGACAGCCGCTCAACTCAGGGTAAATAAGTTTTCTGCTCGTAGTTTTTGGGTACAGCTGCCAGTATTGATTTAAACAGTCTTGTAGGCCGTGCTTGAAATAGGCTTATCTTCAGAAAGACCCCCTCCGCTTCACAAAGGCTCATTTAGATTTTAAAAGGCAAGACTTTGTGAACTGCTTTAAATTAGAGATTTTTATATGTCTTCTCAACCAGACAATACACATGCTACTTCAAATGAAGTGAAAACAAAATCGAGTTTTGTGTACACACTGAGTGACATATTATAACTAGTGCTATTATGATCTTACTACTAATAAATATCATTAATTCAAGTTAATTTTTAGCTTAATGAGACCAAAGACTAAAAATAGTCCTGGAATGCACAGTTTGACAGAATCAGAATACTCCTAGCTGGTGAAACTCTTTTCTTTTGGGTCTGAAATTTGGGCCAGAATAATTGAGTTATTTGAATCAAAGAAGCAGAGCTAAAAGAAAATGTCTTGGGTGTATTAATCTGCTTCCCCTTTAAAGGGTTCCTTAAAAGGCTTGAAGAACCAAAAGAATGTCACAAAATGTATTCTGGTGTCCCGCTGATGTCTTTTGTGAACGATGAATATATTGTGACTAACAAACCCAGAGAGTGGATTAGCTACAGTGGATTATAAGTTCCGCCGCCTAGAGTTTATTTAATATTGAATTGCTTATTATTATACAAGTGCGTTCTAAAGGAAACACGCATGCACCAGGTCTTGGCTCCCCCCTGTTTATTTAGAGGATCTGAAAGGGAATAGCCACAGTGTTTAACTGTCAGGGGAGGCGAGCCGGATAACGACTGAACGCTCAAATAAAAACAAGAAGGAAACCCAAGCAGTGTCCCCAGCGAGTGGAGACTGACAGGCACGCCCCGCGTGGCCAGCGACAGAGAGGAGGCCGTACCAGAAGCAGAAATGGAGAAGAAAAAAACAGAGAGAAAGAACCATGAAAAAATTACACTTGAAATCAAGCGAAGCAACTTCAATAGACTGATAACGGAACTGACCTCTTGTGAGTTTCATAGCGTCGCCGTCAGAGTACGTACCACCTCCACACGTGGTAAAGCCCACCTTCACTCTCCGACTGTCCTCCTATAGACCGAATCCCGCCTTATGCAGTCTGTGTTACGCGCGGCCGCCATCTTTAATCACCACTGGGCTCATGTATGGTCATCCTTCTCACTTTTTTCTCCCCGCCTTTCGTTTCCCTTCCCCCCCCCAGCTCCCCGTTTGGGATGCTGCTGTATTGACTGGTTCACAGGCCGCCCAGCAGGGGGGCAACAAGAATAAGAAGCCGTAGCATCTGTCCCCCGTCCCGCCACAGATTTACTGACCACGCTCGATTCCGCTTACGCAGAAAGACGGCGAGTGGCGATCTCGCCCCGCTTCCCGGGCTTTTGATCTCATTAAGGCCCGCAGCTGCTTAATGGAGCCCTTTGAACGCATCTCTCCTTCATATGTTCCGAGTAATGAGATTTAAAACGTTGCGATTCGTCTAGGCCTTTCTCTCGGCTCTTTGTTTTTTTTTTTGTGCAAAAACAGAGACGCACTCATACGCAAACTGTCAAGCTGCAACTGACTTTGTCGCTCGATTTTCTCCACACAACAAATGGGGGGAAAAATCGGAATGTGTGAGAGCCCAGCGGGAGGTTTCCGATCGCGCCATATGCGACGAAACGTAATCCGAAAGGCCAACAATAATAATTTTTAAAAGTACGACGGTGCGTTTTTTTGCTTGCTCCCTTCAAATCTACTTCTTACCCCTTCAGATTCATTTTATTAATTTATTCTCTGTGCTTTTTTGTTAGAAGCTTAGTCTAATCTAATCTTGTTTACTGTCTTTCTGTTTTTGTTCCACAGAACAGTTTTGAGAACAATAACAGGAGTTAAATCTCAAAATGGTCGATCCTCTCACCTGCCTCGCCAGCTGTGCGTCGCGTCGCGTCTCAGTTTCAGATTCCACCATGACTGGGCGCAGTCACCTACTTGAAACCGCAAGCACTTTATTATACTCATGGACCTGTTTCTGTTTCTTACTAGTGTGTTGCAGAAAGATGTGCATCTTTACTTTATGTTGCAGCTTTGGCTCTGCAACCTGATTGGCCAGTGCACGGACCAGATGATGGTGCTTAGAACCCTATTGTAACTATGGCAACAGACCCCTACGGTATGAGTGATTTGCTCATAATTGATGGGTAAATATTAAAAATAATCCACTTAACTGTTAGCATGTCTAACTGTTGCAAATGATAATCGTGGACACGATGATTAGCAAACGAAACGGCTTTAAGATTCCAAGTGCGTGTTCAAACATCGGGTCTGGTCCATACAGGAAAAGGGGAAAAAACACGCAAAATACAGTCACATAAAGATTCTCTCTCGATCCACATGTATCTCTTGCCTCCTTCGCAAAATAAAGAATAAAGTTCGGTCACGTTTAAATCAGGGTCCGGAGAGATTTTAGGAACGACAAAGACAAAGGTGAAGAACAAGAAGAAAAAAAAAACAAGCGTTGAAAGCAGGCAGAGGTAAGCAGATGAAAGTGGTGGAAGAAAATGGTGGGGAAAAATATTGCCTTTGTAGCCAAGTGCTATCCGCTGCTTACCTTTCATATGGATTTCACACTTGCTTGTCTTGAAGCAGCCAGGGTCAAACACTGCACACCCTTCCCACAATAACCGATTTTCCGTTCGCACTGTCCCGGGGTAGATCTTTCGTGTCGCCTGCCACTTACATTTGCGTTGATGATGCTGCTTCTCGGACAAATTCTACATACGGGTTTCGTCTCCCCCCCCCCCCCCCGCCCCCCCCACCCCCCCCCCTGTCCCGACCCTCCACTCGCCCCCACGCGCCCGCCCCCCTCCCCTTTTCAGTCTCTTAGCTCTGGTCCTGTCGTGGAAACGCTCTCGGCGGCGTCAGCGCGCGGGACTGGCCGCCTGTGCGGTTTCCTCCATGCCCCGCATCCTCAGCACACCACAGGCTCGGAAGTAACGGCAGATGGTCCTTCATTCCCGATTCATCCTAATCAGGAATTCTAGATCCCTGAAAGGGCCGACAAGCGTGTTAGCTTCAAAGACCAGTCAGACTCATTTTCCTTTCACATTCAGTATTTCAAAAATAAACATTTCAAGGAAAAAAACTTTATATCCTCATTGGCAGTAAAACTAAAGAAAATACTGTTTGCCTTCTTGTCCATTTCCTCTAATTTCCACAGTGACATGTTAGCAGCACTCACAGCTAGCTTTATGTTCTTGTATTACGTTGGGACCTGCGACTGTCACCCTCTGTTCCAAAAAGCCGTGTACTGTATTCTCACAGCATTAAGAACATTGTGTTTATCAAACAATCAGTCCAGCAAATATATGTGTAACTATAAAAATGTAATGAAACATTGAACACAGAAACAGGACATCAGGCTGGGTCTCTGTGTGTAGATCAGAAGAGGGAATAGACATCCACTTGAATGAAGCTTTGCCTTTCAGTGCAATCGCGTCTCTAATACAAATAAACAACACCGATAACTGGCTAGCTTTGGTGAAAGTACGGCGATGTGGACGGCCATTACTCAATGTTCTCGTTTCTGTGACTTGATTACAATAATCGATCCGGACTCTCCAAGGTACATTGCCAAGATTCAAAGCTAAAATCATAGCATTACCCCAAGACAATCTTACTCACGGATTTGCGGTTAATCTTGCATCAGTCTTAATGCTATGATGCTAAACAGCACTAGCTAATAATCCCAAGTAGCTAAATCCTAAAACTAAAAGGATAATTTCTGATTGCTGTTGCGTTTTATGTTCTATAGTTTTTTATTACCATTTTACACAGAATGATATTTATTTTATGGGTATCCTGCAGAAAGCCAACAACCTTAGTGTCTAACATCCACACTGGAATTTCATTTTCAGCCAAGGTCAGTAAAAAGCACCAGTAATTCCAGTCTTCCCCAGACTAGAAAAACGACATTAGAAATGCAGTTAAACCTCTACATTTTCTGCTGAATGAAACATTGTTATGGGCAAAAATAATTAATTAATACTTACTCTACAATGCTTCAATGAATGAGCCATATGATTATGCAGTGTTACATAATCTAAAGGATATAGGTGTGAATGCTTGAATGTCAGTGTTCTGCAAATACATACCAATATTGCAGATTTCAAATAATGTTGTACAATGAAATAGATGCTACAGCAAGTGTTTTTCTAATTATTGTTGTCATGATATTAATAAAACTGCTACCTAATTTAATTTTCCATAAATATTATACTTCATCTATTTCACTGTTATTCATATTTGCAAATTATGATGTTTTGGTTCAGCACCTGCTATGATCTCATGTGCTGGAAAAAAACACTAGACATTAGTTTTGATCTGGATTATAAAATGAATTTATGTGTTTATTATTTTCTTAAAAAAAATAATTAATTAATTTGAAAACCCTTCCATAAGGGCCTGGAGCCTATTTCAGAAGATATGGGTGCAGATCAGTAGATAACCCAGGATTAAGCGCCAACCCATCACAGGGTACAAACACCATTCACACCTACGTGCAATCTGGCAACTCCAGTACACCTTCGCGTGTTTTCAGGGTCTGGGGCTGAAGCCAGAGACCAATGACAGCACATGGAGAACATGCAGCCTCCACGCACAGAGGGCCAGGCCGGAGTCTCGAACCCTGGTCTCTAAGGGTGTGAGGCAATTATGTATTATATGAATATATAATATCCATAAATTCAAAAGTGGACAAGATTGGAAAACTATAGAGTATCTTCAGATTCAGAAAAGGATTTTCATAATTTCATCATTTTGCTTTCAAAGTTTTATCTTGAAATATCTGGTATCACTTTCATTGAGGGGCACGAGTAACTTAGTAACTCAGTTACTATTCATGTACAAATCATGAACAAATATAGTAACTGCATGAAAAAATGAACTGTTGTGGTAACATGAGTTCAGTACATAACTAACACTTAGTTTCTGCTTAATTAATACATTAAGTAATCAGTGTACTAATGCCCCCTCAAGTAAAGTGTTACCAAATATCTTGTTTATGCTCATTTATTTTAAACTGTTTTAGTTTTGACTGTTGTAATATTGATGTTACACATTTTTTTTCCTCTAGTAATATATTATTACAACTTTTATGGGTAAGTTCATCTGCTTAATACATGTTCATACCATAGCGCTGGCAAATTCTTGAATGTGATTGGTCAGAAAGGTTGATTAATTTTCTGTGACTGTTCACAGAGTGCCAGCCTAGCTAATTACGATACAACATTAACGTGCTATTATAATTTTTAATTCTATGTAACGGTACTTAAAATGGACGCACATACACAGGGACGGATTATGGGTTGTGTGGACCGCTGGGCAAAACGTTCGTGAGGGCCCCCCCCCTCCACCACCAGCACCACCACAACCACCACAATTCAAGGGCCCTTGGCAGCCAAACGCCCTCCCTCAGTGTTTCCATCAGAGGCCCTATAGGGTCAGGGGCCCTTGTAGGCAGAGGATCAAAGAATGTAGGCCCTCAAAAATAGACAAACGAAAATACATTGTTGATAAGCGTTGCAAATTGTTTTTTGCTAGGGGCCCCATGGGCCCCCTGCACCCCAAGGGCCCCTGGGCAGCGGCCCCGCTGGCCCGGTCCGTAATCCGTCCCTGCACATACAATGCTAAAGAAACAACAAAGTAAATACGAGAACCCAGGGCAGCAGTGTTGTCAGGTCCAGCAAAGATCACCAGCCCAAGGTCTGCTTAAAATGCACCCAACAGAAGCTGAAACCAGCCCAACATGTGGAATCCCAGTATACTGTATCTCAAAGAAATAAACCAGTGTTTTGCATGCTGATCACATTCAGATGTTCGACATTTTAAAACCACAGTTAGTCACAGTGATGTCACATAGCTGGACACACTCTCTATTTCCAGGGTTATCGACTTTGGTCAACTGGCTGGAGTGAGACTTTCAATTCGAGACGAGTCTGCACACGCATTTACACGTATGTACGTTTTATTACCTTGTCAATAGTCTGCAGGGTTCGCAAACTGCCACAATACTCTCGATGGAGTAAATTTTATTTCTATAAGGGAGTAATATAATTTTGTCGTAAGATTGCTTGTGTGAGCAATAGAGTGTACAATGATCTGAAATACCTAAACAAAAAACATGTTTGTCTCTGACAGCCTACCTACCTGGAAATGCATTCCCCTTCTCTCATTTGATTCTATCACAAAATGCTCTTCGCAACCAACACTTTTAACAAACTACATAATGATTACTGAATTTCATAAATGCGATATCAAAATAGCACAATGGGAGTTTGGTGGATCTGAGACTAGGGATCCGTGCCAGCAATCGGAAGGTCGCTGGTTTGAATCCCATGAATGTCAGCAGTGATCCTACTCCGTCGGGCCCTTGAGCAAAGGCCCTTAACTTGTAATTGCTTCATCCTGAGTATGATGCTAATCTACATCCAGTTCTGTAAGGATGTCCTCCAACTTACAGGGAAATTTCAGGGTTGGTGGCAGGATTGGCACTCCAGCTACTGGGGAAAAAACCTCACACTGTACAATTTGGACTAGGGTGGTGCTGAGGTATCACCCACTGCATGGCTGCACTCAGGTTCTCATCCCTGAGGTTGTGTGGTGGGTGCAGCGACGTGCTGTAATCAGTGCACAAGCCTTACCTCTCTTACCTGTATCAGATTTAAGAAACTCGCTCACTAACTGTTATTAATACCTTACAGAATTCACTCTGTTGATGCATGTTGGTCCAATATGTGGATTTATGAAAAGCATTTTGTGACAAGATCAGCTGACAGGAAGATGCAGGGGGAGGTGGGGGGTGTGCATCCTTATGCATAAGGGTATGTACCCTTTTCAAATCTGCCTACACTGACATTGAATCTATGAAGCATCAAAAAAATCATGATACGATATCCTGAAAGAAAGATCCTGAGGGGGTGCATTTTACAGCAGGATACCTGCCAGAAAATGCACCCCCTTTGAATTCTGGCTCTGCTGCTGCTATGTAAACAGTGTTTATCTTCTGTATCTCTTCTTCTTCTTCTTCTTCTTCTTCTTCCAGTGAGCATTACCTCAGAGCATCCTGACTATCAACTAATCAATTTACAGTCCCAGATAATACATTTCCTTTCCATGTTGTAACTTCTCAGCCTGGTCAGGGTCCCCTGGAGTCTATCTAGGCTGGGAGCAGGATGGGATGCCAGTCTATCAAATGCTGTGCATATTCTAAGCGGTTCCGATTAGCCTAACATGTCTTTGGATAGCCAGAGGGGAGACTTCACACATGCTTCCATACTTGCAAATATTAGGCTGCACATCAAGATCAAAAATATATTACATCAGGGACCTAACTTAGATGTGCTGTAAAAGATTTTAAAATAACAGCAGAAGTGTAAACTTTTATTTAAACCTTAAATGAAGTATGCATTGAAAATACCACAGTAGCAGTTCCAAGCAAATGTTTCCAAAGGAGGGTCACATGGTCAATAACTGCAAATTAAGCAATTAGAATCTCAGATCAATGTAATTAACTATTCTACTGCTACTGCAACAGTTAAGTTAATGAATTTTAGGGTCCTAATGCAATGCACCACAGAAACATCAATAAAATTGAAATTAAGTATCAATTACTTCTAATTATGAGATGAAGACTTCCTTAGCAGGAAGCTCTGCTGTAGTACTTTTGAGGAAGGCTTAACCAGAACTGCTCCAGTGAAATATACAGTTGCAAAGATAAAGGTAAAAATATTCAGTCCCTTTCTCTCAAGTGTAGGTTCTATGTAACTTTGAATCAATGTCAAAATGGTGGCAGAGAATAGATCTTCAGATGGTCACCTGGTTTATCTTCTACTGTTGGAAACACTTCTTTCTATGACGTGGACAGGAATCCATATCCTGATGGCAATTCATGTCTAATTCGTACACCCCTTCGTCGACTGATGAACCTACCCCCCTATTTCGCACTGTTCTGCATTTTGCACTTGAAGTACTACACAACCCTCCCCTTGTCACTTCCATGGTCCTGGGGGAGCTGAACACTACTGAACATTACTGCATTACTGAACATTACTGCATTACTGAACATTACTGCA
>JAODKE010000050.1:5514905-5533029 GCA_026779605.1 Mormyrus hasselquistii | reverse complement strand
TACTGAACATTACTGCATTACTGAACATTACTGCATTACTGAACATTACTGCACTGTATACCCCTACATGGAGAGCATGACAATAAAACCCACTTAACTTGATTTGACGTGACCCTTTCAAGGAGCCTCTTCACGCTGGACCTCCTTTGACATTGTTGTCGACCCCTTATCTGCATGTGTTATAGTATTCAGGCCAGGAACCTCACCTTCTGCAGGTAAGTAAGAGCCGATTAACCAAACTGCTCCTTATAACGACCCCCTATGTTTCTCCATGCATTCACTTGGAGTTCACCTTCAAAAGCAGATTTAGCACTGTAGCGGTCTTCTTGAACCAACTTCTACAACTGAAAACTCTATAACCCTGTCAGTCTCTTTGGGAAATATGCATGGACACGACCTGTCAGCCATCACCGTCTGCAGTGTCTAAGAGCCAAAGCCACACAGGCTCCAGCCTGGGGTATGTGCTCATCTCGCTTCACAGCTCCAGGCGGCTTCAGCCCAAGGGGCCAATCTTGGTGTGACCACCCCGGGGAAGCCTTTGAATCTCCAAACGGCCGGTTAATGGTCGTCCGCAGCAGAGGAGGGCCACCCCGGGGCTGGGGAACAGGAGCCGTCCTTTCCAGTTCACTGCCACCAGGAGCGCTGGCCACAGCAGAAAATGAGCACTTGTTTTGTGGCCGTGATCTGTAATTACCCGGGAATAATTTACGAGCAGCTTTACAGTCCCTCGATTTCTAATTCAAAACTGACAAATTACTGACTTGCAGTACGAACTTTTTTTATTCTTCATTCTCCAGGCCCTCGCTTCTCCACCCTGATCCTGCTGCCTCTTGATGCTTCATACAGTGCTTTCTTTTTATTTTATTTTTTTTCTTTTCCTGCCGGGATCATCCAGGTATTTTATACTAATTTTGAAGATGACCTCATGGGTTGAATAAAGGTTTTCAGAATCCCAGGGAAATGGTGCACGGATCTCTATTTACCTGCCACAGAAAGTTAGAGATGTAAAATCTCCAACATCCGTCTTTTGTTCATTGTTGGGCTTTGGGCCTCTTAGATCCATGAGGCAAAAGTTTGGGGCTTTGATGCTGGCGGTGGAGGCTGAGGCTTCGCACGGAAGTCTCCAAACTTGGTGCACATGGCTTACAACAAAGCAGAGGTATTTTGGCTTTATTGCCTCGTATGCAAAGATGAACACCTCAGCATCTGTGCTTACGAGAGTTTGCTGTCAAGATGGCAGACAGCAGCTGAAGAAGTGGGAAAATTTCAGTCTGCCAAAAACAACAACGCTGGTTTTTCTACACCTAAGACGAATCCTACTTTTATTATGAATTCAGTATTATTTATTACGAAATAGTGGATTATTTATGTCATATCAAACGGTGTGTGTCTACTTAATAACATTGAATTTAATTCTATTTTATGACATATTGTAAAAAAAAAATTTAAACAGAATCTTAAAATGTAAATGGTATTAACTGATGTGTTCTGATGACATTGATATCAAGGAATACTGAAATCATGGAAAACTGATTCCTGAAAAATATTTCCAACACGTGGTTCTTTTGCACTCGGTACTTCTTTCCAAAACTGCCTTTTTTTACTAAAGTAATACCTTTTCTTCCCACAGCAATTTCTGCTATCGCTTCCCCGACTGATAATAAACTCCCAACTGTTATATGGTCTGTGGAACATAATATGAGAAATGAAAGAGACAGGAAAGACAAAGTTCAAAGTTCAGGAAGTCATTTGTAGAGAGGAATTCAGAAGTTTATAGAGTACGCCGTTTATAAGTTCCTGGCACAGAGTGTTAACAGAGGAATCATTTCCTTCTCCTGGGCAAAACTGTATAGGCTTTAAAAAAAATGCAAGAATTCCAGAATGTTCCGCCTCATGCTATATATCACTAATAGTCTTCCTTTTCAGAAAAAGTTGAAGGTGTGTCTTTTTTCCTACTGCATGCTGCCGCCTGATCACTGGAAAAATACCGTGCCATTTATAAACCTACACAAAGTAAAACCTTGAACAACAACATGACATCTTTGTGCCTCCAGTGGGTTTTAATGAAGTTTGTGCTCAACCACTTCTCCTTTGGACATCATGTACGCTTTCAGAAATAGACTATGCCTTCGCCGCAGCGCTCCTCTGAAAAGCGTCGCATTTTCTGCTCCCTCTTGACCTGAGTGAGACTCTTAGAGAACTCTGTAAACACCACACTCTTTGTTTATACGCCGAGGAATTATAACACACAGTTCAAATAAGCTAAATACATCGTTCAACGACTAGTGAGGCAATAGCAGGATGCGAGACAGGGGATCAAGTTCAGAGCTTCATACAGAGTGTAGCTGAATTTGCATGAAATCTTAATGTATTTCTGTATATAAATATGTTTTCCTGTCCACGCAAACCATTGCCCATTTGCACAGCTGGATATTTTGTTAACTGTTTTTTATTGTATTTTTATGTCTTCCCTGCCTTGTGCCCATGGCCTTCGGGATGGGCTCCAGACCCCCCGCGACCCAGAAGGATAAGCAGGTTGGGAAATGGATGGATGGATGGATGGATGGATTTTTATGTCTCCGTCTCAGTATGCTGCATCAGATTGTCAGTGCTTACACGTCTTTCATGTGTATAATTATATATTGCCGTTTCTTGCACTATAAAGAATGATCTTGTAATTTAATCTTAATCTCAGTGTGTGACTCATGGATCATAGAGCAGAAGATGACAGCAAAGATATTTTGACGTATAAATAAATTTAAAGCTCGTTCATGTAAGTGACATCGGAAGTGCCTCGTGGAGGAGTACAGACTTCAACGCTCATGAGGTTATTTATTTAATAGACGTGCGAGGTGTCACACCGTGGGCGCGAATATGCATGTAGATTTGTAGAACCGAGCATGCGGCTGAAAGCAGCATCGCAATTACTGCGTTTAATGCACCGTAACACCACAGAGAGGGACACTGGCATCCTGCGAGTCTCTCAGGACCATCCATGTTCACAAAAGGCCGCGTTCGCGTTTTCAGAAGGATTACATCTGGCGAGAACAGGCACCTAATCTTATCCGCAGAAGACGGAGACCCTGACGGGCGCTTTCGATTGCCATTTAACCGTTCCGCTGCGTGTAACTTCATTCTACATAAGGTCTTGATGACAGCAGCCCAGCTCTCCACGCGATACTGTATCAGCAGGCGTATCCACTGTAGGCTTCCATCCCACTAAGCGTAACAAGCTGGGCGGCTTGTAACCAAATTGTAAATTGTTGACAACACTTAGGGATTGCATATTTTAAAAATGACCTTAGATCTGAAAACCCACAAAGTACTGAATTATTTTCTGCACTTTCAGATTTATTTTTCTGTGGCTAAAAACGTTTCATTTATCAAGTGTACTTATGCCAAACTGCTAAGATTTGTATAGTTAAGGTAAGAAAAGGCTATTAGCTCTTGGTTGAATGAGCTATTATTAGTCTTTTACATTGTACACGTCAATAACTGTTTTTATATTTGGGTGAAAGGCGTAACCATTTTCAATTGTGGAAAATCGAAATTTTGAACTGAAATCCAACAGGACTGTTCTACAGTAATTTTAACTTTCTGTCCGTGTTCTGTGTCTCAGAAATCTCTTTGGCAATGAGGGTGCAACTGACATAGATCTAGTCTCAGGAAGCACAGATTGTAGGAAACAAAGCCGACGGGTTGCCAATACATATATTCATAAACTAAAAGCGAGTACATTTAGGAATTAAATAAGAAACTTTGCTTTAGAAAGGTATATATAATATACAACGAAAAAACTGCTGTTCCTGCAAGGTAATCATGTGATGTAATCATGTGATGTAACTGGCTGATGTAACAGTCATGTGTTTATGTCTGCCCAATGAATGGTGGACAAACAAACACATTTGAAAGCACTTACATCATCAGGCCTCCACTCTAAGTAGCACAGGTCTCTGACACATATCTTTCTAATGAACCGGGATTAAGAAAATAGGATTATTGTAAAAACAATTCAAACAATTATGACAGTCTGTCTAATTTTTTTTAGGGTTTTCAGCCTTTTCAGATGGCTAATGGACACCATAAGAGCAAAGAATGCACATGAATATATTTCTTTTTGGATTTCTCCTCTCTTTGTGTATACATTCTAGATTAATATTAATTTTTTAAAAATTAATAAAATAATAAAACATTTTTTGTTTAATTGAATATAAAAGACAGTTTTGTTGCAATATTGTTAATTATCAAACCATTGAATTAGACAGGAAATTTTAGCATAATTAATTTTTTCCTTAATAGTAAATCTCCTCAATACATATACAAAAACATAAATATATACATTAATAAACAGTTCCCTGCTATGTGTCACTGCTGTCTCATTAAATGTAATATAGGCCTTCTTACACATTTAATAGGTTAAATTACACTATAGCCCTGCAAATGCAACTAAGAATTAGTTCCTTATTTTCTTCTGACATATTTACAGACAACTGCCAACAGAAGCGTTCATCCCAAAAAAACGCACTCGATCAGCTCTCAGCTGTGTCCTTAATGAAATGTCATTACTTAGCAGCTAAAAAATAGTGGCAGAACGTCTGAGGAAAGAACAAAATTGAGGAAACGGGTGAGAAATCCATTAACAAAGTTCTTATGACATAAATTTAAATGATGGATGGCCATCCTCATAATATTACGAAATAAATATATGATTTTATAACAACCAGCACAACAGAGCACCTGTAAATTTTGGCCATAAGGTGATAACATGCCAAAGTTGTTACTGGTTTGTATCAAACTTTGAGTAACTCCCAATACTATATACTGTAATTGTTCCGGAACTGTATGCTAATTTAGTTAAGCTTTAAGCATCTAAGGATAAAAGACTGTTTCTCCCACCTGGCTCATGGAATAAACAGCAGTGTTTAGTATCACTACACATCTGAGATTCCTTCCCAGATGTTTCAGACTTTCTGGAACACTGATTCTGAGAAACATTTCTATGCTTCTCACACATGCTAGCATTAGCTAATCAGAACTCAGACTCAGACCTCGCGAGACATTATTGTGGCTGGTGCAAAAACATTAAATGCAGGATAATACAACAATAATGCAACAACAATGAGATTAACTCAATAAATTACAGTCAATAATTTATGGGCAACAACAATGGCGCCCAATTACAGTGGAAAACAGTAGATGACAAACATCAACATAAACAAAGAACAATGTTTCCACAAAAGTGGAGATGACAATTTCTAGGACACATAAAAGTGCGATTGAGAGCTGCGTGCAAACGGCAGCAGTTTTATTAGCTGGTGGGGGTGGGGGGGGGATGCATTTAAGTACATTTGTTGAGCAGCTAGATGGCTACAGGAAGCTGCAGAGATAATGATTGCTGGGGTGGGTACAGTTAGCTGTGATCATTCCCACTCTATTGTTTTGCCCTGGAGGTGAATGAGATGTTCATTGATGGTCAGGGGCTCTTTATCATCCAGTCTGACCCAGCTGAAGGGCCTTAACCACTTTTACAACATTTACTGTCAATAGCATTGAGATCCAGAATGTTAAAAGCACACAGCCCCTTTATTTGGCAGCAGATTTGTCGATGCTGGAAGTGAATCCCACTATGGCTGTGTCCTCTGCAAGCTTAGGGATTTTGAACAATTTATCTGCGAAGGCGTGTCCTGATTTAGTCAAGGGAGGGGCTGTGTTTCACTTCTTTAACCAATCACAGTCCTCGTTGTATGACATCACCACATTTTCTGTTAAGTGACAAGGTGCACAGAATTATCAAGTACCCCCCTTTGTTAAGGGACATGTTACAGATACAAAACAAAGGCAATATGGAATGACGTAAGAGTGTATCTTTATTTCATGGTGATAATAATAATAATAAGCTTGGGGTTCCCTCAGTGAAAATGAGAAAAAAATGGACCAATGTGGTGATGTCATACGATGAAGACTGTGATTGGTTGAAGAAGTTACATGTACTGAACTCAGGAAAATCATTTCCATCTGTGGAGGTATTGCCATTGTTTATACGGGTACAGCCGTTGTCTATGGAGGTACAGTCATTGACTATGGAGATACAACCATTGTCTGTAGATGTACAATCATTGTCCTTAGAGGTATTCATTGTCTATCAAAGTACAGCCATTGATTATGGAGGTACAGCCATTGTCCGTGGACGTACAGCCATTGTCTGTATAGGTACAGTCATTGTCTATAAAGGTACAGTCATTGACTATGGAGATACAGCCATTGTCTGTGGATGTACAGTCATTGTTCTTAGAGGTAAAGTCATTGTCTATCAAGGTACAGCCATTGATTATGGCGGTACATAATCAATAGTCTCTGTTGATGTAGACTCATTCTTGTAGAGTAGAATAGCAGGGCTGACAGAACGCAGCCCTGGGGGACACCTGTGCTGATGGACATGAGGTCAGGTGGTTGGGGGGCCGGGCTCACAGACTGCTTCCTTCCTGTCAAAAAGTCGGTGATCAGTTGGGTTAGTTTACTGGAGCAACTTTGGAAAAATACAGTGGAATGCAGAGCTAAAGACCGCAAACACACAATGCTCACCTTCTGTGCAACACTTTCAGGGTGGAGCAGGTGGAGTACTTGATGCTAAAGGCATATTCACTGTGGCATTAAATTGACCTTTGCTTTGCCTATAACCCAGAGTTTTCTTCTCAGACAGTTTAAAAAGCTCCTGTTTAAATGCATTCTGTCAATTTGCAGGATCTTAATTATTATCGCCAATTTACTGTTTTCATTATCCTGTTACATCTTAGGCCCACATATCCTGAAATGTTCCTTGCAAAAAATACTTTTGGCCTTGGAATGGAAATTTACTTAGAATAGGGTTATATTTTTGCAGCCTTTCATGCCACTGATAGCGGACTGACTCTTAACATGATGGGATTATGGATATTACAGGGCCAATCGATGCCGTATAACATTACTTATTTCTCTATAGTCCCCTATTCTCATGAGTCTGGGTTGTATGATCAGATCCCTGTAGCAGAAATGATAATGATCAGTCAAAATAATGGCACATCTCCTTGTGAAGTTTCTGGCTCTTTCAGTACCTCATTTATAGTCAATAAGCCAAAAAAATTCTGGCATGTTCCATCCATCTGTCTCAGACAGCCATGCTGACCACCGAAGCTATTGAGGAAATCACAGGGCATGAAGCAGAATACAGTCTGTATGGGATGCCAGTCTATCGCATTGGCAGTAATTCATCTTAGCAGCACACTTTGGGACTGAAGGAGGAAACACACATTAACTGAGCATGCAAACACAATACAAAAATGGACACACAGCAGGTACAGTGAACCGGTAACCTTTTGTAGTTTGGTGTCTCCTTGTAATGACGATCTCTAATCAATGACCTGTATGCACGTCAGTAGAATATTCGCCGCCATTACAAATAATACGGCTGCGCTATTTCCGGTCCAGAGCTGGCGCTGTTCTACACAAGGCGTCTCAGCGAGCTGCCCAAAGCTAAACATTGATGATGTCCGTCGACTGTGCCGGTCAGGATCCACAACTCCCAACAGCAAGTTGGAGAAGGGCTTTAAAACGTATGCATCATCGTTCATACTTACAAGACTACGAAGGTGAGTCTTTTAATGTTTTTGCACCGTCTCGGCTTGCTAGTTGTAGGCTAACATGCTCAATGTAAACATAGCTGTGAGCTACTACTATAACAACGGTGACAAAGTGTCAGGATACCTTTTGATATGTAACTTAATATGTTTGAATGTATGTTATGTTATGTTTCTTCGTGTCTTGAAGTAGCCTTCTTTGCTTTAATCTCTGTTGGTAGCCTCCCTTCGCCTTCGGGTGGGGGGACGGGGCCTGATTCTTATTAGCGCTAATGCGCCGAGTGGCAGTTCAGAATACCCACCCTTTCTTGAGTCCTTGAAAGGGGTGTTGGAGAGAACTCCTCCTGGGGACTCTCTTGTTCTACTGGGGGACTTCAATGCCCACGTGGACAATGACAGTGGCGTGATTGGGAGGAACGGTCCCTCCGATCTGAACCCGAGTGGTGTTTTGTTATTAGCCTTCTGTGCTCGTCATGGATTGTCCATGATGAACACCATGTTCAAGCATAAGGGTGTCCATATGTGCACTTGGCACCAGGACACCCTAGGCCGCAGTTCGATGATCGACACAACTGTAGTCGTGTTGTCGGACTTGTGGCCGCATGTCTTGGACACTCGGGTGAAGAGAGGGGCGGAGCTGTCAACTGATCACTACCTGGTGATGGGTTAGCTCCGCCGGTGTGGGAGGAAGCCGGCTAGGCCTGGCAGGCCCAAGCGTATAGTGAGGGTCTGCTGGAAATGGGAATCCCCTGTCAGAAGGAGCTTCAACTCCTACCTTCAGCAGAGCTTCTCCCATGTCCCAGGGGAGGCGGAGGCCATTGAGTCCGAATGGGCTACGTTCTGTGCCTCCATTGTGGAGGCGGCTGACCGGAGCTGTAGCTGTAAGGTGGTCGGTGCCTGTCATGGTGGCAATCCCCGAACCCGCTGGTGGACACCAGTGGTAAGGGATGCCGTCAAGCTGAAAAAGGAGTCCTATTGGGCCTTTCTAGCCTGTGGGACTCCAGAGGCCGGCGGGCTAAGTGTAATGTGGTTTCGGCGGTCACCTTTGCAAAAACTCGGGTGTGGGAGGAGTTTGGCGTGGCCATGGAAATCGACTTCTGGGTGGCTTCGAGGAGATTCTGGTCCTCCATCTGGTGTCTCAAGGTGGGAAAGCGATGCAGCATCAACACTGTGTATGGTGGGGATGGGGCACTGCTGACCTCAACTAGGGACATTTTGGGTCAGTGGAGGGAATACTTCGAAGACCTCCTCAATCCCACCAACACGCCATCCAGTGAGGAGGCAGTGTCTTAAGACTTGGGGGTGGACTCCCCTATCTCTGGGGCAGAAGTCGCTGAGATGGTAAAAAGCTCCGGTGGCCGGGCCTCGAGGGTGGATGAGATCTGCCCGGAGTTGCTTAAGGATGTGGATGCTGTGGGGCTGCCCTGGTTGACATGCATCTGCAGCATCGCGTGGACATCGGGGGCAGTGCCTCTGGACTGGCAGGCCAGGGTGGTGGTCCCCCTGTTTAAGAAGGGGGACCAGAGGGTGTGTTCCAAATATAGGGGAATGACGCTCCTCAGCGTCACTGGTAAGGTCTATTCGGGGGTTCTGGTGAAGAGGTTGTCAAACCTCGAATTCAGGAGGAGCAGTGTGGTTTTCACCCTGGGCGTGGAACAATGGACCAGCTCTATACTCTCAGCAGGGTCTTGGAGGGTTCATGGGAGTTTGCCCAACCAGTCTACATGTGTTTTGTGGACGTAGAGAAGGCATTCGACCATGTTCCTTGGGGAGTCCTGTGAGGAGTGCTGTGGGAGTATGGGGTGCCGGGCATCCTTATAAGGGCTGTTCGGTCCCTGTATGACCGGTGTCACAGCTTAGTCTGCATGGGCGGCAATAAGTCAGACTCGTTTCCGGTGAGGGTTGGACTCCGTTAGGGTTGCCCTTTGTCAGCAATTCTGTTCATAGCTTTTATCGACAGAATTTCTAGGTGCAGGTAGGGAGTTGAGGGTGTCTGGTTTGGTAACCTCAGGATTAGGTCTCTGCTTTTTGCAGACGCTGTGGTTCTGTTGGTTTCATCAGACTGTGACCTTTGGCTTTCACTGGGACAGTTTGCAGCTGAGTGTGAAGCGGCTGGGATGAGAATCAGTACCTCCAAATCCGAGACCATGGTCCTCAGCCGGAAAAGGGTAGAATGCTCTCTCCGGGTCGGGGAGGGGGTCCTCCCCCAAATGGAGGAGTTTAAGTATCTCGGGTCTTGTTCACAAGTGAGGGAAGAATGGAACAGAAGACCGACAGGCAGATTGGTGTGGTGTCAGTAGAGATGCAGGCGCTGCATCATTTTGTCATGGTGAAGAAGGAGCTGAGCCAAAAGGCAAAGCTCTCGATTTACCAGTTGATCTACGTTCTTACCCTCACCTGTGGTCATGAGCTATGGGTAGTGACTGAAAAAACGAGATTGCGAGTACAAGTAGCCAAAATGAGTTTCCTCCGCAGGGTGGCTGGGCTCTCCCTTAGAGATATGGAGAGGAGCTTAGTCATTCGGGAGGGACTCAGAGTAGAGCCGCTGCTCCTCCGCATTGAGAGGAGCCAGATGAGGTGGCTCGGGCATCTGTTTAGGATGCCTCCTAGATGCCTCCCTGGTGAGGTGTTCCGGGCAGGTCCCACTGGGAGGAGGCCCCAGGGAGGACCCAGGACACACTGGAGGGACTATGTCTCTCGGCTGGCCTGGGAACGCCTCGGGATTCCACTGGAGGAGTTGGATGAAGTGGCCAGGTAGAGGGAAGTCTGGGTTTCCCTGCTGAAACTGCTGCCCCCGCGACCCAACCTCAGATAAGCAGAGGATAATGGATGGATGGATGAATGGATGGATGGATGGATGTATGGAGTATCTAAATGACGGCACTGAACTTGGAACCTGAATGAAAATTAACTTAAGTTCCGTTTGTTAGGGTTGCACTGCAAGTACAGTGGAAACTGTTTATAGTGATCACATCCGTATTGGTGAAATTGATTGCTATAAGCACATGATCGTTATAACCAATTTTTTTCTTATTCTTTACATCTCAGACAGATTATCATCTAATTGACATTTGTGTATTTATTACATGAATATAAAGTAGTAAAATGGTCAGTAGGGTGAACTATGCAAGAGTGGGATCATTTCGGTAAATGACTTCATTTAAAAAAATTTCATAAAAGCTCAAATTAATCAAATGCTCAAATTAATTTTCAATTAGCTGAATGCCTCCTTATAAAGTTTTGTGTGCACATTAAAACAATCTATGCAATATTTCCGAGTTATAAGAGATAAAACATAGGCTTAGGGAGGCACCTCTCATTTCTTGATGAGCTAGTTCAGGTAAAGTGGAATAGCTCTTCTGCGAAAATGGGACAGTGTTTTCCTGTATAGAGGCAGCATATATTTCAATTGCCCAAAGTAATGTTTTATTGACCAAGAAAAAAAACATAAATAAATTCATTGTTACCGTTTGTTCACAGGATGCAACTATTTAAAATAAATATTTTTTTTCTTTTTCACTTCATGAGTGTTTTGCCGACCTTTGGGGGAGGGGGGGGTACCCCCACTTATGTCAAACCAATGAATGTAGCATGATTTCAGCCCTGTTTGTTTTCATTGCTTGTTGATTTTTATGCTGAACTCACCCGAATACAGTACAGCTATTTCAAACACTTTTCAAATTACAGTACTGTGCAAATTAAATTACTGAACTGTGTATGATTTAAATAAGCCATTAAAACAGTACAGTACTGTACATAATATTCTTTTACTTTTATTTATACAGCGCATTTTCACAATGTTACAACGCGCTTATTGTAGTTTCACTGCTGCATCTCAGTGGCTCGCTATTGGTGGTTTATCATAGCCTTTGATGAGTCTATGTTTGTCACTGAGAGAAAATTACTTTTCTGTACATGTAGCATTAGCCTCGGGTAGCTAGCCAGAAGCAGATGTGTTACCGCAAGGCAAAGTGTGGCGATCAAAGTAGAAAAAAAATATATCGAGAAAAAAAGAATTATTGCAGTTTTAATTTTTTCCACATGTTGTCATGTTTAAAAAGACCCAAAATGAACACTGTTAGCTGACTACTATAAGCAAATTATTTAAACAGTATTTGTACAGGAATGATTGTCCCAAGCTTTTTGATCCATATTAGCGATTATCCCTATAACCATGATCACTATAAGCGGTTTTTACTGTATATAACTGCTCCCTCATTATTTTTCATTTGATCTGATACTTTTGCTCAATCATAAACAATTCTTCTGCACTTCTTTTGATAGGGGGCAGTGAAGATCCAGAACCACTGATCAAGGTCACAATCAAACCAGCTCTTCCAACCCAGTAACATGTTTGCCAATGTGAGACCAATATAACAGACACGTCTCACTCTTCAAGCAGCATGATAGCTCAGCGGAAGGTCGCTGGTTCGAATCCCATGACTGGCTGTGTGATGTCACAGTTGGACCTTCGACCCTCAATTGCTGTAGGGATTGCCTGATCTGCTAAATGTAGACATGGTATTTTGTTGTTGATGATGAAATTAATATTTTTTTGGTGTCTGTTATCTTCTGAGTATATACAAAGAATTATACATATGTATTCAGCCATTTTTAAATGGAGCAGCGAGCATGAAGGCTGTAGCACAGAGGGAGACAGATCGAGCAGAGTGCCTTGGGAAGGCCGCGGTTCCAGGGTGTCTAAGTCACGCAGGTCTGCTCTCCTCAGCGGCCCTTACAAGGCCCTGTGTGACGGCAGCATCGCCACATGTTTACACTGGCGGCATGAAGGGGACTGTCCCCAGCATGCCTGCCAGGGGTCTGGCTTAGGCCACCAAAGCAGGAAGAAGAGGCACCATGCAGTTCTCCAGCCCCTTACCCCCCCTCCCCGCCACCCCCTACCGCTCGAGGGCATCCAGTGAGTTCATATGATCTTCCTTTGAAACATGACCCCGGCAGGCAGAGAACAAGGAGCAGAACTGACTTTCCGGGCTTAGACCTGTAGGTTTCTCACCTGTTATCCCACTAAAATCTATACTTAAGGAGTATCGCCGTGGAAACGCCCCATTTTATCAGAGCTAGAAATTAATCGTCCTTCTGTTAAGGAGCAAAGAAGGTGGCCAACGTGGCCAAACAGCTGCCTCTCTCCAAAGACTATTGCTAACAGCGCTGGGAAACTGTGAAAACCCACTTAAAAGAGGATGCTATAATAAAACGAAACAGTACAGACCCAAACGACGCTAGCTAGGTCAGACAGGGAGCTGCAGTCTTTACCACTTTACAAAAAGGCTCGATTTGTCTCTTATAAATGGTAGCAACTCATTAATAAAACAACTGTTATAACTTGTTTATAATTGTCTATTAATGATTTACAAAGTGCTACAGCCTAGTTAACCAGATCATGAATCATTATTGTACATTGATGTAAAGTGTTACCTTGCTTTGCCGCATGTTATACTTGTTTGCCATTAGTCTTAGAAGGTCACGCCTGGGAGAGATCGCATCACCCTGCATTCTGGACTTAGGGTGAGCGCTAAGTAAAAGGTGTCCTATAACCTAAGCCCTGTATTTGTACCAACTGCAGTTTTGTTTAGTATGTTCTATGCAACTGTTGACTGAGTGGCAATTTAAGTTCTCGCAATCCTTTCAAACGAAGTAACGGTAAATGGTTTCTTTTCACAATTTATGATTTCAGTCTATAAGTAAAAGCATGATTGCCTATTATAATATAGGATACAGTGATTTATTTTATGGGATTCTTACAAAACCGTTTAAATCACCAAAACTAATTTCACAGAATTGCATCGCCAAAGTTATACGGGACCGGTTAAGCAGACAGAAACGGCGATAATTACGACGATTAAAGACGACGGTGATGATGGCTGCAAAATAAGATTATGAATAAATTTTAAAAATCTGAGCAGTGTCTGGGAGGCCCTGGAAAGGCTTCTGCCTGCCTGCGGGTGGCCACTTCCTGCCTCCGGGATACTCACAAGCCTCCTCTTGGAAGCTGAGGGCGCAGTCAGTTTTCCTGTATATGCGTCTTCTCCGCGCCCCGCGATAAAAAAGCACCGTGACAATCAGACGGCAGGGAAGGGACTCGTCAGAGAAACAGGAGAGCTGTAAACAGGGTGAGCCTCTCCTGTTAGGGTTTGGGCTGCACAGTAATGACTCGCTGTTATGTAAATGTTTAGATTTTCAAAATGTTTAGATGTTCGAGTAACGCCACCCGCACCCCCGCACTGCCGTCCTTTGGTTCTCGCTTTGTTCTCTCTTTTTGTTTTAGTATCTAATTATGGCAGCTTAATTCAGTTTCGAAGTACAAAATGTGGGGACTGCACTCCTCTGGAAGAAATGCAAATGAGCCGTTCCTTCCTGTGCCCCCCCCCCCCCCCCACCAGGACCATCCGGGGAGGGCTGGTCCGTCTGCGTTTCTTCTAAGGTCTACCGTAGAAGGGGAAGGTATTCTCAGCGTGATGCAATTGAGCTTGACGTTCATCTGCAGGAAAGGGCGATCCCTGCGCACAAGGTCGGAGCGAAACATGCATATAAATGAACGTCTGCACACGAGCTCGACCTCGGGGTCGGCGGAGGGCATGTACGCATCATACACATCGCATGCTGACGGACATTTGCCGACACGCCGGGCATATGGAATCGGAAGCGTTCCGCCGTCAGAGGAAGAGTTCGGACTGCCATCTATTGTCGGTGCTAAATCCAGCAGTAGTGGAGGAACATCCATAGCCTTTATCCAGTATAGAATCTTCTGGAGTCAACCCCAAGAAGCAGGGGACTCCCAGTATGGAATGCCAGGTTCTCACTGGCTCTCACTACCATCGGCATATATGTGAACATACACTAAGTAGTAGCAGATATGGAAACATACGCAGCACGATCATCAAGTCCTCTTTCCAAGGCTGATGGGTTTCGCACACAGACACAGACTCACAAAGTCTGCAGCCTGCTGATTTTCCAGCCGACTGTCGTCTGGCTGCAAAGACGCCCGTTTCCTCAAGAACGGAGGAAGCCAACATGGTGGACCGGCCTCGAGAGAGAGAGAGAGAGAGAGAGAAAGGGAGAGGGAGAAGATGAGACAAGTGTGAATGAAATGGAGACCATATTGTACGCTTGGTTTGCGAGGATCATGACATCGCAAACCCATGAGACTGTCGTGGAGGGGACAGGGACTGTGGACGGTTGCCGGGAAATGGAAATGAAGGGAATCGCTTCAATTAAAGAGGGACAAAAACAAAGTCTGTGCTGAGTGTCAGGACCACCTAGGGATATGCACACTGACAACAAGGTGATTAAAGGTACCTGTCAGTGCGACAAGGGCACGGGGAGAGAGAGCGGGAGACAGCCCCTGAGCGTCGCTCTGCCCCGCCAGGAAGTGACACTCCCACAAGGAAAGATGCGACGGCTGAGCTGACGGCAGACACAGATCAAGGATGCTTAAAGCGCGCAGGTGTGCAAATGTACAGTAAGGAAAACAGGTCATTAAATTCCAAACAGGAAGCCTCACATCTCGGCGTCACCTCCTTGGTCTCAGCGGCCTTCCATGGGGCTTCTAATCGCAGGTGACGAAATTAAACTGACCTGAGCCGTTTGTCAAGAAAACGAACCCGGAGCTGCACTTGCAATACGGTTTCTTAACCAATACAGTACAGACTAGAGTGGTTCCACATTTTTTGGTAGTTTTTTTTTATATATAAAGCGTAACATCCAGCCTAAAATGCAGTTGGTGAGTTACCTGTCTTTGTTTCTGGTTTATGTTTATCTCTGCGTCTTGGACCCTGGTAACTAATTACCCAATTTACCAGAACCCATTAGTGATACCCACTTTAACTTGATCAGCCCTGAGTACTTAGTACTGAGTATTTTTGTACATTTGTTTGCTAGTTCCCAGTCTTTGTTTTTGGTTTATGGTTATCTCTGTGTTTTGGATCCTGGTTACTAATCACCCAAATTTCCCAGAACTCCTTAATGATACCCACTTGAACTTGATCAGCCCTGAGTACTGAGTACTAAGCACTCAGAGGCTTGCCAGCTGTAGAGGAAAGGGCAGTAAGAAAAGTTTGATTTTCCTCTGCCTCTGTTCTGATGTCATGAAAAAAGTATATTTATTACGAATAGGTTTAATCACACAAGTGGATAGTTACAGATACCACGCAATATTCAATGCACGATTGGTAATTGGTGGGGGGGGGGGGGGGGTGCCAGCCCATTGCAGAGCACACACACGCACACACACACACACCCACACACGAAAATTGTGAAAACATGAAGACACATCCGGTAGCAGGATTCAAACTCCCAACCCACTGAAAATACTTGTTTTCAAGTAAAACACTTCTCACATTAAAACGTGCTGCAATAGTATGAACACATGGGTTAAACTAGGAGCAAACATTGGTTAAACTAGGAGCAAGGCCTGACAATTATAAGGGAGGCTCCGGTCTTAATATGAAGACTGAGTCCTTTCCTCGATTCTTCCGTTATTTGAAAGGCGACCTGATCGGCTTAAAGGTACCGCGCGGCTGTCACAGAGGTGCCGCCTCGCGTCTCACATGCCAGATTTCGGCATTAATTATCTTACACCCTGCAATAGCTGCTGGCTAATTTTCCGTGACACATGTCGATCCACTTCAGCCCAGCCGGATTACAGACAGGGTGTGATGGGGCAGAGTTTGCCCTAATGGACAAAAAGATAAAAATCACAGCTGATTTTGATGTCTTTGCACTGTGTGCTCTACAGGCTCCGTAGCAGCCGCCCTAAATAAGAATATCTCCTGTGAAGTAGACTTTTTCCCCAAGATGTCACCCTCCTCCGATAGTTTAGTTTTGAGACTTATCTCCACACTGAATGCCAGTGCTTCCTAAGCCCCTTAAACAGGGCAGGTCCCAAAAAAAGCAGCAGTGTATATTCATGCTGAAATGAAGCTTAGATTAAAAAAAAAAAAAAAAAAAAAAAAAAAAACAGGACTGTGTACTTTGTGCTTTATCCTGGGCTGAAACCAAATCTCACAGCAATTACTGTATACTATACCGCATGTACCTGAATCTGAGATTGTTCCTGCGTCTCACCAGGGAGGGATACAAACCTTCTTCCTGTTATTAGTTTACAGGGAAACAGGAGCTGCCTCTGCTGCCTAGAGCTGAGGCCTGACAGTAAGAAACCTTGCAAGACCATCGAGTGTGAAGCTCAGGAAATATTCCAGAGCGCAGCTTTCAATTAGGAGCTCCAAAGCCTCTCTGGCGCCTTTATCGTTCGCGTTTGGCGGCGTTTGCGTTGTAGAATGTCTGTCTGCGCCATTTGCTAACATTCTTTACCTGCACTGCGCCGTAATTTGTTACGCTGGTCGTGAGCGAAATTGTTGCGTTTTTAATTTGGAAAATGTAACGTGAGAATGGAAATTTTCGCCACAATTCCCATAAAAGAAAAAGCAGGATTTTTTTTCTTACTGAAGTACTGTACAGTCTGGCTGTTGAAACTGTACAGTCCTGTTGAGGGCTTTTCGAAAAGGTTTTTGAAGCTTCGGGCCTGCCACTTCTGCGATTTCTGCCTTTTCTCTATCGCGACGCTCTGCCGTCACTTTCACACCAGTGTCGTTTTTAGATGATAGCGTGTGCCCTTTAGGCGCAGGACAGTGGGGGAATAGAGCGTGCATGAGACCAACTCACTTTCAGTTCAAACGAAGCGATTAGCTGTGAGCAATAATTAGCTTAGGTGCTACTGGTGGTGAATAACTTAGCGCTGTGATAATTTTCCACATTTACAAAAGCCCTGCTCTTTTTCACATTCTAAAAAAGCAATTCTTTGCTGCCACCCATCAAGATTTCCGTGGATGTTTTGAATCGGATGTTGTTTTTTGTTGTTGTTGCTGCAGATAAGACCGACGCATTTAGGCATGACAGCTAGTCGGGCAGAGGAAGGCAGAAGAGAATGGACCGTGCCTCTGAATACAGAATACTGGGTTACTATTCCCTCTGGCCCGTGGTGTCCGGGCGTCTAATGAGAGCGAGGAACGGAAAGGCAGGCGTTCTGCCGTCTGATCGGTGCGAGCACACGCCTCATCCTTGATGCTGGTCGCTCCTCGTGCCAGGAACGAGCGTCGCTTTCGTGTCGCGGTGAGATAAAACACACAAAAGGCACAATCGAGCGTTGCCCGGCGCCATTCATTAATGAGACAATGACAGGAAGACCGGGAGCCACCTCGTGTAATTGCCAAACGGCTATATACGGCACAGAATTACGGCGTTTTTTTTTTCCAGCTTGTTGCTGTTGTCACTGTTAATCTCCCGCCGTCGGGCCCGTGAACAGCACGGCTTTGCACATCGTCACCTGGGTGAGGATCTGGAGGCATTAGTCATGAGGACAAGTCCGGCTTCATTGAACCTTGTAGTTCCACCCGTAAACCCCCCCCCCCCCCCCCCCCCCCTTCCCTACCCCCACCCCCCCAAACACACCCCCCACACCCCCCCCACCACCCAGAAGACACGGAGACGGCTGG
>JAODKE010000050.1:5500481-5514805 GCA_026779605.1 Mormyrus hasselquistii | reverse complement strand
GACTTGAACCTACAATCACTTGGTGTAGAAGCAAGCATCCTAACCACTGGATCACCAACACACCATTGAGAAGAACAGTGATCTCATTTATCATAATGTGCATAGAACAGGTCCTAAATGTGCACATACGAATTGGCAGAACATACAGGCAAATTGGTATTTATCACTCATGCATCTATTCCATGGATCACCATCCATCTTTTCCACGGTGGAGGGGTTTGTGCATCGCTGTCATTCTTGAAGCCATGAAGTTGGGGTCAATTGCTCTTAATAGGGTCTCCCAAGGTAAATTGGTCGTAGGTGAGCGGCCAGACAAAGTGAGATTGACCTCTAAGGATGAATAACATAAAGGACTAAGTGGCCCTGCTCCTGAGCAAGGCCTGGATGGGGGAGCTTGTATGTGAGCGGCTGGTGGTTGGGCCTCTAGTAGGGTGGGCCATGGCGGTGGGGTACAATATAGATGGAACGGCAGTCAAAAGAAGGAGCCTTGGTGGACCAATCATTGGCTACCAATCCTGCCTGTAGGAATATGCAATATAACCTATCTGGTTGGCAAATGAGCCAAATAGTTGGTGTGGATGGTAGAGAGAGATACTGCTTAGATAAAGTTAGGCTCAGCACGGGCTCTGGAACCAAACTCTCGGAGAGGGACTGGACTGTATTCCACTCTGAAGTTGTCCTACGTGAGAGGCACCAGACAGGTGTGGATCTTCTTATAGCTCCCCAGTTCAGTGCCAGTATATTGGAGTTCACCCTGGTGAATGAGAGAGTCACCTGCCTTTGACTTCGAGTCAGGGAATGGGCTCTGAGAGATGTCTGCCCTGTACATGAGTTCAGTGTATGCGACCTTCTTGGAGACCTTGCATGGGCTGCTGCAACTCCATAGTTCTGTTGGGAGACTTTAATGATCATGTAGTTAACAACAGAGAAACCAAGAAGGGTATATTTGGGAAGACTGGCTGGCCCGATCTGAATCCCAGTGGTGCTCTGTTATTGGACTTCTGTGCTAACCACAGTTTGTCGATAGCAAACACCAGGTTCAAAAATAATGGTGTTCCTAGATGCACCTGACACCAGAACACCCTAGGCTGCAGCTTGACGATCTGTTCTGTAATTGTATCATCAGATCTACAACCACTTGTTTTAGACACTCGGGTAAAGAGAGGAGCAGAGCTGTTAACTGATCACCACCAAATGCATAGTGAGGGTGTGCTGGGAACATCTGACTCGTGAGACTCCTGAAGCAGCTGACAGGTACCAGCAGGCCATGTGGAATGCAGCTTTTGCAGCTCCTGAAGCAAAAACTCAGATGTGGGAGAAGTTTGGTGAGGCCATGGAATCGACTCGGGGGGGGAGGGGGGGCAATGCTTCACCCATGCCGTGTACAGCAGGCGTGGAGTGCTGTTGACCTCAAAGGGGGATTTAGTCCGGTGGTAGAAGGAGAACTTTGAGGACCTCCTGAACTCACTGATATGGTGTCCTTGGAGGAAGTAGAGCTGGAAGACTCAGAGGAGGACTTACCCATCACTAGGGCTGAGGTCACTGCAGTAGACAAAAAAAATTCTTCAGTGGATCCAGAATCCAGAAAGCTCTTGTTGTTGGGCTGCCTTGGCTGGACTCACCTCGACATTGCGTAGAGGCCGGAGGCAGTGCCTTTGGATTGGCAGGTAGGGCTGGTGGTCCAAATCTTTAAGAAAGAGGGATTTTTCAGGGACTTTTGTCACGTTCACACTGTAAGAACACAGCCCGATTGTAGTTCCACAACCCTTTTTTAGTACCTGCTCTAGGTCCTTTTCCTCTAAACGCAAACTACGCTCACAGCGATAGCTTGATGATTGGTCGACCACAAGCACTCAGAAGTACAGAAAAAGAGATGTGGGGGAGCAAAAACTGACGGAATTGTTTTTGTAAACTAATTACACTTAAAACACAGATTAATACATTTTTTGCTTGCGTCTCCACATGATTTGCCTCAGGTGATTTGACCGTGTATCGGAAAAGCGCAGATCGATTGACTGCTTGACTGCAGTTTTTTTACATTCCGTGGAAATCAAAAGATCAATCTGCTGGCCAGATTTAATAAGAATCATGGACATGTCACAGTAAAATATCATAGCACTTGGCAGATCATGGCATCATGGAGGGAGTGAAAGATGTGGAAGCTCTTTTTAATGGGAAAACAACACGCCTTTATTAAGTCCTGAAGAGGACTAACACAGGCACTCAACAAACACCAGACAAAGCACACTGGGGAAAAGCAGGAAGGTCAGATTCTGGACAGCAAGGCACAGACACGGTGGGTAATTCACACAATAACTAGAGACGCTCGAGGATCGAACAGGGTTCACAAAAGACACAGGCAAACACACTCTTGACAGTTGGGAACACAAGTATTAACAACAACATACAACAAGAGGCTATTCGCAATGGCTTGGAAGGTATGCTTGGATATGCTTATCCCACTGGTGCTACACTGCCCCCCCCCCCCCCCCCCCCCCGTTCCTCTCCCCGTGCTGTGAGAATAGCTCTGGAAAGGCAGGGCAACAGTAATACCTGAAAATGAGGAGTATCTATTTGGGGGGGGGGCGGGAGCAGATTGGCAACAGAATATCACCAGGATGTTTCTTAAAGACAGATTTATGACAAAATCTTTCAAGTGAAATGAAGCCATTTCAATAAGGCCCGACTTGCCCAAGGCGCGTTGCTCTTACTGACAGGCTCTTCCCCATTTAATTAGGGCTGAAAAACAAGAGGAACAGGAGCCTGGCACCTTAAAATAAACTAATGCCAGCATTTCTTCTGTTATCTTACTACGTATTTTACTTCCATTATACAGAATAGCACGATCAAGACCAAGAGAAAGAGGTAAAAAGTCAAAATCGATAGAAACACGTCAGTTGACTGCGACCGCATGCTTGAGATTATACCAACAGCATCTGCCGTGCTGGTAACAAAAGATACGAATCAGAGACACGATGGCGGTAATCGCGACAAACAATTAAGAAGCGAAGCTGATGATTTGACGACGGAAATTGTGCCTAATATCTTTCATATCTTGCATGGATTGTATATGTTCAAGTGCGGGAGATGAAGCAAACTATTTCCGAAATCAAATTTTTGCGTCCGGGGGTGTGGATTTGCAGACGCCTCATACCCGTTTCAACCCACACGGCCATGTTTTCATTCCGTAATGCATAACAAGCTTATACATTACCTCTGCTAGGACGGGGGGAAACACTGTAAATATTGCATTCATGATAAGCAGGAGAGAGTCGGGGCCCTTTACATCACGCGTCCTTTGAGTATGAGGGCGGCTGAGATGCTGCTCGGACTCGAAATGAGAAAAGATTGCTCTCTCCGCATCAGCATCTTCAAGAAGCAAGATCCCTCCCTTATAGTTAAATTTAAAGTAAACAAACTCCTGGGTTTTTCTGAGTGCATCTCAGCTACATTACCCGCCCTATAAACTAGATACCGCATTCAGGTGCATGGCGAAGCGACTGAACTAACACGTCCCAGAGCTCCGGTGATTAATAACCTGCTGTACACATGCCAGTAACCACCCACTGGTTAGTAAGCAGAAATACGCGGCTCCCTGAGCACCTGTGATTTGATAAACGGTAATTTACATCCCACTGAACAGGTGCTGGTTAGTACGCAGTAATACTCAGGTCACTAACCACCTAGTGATTAACAACCAGTAACAGAGTCCACCCCGTTCACCTACTGGTTAGTTAAACAGTCATACTGAACACCTGTGGGTTGATAACCAGTTACAGAGAGCAGCCTCATTAGCTGTTGGTTAATAGCCAATAACAGAGAGCACCCTGTTCACCTGCTGGTTAATCAGCAGTAATAGTCAGGTCACTGAACATCAGTTCTTTGCATACAGTGCACTTTCAAGCAACATCCTTTTCATCAAAAAAGTTCATCCTCCTTTTAAGGGGGATAAGCAGCTAAAAAGGAAGTTTGAAATGCACTGCGGCTTTCAGGGAGCTCCTTTGAGGGCTGTTTTGCTTTTTGAAGGACCTCGCTCTTTGAGGTGCTGATGAACAGAGGGGAAACCGGGTCAAGGTTCTACTCACCACATCTGTACTGACTCATTCCCATTGGTAATGAGCTTTCCTTTCTTTTGAAAGCCTTTGAAACGACCTTAGGCGATCTTAGAGAACGAAAAAGGCCCTCCGGCTACTGCTCCCATCAGTGGATTCGGAGAGGGAGGCTTTGAGAGTCTCACGCATCTTCATGCATCTTTTATCCCAGGCTAAATAATGAAACGGCTCCAAGTTAGACACTATATTTTTCATAAGGAGGTAAAACAACATATTTCTTTGCTTTTTTCAACACATATATATTAAGGCATTAGGAGAAGTACACTGTGGCCCAGTACTGGAAAAGTGATATGGATGGATGGATGGATGGATGGATGGATGGATGGATGGATGGATGGATGGAAAAGAAGAAGAGCAAGATACACATCAGACAAAGACAAATAAAATGATCACTTAGATACTCATTCAATGCAAAAATGTACATGCAAAATAACACAGATAAAGGCTTTGTTTAGCTGTTCAGTATTGCTTTAAACATTGTTAAATGACAAAGTCTGGTTTTCCCGTCGCTACCCCAAGGCCTCTGGCCATTCTCACATCTCCCCAAGGTGCTTGTTTATTCGACCCTGCAGGCCGAACCGTAGACCCTCCCCATGAAAGAAAAGCAGAAACAGTTCTGGCAGATTAAGGAGTGCATAGATAGCGTGTGGCCTTTCCTTGCTTATTAGCTGTACGTGCCAAGTCGATGAGTAATGAGTCAATAAAAGTAATTAAATATGTTGCGCAAGAAACAGAGGAAGGAGTTTCTTTGTCTGACTAAGGAGAGGTCACGCCGCAGTGTGAATGAAAGTGAGGGAGAAATAGCTTCAACAAAAACTATTCCCTCCATACACGGTAGATGCTTCATTATTTTGCAAGTCAGAACTGAAAGACAATGGTGTTGCTGCTGTGCACATGCAACAGTCATAGCTGCAGGGTGCTGCAGGGCTGCGGAGTTAATCGATTCGCCGCCATATTAGCAGTAATGAAGAATGATGGACCTTCGATTGAATGAGTCATAGGCAACACAGAATAAGAGAACTGTATTATTATATACCTGAAGGTGACTAGGAATGTGACTGTGTTTCTCAATGCAAGATTCCTCTGTATTGGTAGCAGGGCAGTAGGAAGGTTATTTTCATAACCTTGCATTATTTATCAATGCGTGTCTTACATTCTGCAGCGGACGAACCGAACCGCGATCCATAGAATCCTTCACGTCGCATCGATACAACACACGGTCTGCCTAATAGTTGAAAAGTCCCCGGGAATATATCGCATCATACGCAATGGTGTGTGTTGTCGTGAGTTATGATGCGCACGGCAAGCTCCTCGTGTGTGAGGCTGCGCCTCTGTGTTCAATGCCACGCCAGCTGCAGGCACTGAACAGTGATGTAGCGCCGCGCAGATAACAGCAAACCTCATGCTCTATGAAACGCAGGTGCCCGCGCTTGGCAGTCCTCAGCAGAACCGTGCCAACAGGAGCATAATTAGGGCACAGAACACTGCCTCGATTTCACAGCCTCACAATTACAACTTAGCTTCATTTGCAACCTTGGTATGATAGAGGTAGTTTTTCATTGTCCCCAAATAGAATCGAAGAAACACCTTAAATTAGCTGCAAAAAAAAAATAGCAGCAGAACTGCTGATGACCTTGCAGACTCAGAAATGATTATATTCAGAACTTACGGAAGAATGAAAATGGCGCAATTAATTGTGTTGGCAGTAGGCTCAATTAAACGATTTAATTGAGTATACACAATGTTTGGGGGCAAGTAAATATATATTAGCAGTCATAAGTGACATTCTTTTTCTTTAAAAAAAAAAAACATTATCCTGTTCCAGACTCCTAATCCACTCTGGCGAGCCGAAAAGCCCGTGACTTTGATTACTCACTGTATACCCTGCAATGTTGGGGTCTATGGAGATAGACAATGGATACAAAAATCAATACCAGCGCTGATAGCATCTCCTGGGCCGCTTGGATTGTGAGAAAACAAAACACACAGGAGCTGTGAAGCGCTGATAAACATGCAATTACCAAGCGCACTCACGACACAAGCACATCGGAGGAGGCGGGAATTTATCACACTAAAATATGAACTCATACAAACCTAAAGTTCCCATGCACACGTATGTTATCAGCAAACAGCGCATGGACCGCGAATGCCGCTGCGTTATATGTTTTGCAGTACAGACCCATTTCTATCGAGGGATGGTCTGTTTACCTCATGTATTTTCCTGTCATCCAAATACAGATATTCATCATCACTGTGCATTAATAGTGTACTGGCATCTCAGATAAATCAAATCGGTATTTACGGTATACGGCAATATGTTGTGTTCATTTATTTTGCCGTGCCATTAATGAAATCGGCGTACTTTTAGTGTTTGGTACTGATTAAGTAGAAACTTTTCGGAACGGGGAGACTACGGGGAATTTCAAAAAGGCATGGGGGGGGGGAGTGGGGGGGGTCTTTTGGGTACACTACCCTTCCAGCACATCTAGTTTGAGTTTGCGCCCTAACAACTGGCCTAGATCTGAATTTGTGATCCTTACTGCAAACTCTCAGATGGTGGAATTAATGCAGCCAGTCGAATAGCAGGCTGAAGGCCGTGGCATCTCCAGAGGATCGAGAGAGTGCAGGTTCAAAACTCAGACCACTGCTATTCTATCTTAGTGGATGTAATGGTACGAAGAATTCAGTGACGTAACCTTTGTTTGCTATATGCAGCACACGTCATAGAGCTCTATCTGTCTGATTACAAATTATATAGCTCTCTGACCCTCCTCCATCCTCAGCAGTGTCATAATAGACAATCTAATTAATCTAACTGATTAATCCCATGTAATCAATTAAGCCCGTAATTAATTGAATCTGGTGTCCTGGGGGGTAGCAACCGAATGGAATGAAGCGATCTGGGCATCCCTGACATTTACAGGCGCCGTTTTTCCAGTGGAGGCTCAGCAGGAGGCGCTGTTGTCTCACTCCCCCAGTAGGCGTGTGGGCGGAGCGCCTGCAGTAAGTCCTTGGGGCTGCTGAATGTTGAGGAAGCCGTGGATTTAGCTGGTCAGGTGCAAGGTCATCGATATATCAGTATTATCTGAACTCAGAGTGAATGTAAAATAAAATGTACATATAAACCTGTTAAACTTAAAGGGCTTCTGTATGTGGCGTGTACATTTAATCAGTTAATGCACAAATTCACTCAACTGACGGTGCTGCTGCCTGGATATGTGGCCTGACTGAACAATGGAGCTTAGTTTTGTACGTCTTTGGTTTGACGCTCTGTTTGGAGCTGGCCAATCACTGAGCTTGGTCCTCGACCTCTTTCTCCATCGGTGCTCTTTTGACCTCGGTGAGTGTTTCTCGGTCTCTGACCCTCTTTTGATGCCGATTCCTATTTCCTGACCTGGCTGCCTGGTTCTGCGGCTCCAGAAATGGGTCCGGTTCTGCACAGCCCATCTGTGTCTAAACGGCCCCAATATTCATCTATAACCTCACGGCTCAACCAACAGGGAAGATCTCGCTCACGGAGCACCCACAGCCCAATCTGGGGTGTCTGTGATCATTATTTCCTTTAGGATGCAAAATACATCAACAAAAATACAATAAAATGTCACGTTCCAGGTAAATATGAAACCTGTATAATGTAGTCACACAAAAATAACAAATGTCACCGTACAGTTACTTCTGGAAAAATCACAAGTAGCACTGATCTTCTTTCCATATGGACATCATTTTCTTATTCTGAATTATTATAATTGATAGACAAACATTATTAGGCAATTGGGATTTTTTTAAGTAACATTATTATTACAGTGTTTTGGTGCAGCATCTGTTCATATCTCTCATACGTTAATTTATATTTGTTAGCGAAATTATCACATTATATTATTATTACTTTTATTAGTATTATTACTACATATATAAAATGATGCAATGAATATGGCTGCAAATGTTGCGAGGAAACTCTGCTCTGAACTAAACTTTGGATGTAAATGGCTGCCAATTAGGTTGCGAATCGCTCAGCTGTTTTTTGTCTAACTATAGTTTGATAACTTTGCAAACTTTTCCCCCATCCGCTGCTCTGCCATATTGTTGACTGCTCTCGTCATATTTAACGTCCGCGTGGTAAAATGATAGCTGACGGCAGGCATGTTGAGATAATGAGTATGCAGTTCGTATGGCCGAGGATGTTTTTCGCACGATCGCTGTCGCTCCAGGCCCATCCGCAACTCACTGCTTGTTTGTTTGGTCAGGGTAATTGCCCCTACTTTAAATACAAACCCCTGTGCGTGAATCTGCTAAATCATTAACTGTTCGGTCTCAGGGCTTGGCTTCTTGACACAAACCCGGTGACATTATCATGCACGTGTGCCTAGAATGAGTGAGGAGAGGCAATGGGTAGATATGGCCCTAATAGAATTAGTGTGCAAGATCGAGGTCAAGCAAGTCAAACCCTAAACACTTGTATGATTATTGTACCACACAGTAGAGTAATAATGTCAATTTATTTTCTACAGGTTGTCAGCCCAGAGTCGACTCATTAACGTCATTGTTTGGATGGAAAATGTATACTGCCTGCCAAAACTGATTTATACCTGGCAACAGCCAGATGATGGCAATTTAATTAACCAATTAAATGTCAGTTAAGTGAATTCTGTGGCCGTCGCAGGACAAATTTGGACACCAGTTCAACAGAACAAAGGGAAGTAAAGTGAGCTGATGATGATGAACCATCACATTTCGACAAATATCTCACTGAAAAGTTTGCGGAAACAAATGGCCATCCGGTATTTATTAGCAGAAAGTAAAGTACCAAAGTTTGCCTCATTATCGAAATGAATCTTGAACGAAAGCTAAATCGCATTACGTCGTAAAAATATTTACGCAAGATACTTGGGGGTCGTGAAAGGCTTTAAAATCTGCATGGCAACAAAAATACAGCTGCACTATTTGCATCAGCTTAGGATTTCACTGCTTCATTGGATCGAAATAGATTTTAAACGGATTAAAATGAGTTCCGGTGGTTCTCATGTTCCTTGAGCTTGACCTTGTCAGCGATGCTGCAGCCGTAATGCAGCATAATAGGGGAATATTTAGCAAGCGTAGCCATAGAGTATAAAGCATTGCACCTTGCTCTCCTTCATTGTCCTGTACATGTATCCCATAGACAGATCACCGTACCGATCCGAGTCCGTATCACGGAATGTCCGATCTCGGGTTTCTAAAACGGCCGGCGCACTCAAGGCCACCGCGTCGGCTTGCGGCACCTTATGAAGGGAGTTAGGTAAGCCATGCCCTGCGCGTACAGCGGTTCCTGTTTATTAAATAAACAAGGCCGCGTCGGCATGGCCCAAGGGCACCCCCCCCCGTGCCCCGTTGGAATTCCCCGCACGACCTCGCAGGCGGTGCTGGCGCCGAGTCTCGCGGAGGCGCTGCTAGCGTCCGGGCCTGACGGACGGGGCATGTGGAACAGCCTCCTGCCGCGGTAATTAGCCCTAATGAGGACAAGGGAGCGACTCTCCCAGCGAGGTGCGGGATGCAGGCTTGACCCGGCGGAGCAGAGGGGGGTGGGGGGGGGCACATTAGGCAAAGCTGAACACCTCACCCAGGCAGGGGCCTGCCGGATCTTAATTAGGGAGCGGGACTGACATTCTGTGGCTCTGCATGGGAAACCCAGAGTCATGGTGCGTCACACCGGGACGGACAGAAAACGGACACACCCGGCCGCATGCACACACACACACACACACACACACACACACGCACACACACCTACTGAAAATTATTTAAAGTGTCTATTTATGATGAATTCTCTGCATTGCTGTGGCAGCCCCACACTCAGTCATCTCAGACCCAGATTAAATCCCTTAGGATGGGGTCTCCCAGAAGAGGGGATGTTTTAATTGCGATATGGGGATTTGGGGTTAAGGCGTGGGGATCCGGGCAAATGGGCTAAACGGAATTGTCCGGAATTATCGCAGGTATGTGGAATGGACAGCGAGATGGGGCATTCTCGCTTGTGTGTCATGCAGACGTCTTTTTGCATGTTATTAGTAAATGTCTGGGATGTTTTAATGACTGGAAACAAACCAGAGTCACTGTATACCCCCAAGATTATCCGACACAAGCTGTCCTTTCTTGTTAAGCACGTTATTTTGATACAGTATGTATGCGTGTGTGTATTTATAATGACATTAATTATAAATACACACATGCATGCGTATTTTCTGCTGTCTTCACTGGGTGATTTGATTGGTTTTGATATGCTTGTGCATATGTATGAGTGAGGGAGTGTGTGTGTGTGTGTGTGTGTGGGGGGGGGGGGGGGGCTGTAGGTATTTTGAGGGGGGATTAACAGACACACTAGCGGAGGATTATGGTGGCCTTATAATTATGGTAGCAGCCTCATTTCCCGCATTCCTCCCAAAGATGAACCGGCATGTAATGGGAACAGCGGGAATTACTGGGACTGCAGCTCTACAAATTAAAGTAAAGGCGTTAGAAAGCACCTATGAACACCAAATTCACATAGTCTATATAAAAGCAATTCATCCGCCTCTTTGGAAATTTGAGAAAAAGTCACTCATCTTCTGTTACTGAATTTGAAGTAAAGCTCTAATGTAATTCCTTCATTAACAATTATTTTTAAACCTCTTTTTAAACTTATGGATGTAAGTGCTTTCTGATATTTCAGAGTTTACAGACCATCGTTAAGTGCTGTAAATAGATAAAGCGGACCCACTATATTTCCATGGTGACCGATAAACGAAGACGCTTCAGATTCAGAGCCAGACTCAGGCTTAAGTGGAGATAAAGGCTTTTATTGGACACTGTCGGATGTGTCATTACGCCACTGTAGCTAAAAATGTCGACTATTTCATATCACGGCTTTCGGTTACTTTTCTCTTTCTTCTTATACCAATTGATGATTAATTACCCTGAAGTCCATTGTGGGTATGCAAGGTAGGCAGGTATGTCAAAAGGCATGAATATTTACAAAATATAAATCTTATTATTAATATTCCCATGAATAAACACACATCCACTGACACTGTATAAAATTAGGTTCTGTGTGACTATAACCTTCAGTCTGTCCGGTTCACTTGTTGTCTGACTGTAATGCATAATGTATTAAATCTGGTCTCGCTCGGGTGGCTCTCTCTGGTACCTCATTTTCCTGTCAACAGCAAAAGATTTATTTTTTTATTCTGTAAGGTCATAGACTGCCATCTGTAGACAGCTTGCTGGAATAGCAGCACAATAAATACTTGTTTCATTGTCAGTACGCGTAGGGCCAGCTGAATAAATTTGGGCAGAGGTGAAGGGGTTTGATGCGTGTTTATAGAGAATGTTCTGTTTTTCTTTGGTTGTTGTTTTTTATATATATACCCCTTGTTAGCTTGAACCCTGGTTTGCTGATTGTTACTTACCTCTGAGCCATTTCATGCCCATCCTACAATTTGTTTATTTAAATATACTGCGATTTTCTTCACCTGGTTAAGGTAATGCTGGTTTTGCTGAAATTTCAATAAGCCTGAATGTAAACTGGAATCTGTCAGCGGAGGATCTATGGCGCCCTCTTGTGGCATTGTAAAGCATTATCACAATCAAAATTGGCTTTATTTTGCGCAAGCACGAGCAATTTGTTCTGGTGTGTCTGGTTATACGTATTGCACGCATTAAAACACATGTTGCACTGTAAGTTATAATAAACACACCACAATACACACATAAGATAAGAAAAATGACAAATTGTCCAGGCTTGGTTGGCTGCTCCTCCAGCTATGATATGTAATTCGGAGATAATGTTTTGAAATTATTTCCTTGCATCATATCCACACTACTGGCACTGGAGACCTCACTGCATTCCGCCTTTCCCAGGAAGTCACTGCAGGATGGCAGAGGTTTTGCAATGTCACACTACTACACAGTTCAGTGTGAATATGGCAGCAAACTGATCTCCTGCCACAATTCCGTTTAAATGCTTTTCTCAGCCTCCAAGGCCCCCTTCTCTATGAGATCAGCCATTGATTCGTCACCAGTCCATGTCACATACCATACATAGTCATCACAGATCTGCGACTCAAAATGAAAACTCCATTCAAGTCTTTTATTTGTTCGATAATGACAAGTTCTGTATGTTTGTTCTAAGGAACACATACAACTGTGTAGCATCAGTCAGGCCAGCTTTTATAAACACCACTCAGGACACCACCACACACCCCCCCCCAACCCCCCACTCCGAAGAAGCTTGCCTGGCAGAGTTGGATAAAACTTCTGGGCTGGTATCATAATATAAACAGTGAACATAAACACAAGATAGTGTATCCGAAGCCAGGACCACTGCGTCTGCTGCACTGCAGCAAAGTGATAATATGGGACTAGTTCGCTTATTTACTACCACACAGTGTAAATATATCAGTAATGTAAAGGAAAATTACACCCACTGCTGGAAGAAAGAGCCCATCGAGATATTTTTACCTGCCCTTGTGAATATTTCCAAGGCCTGCCTTGTGTCTGGCTGGCCGCCTCCTGCCTGACACCAGGAGAGATTAAATATTCTACTTGAAAACTGTTAATTATTCATTTTCCTTGATTATTAGTCAAGTAAATGAAGGAATGGTTGATCTTAGTGAAATAAAAAAGCTATACTTTTGTGAAAGGTCTATATCATCATCATCATCATCATCAATAATAATAATAATAATAATAATAATAATAATAATAATAATAGGGTCACAGTGTGAAAATGTCTAATCTATCCTAAATAAATATGAAAAATATAAAGAATGAGCATGAAGAATATAGTTGCATTTTTTTAGACCAATATAGGCCCCTAGTTAAGAACGCCCGACTTACGGACGGCTCGTACTTACGGACACACTGCCGTAAAGCCTATTACATTATGAATTCGTGTTACATCCAATGGTTTGTAATAACGAACGCGACCACCAATTTGTGACGCTCGTGAAAACATTGCATGGCTTCGACAGTTCATTGGCTTACAGTACAGTACAGTTCCGTGTGTAGTAAACGTTGTTATTACTGTATAATTATTGTTATTACGCGCCTTGTTATTATCGTGCCCAATTACCTACAAATCTGACCTGGAGACAGACTTAGGGAACGGTTTTATTCCTGTTTGTCGCGCAGGGCCGCCGTGTGGTTCAGCAAATGGTGCAGTCGTCTCCGGGGGTTTGTAGGTTTGGGACTACAACCATCAACCTTTGCTGCTCTGCGTCTTTATATGCGTGGTGTTTTACATTCTCCTAGTGTTTTTGTGGGTTTCCTCCCATAGTCCCAAAACATGTAATTATGTGAAGTGTTGACTTAAAATGACGGGTATTGTGTGTCTGTCCCGCAATAGACAGACATCCCTTTATCTCATTATCACAGTTCTGCACCTAAGTGTTTATGCAAGGTGGGCGGAGTTAGTTGGGCCGGTTAGACTATTTCACTAGTTTTTGCGGTTCAGTTTTATCCAGCTAATTATGTATCAAGGTCCTGATAAGGAGTAGGGCAACCTCTGGCTTCAGCACAGCTTCAGCCTTTCTTGGAACGCTGTCATTATAGTTTTGGAGTATGTGTAGAAAGATATTTTTAAGACCCTTTTTCAAAAAAAAGCCTCAAGTTCTTCAAGGGATACTTTGCACTCTGCATTCCATAACTTTCCATAAGGGTTCTAAGTCATGGAAGACACCACTCTTGAATTCATTTAGCAGCTTTGTACACATAGTTGCCACATTTCATCGTTATTATTGCGGAATATCGGCATGTTTTGAGGGAACAGTGTTTACACCACAGGGTGTAAATGGTCCAGGAAATTGGCTTCATATTCCTCGGCTGCTATATGACCATGCGGGGCAATCGCTGGACCTAATGATTCGATTCGATTTATTTTTATATAGCGCCTTTCACAACAGTGTGGCCCCAAGGCGCTTTGTGTGTTGTGATACATTCTTACATCATTTATACAGAATAAAACAAAAACAGGGAAAAGGGCAGACAAAGAAAGAAAGAGCCAGATGACAATGGAGGAAGGGAATCAAAATAAACCTCTGAGGGTCTGAGGTTAAATGGCTGCCCTCCCCCCCCCCCGCCCCCCTGGCTCAGGCATGCTAACATTAAGGAAGAAGAAGGAGTGAAGCTCGCTCACTAAAAGCAAGGTGTCGTCTGTGGTGACGGTCAAAGCCAAAGTCCATCCATGAGTCGCATCTTCAC
>JAODKE010000050.1:5468500-5480629 GCA_026779605.1 Mormyrus hasselquistii | reverse complement strand
ACACACACACACACACACACACACACACACACACACACACACACACACACACACACACACACACACACACACACGAAGAAGATCGCAAGGAAACCAGGTTTTGAAGATCAGCCTGATTCATCTCAACACCAGGGACCGCATCTTCTGAAGAACTTTAAAGGGGTTAGGGGAGTGTCACGGAAACGGGGCTGTCGCTATAAAACGGACGCACGCAGGGAACAGTTAGGTTAATCTTCCTCTGTGCACATTCAGAACACCAGACACCTGCTGACTAGTCTCAAACTTTAAACAGGATGGAACTAACAGAACCTCTTCCCGTAAACAGCCACCCAGAATCGGTGAACAAGCACCTTTCTCATATCTGGGGGGAAAAAAAAAAATAACATGGAATGCCAAGTTCTCATATTGCAATCAGATGTTGAGGGCTGGTTGCAGGATGCTGGGGCTGAGGCTGGCCGTCCTGCGGCTGCGAGGCAGCAGCTTACCTTGCGCCTTCCTCTTGTGCTTGCGGCTCTTTCCCTGCGTGGCAGTGGCAGCAGGAGCCTCAGGTTGGGGCCGGGCACTGCCAGGGGCATCTCCGTCGTCCTCGGGCTCTTCCGTGCCATCTGAGACCTGCTCCTCCTGAATGGGGCTCATGCTTCTTCTCTCCGCCGGAGTCCTGCAAGGAATCACAGCACAGGAGATGGACCGGTAACACAGGAACTTCAGCCATGGAGCACGACAACCTCCGGCCACGTCAAAAAGCCACACTTCGGTCGTAAAATTAGCACGGCGACAATTCAAAGCAGTCATTCGTGATCAGGGGTCTCAAAGAAATCCCAAGACTGAATTTCTGTTATACGGAGACGCCGAAGTTTCTCTCATCTAGGAAATAACATTGACCTTGTGCAGCAGTGCAAGTACCGACGAAAGCACAATTTGAGGAAACATCAGGGTCAGCATCGCATCGTACCCAAGACAAGGGCAAAATGATCAGTTTAACAAGAATTAAAGCACAGCAGGACGTCTGCCAGAGGTACATTAGCTGCCACCGCCCACAGTTTGCTCCGCTGGGCATCATGCCGCCTGGGGTGGTTGGGGAGTCAACGTACTGCGATGAGAGCCAGCTGTCCTCAGGCTCGCCTCCGTACGTCTGGACACTCATACCCTCCGCGCTCCTGTTCCCAGCAGAGGCTACCGGATGACATGCAAACTGAATCAGGATTTGAAACAATTTGTTCCCGAAATCCCCACAGGTTATAACCCCACCTCCCACACTAAGCTTTGAGTCAGGGGATCGGGATTCTCAAACGAACACCAGTATCGTGTATAATATACCCAGCCAGTTACGTCTGATTCACACAAGATTGTCATCGTGACGAATGGCGAGGGAATCCTTTATTTAATGACATCTGATCAGTTTCACACACCGTCAATCCTGAGCTTTTTGCTCTGGCCTTTGTTACTGTACGATTGATTCCAAGTGCCAATGTCATTCTCAGCATCTTCAGATCCCAGCTCCTCCTGGATGGGGCTGATGCCCCTTTTGCCAGTGAAGGTTCTAGAACACACACACACAAAAAAAAAAAAAAAAAAAAAAAAAAAACACCTTAGATGAGAGCTCTCAAAAGGAAAAACGGCATAACCAGCATAAAACGCTCTAAAAGAGATCAGGCGATTACAGTAATGGGACTAATTGAAAATGCGATTGCACGAGTGCCAGGCAGCATCATTCGCTCGAGACCTCTAATGTTGGGGGTTAAAATCCCATCTCTACTCAGTGTGGAGTTTCCATGTTCCTCCAGCTCCCCCATAATCCGAAAATATGGCTTTGCTAAATTCCCCACTGTGCATGATTGTGTGTCCCGTGACAGACCGCCATGCAAAGACTACCCCGTGTGGCATGGGATAGTCTCCAGGCTCCCCCACAACACTGAAAACAATTACTGGTTGGAAGATAAATGGATATAATCTATCACCAATGGTTAGGAGAACCTGCCAAGAGTAAAAAAAATAAAAAAATAAATAAATAAAAATAAAAAGCCCAATTGTGGTTTGTTGGGGAACACATTATGTGAAGAATCCAATTCTCAAAATGTACTACAGAGTTTAGGGGTGACTAGATTTAATATGGTTAGCCTTGTTCATTTAGATCTGTTCATTGATTTGCTAGGTTGGCTGCAGAAACGACTGGTTCGAATGTGGTTTTCGGTCATTTGTGGAACAAATCTAAAACCAAAGCTTTAAAAAGGCATCAACATCAATATACGCATGACCATCAACAGAAAGCCAGATGATCAAAGACAGAATTCAGGCAAATATGCCAAAAGGTCTGGGACAGCGTTTCCCAACCCGGTCCTGTGGGACCCACAGACAGTCCATGTGGACCATCTGGGCATCCCCAAGGACCAGCTTGGGGAACACTGGACGGGGGAACCCATAAAGGGGTCCCTAGAGCATCACACACATGCAGCTCAGAGGGAGCCCTTACTTGTTGCTGTATCCATAGCTGGAAACCGCAGGGGACGTGCTGTAGGGAGACTTAGTCCATCCACCTTCAGTCCATCTCCTACAGGACTGCTTGTCCTGCCTGTTCTCCATGTACTCGGCATAGGTCTGGATACGGTAGCTTTCAGCATAGCGGCTGGTGTTCACCGCTGCAAAGGGGCAGAGGGAAGATCCAGCCCCATTGATGCCCAACAGTGTAGAGTGACAGATGTCGGAATGCTTTAAAAAGCAGCTACATTTTGCTGCACAACTCACGTTTCACTATTAATCTAACATACTGGCAATTCGTTTCAGGGCTGTCGGGGTGGGGCCATAATTGCAAGCAGACAGAATGGCCGACATCCTTCCAGCTCATACACAGCTCCGCGGCACATCTGAAAACCTGGCTGTCACATGCTTAAAACCCCTTCCATCCAAAACTCAATTAGCCACAGTAGTCAAGATGCAGCCAAGGTTTGTCTAGATATAGCAAATAGGTATCAACTAAGGGGGGGAAACATCAGGAACTGCAAAAAGAACCTGCAAAGGCCAAACTGAGCTACACCTCTGCTGTCAAGGAAAGTCAAGCAATCCTGGGCCTCCTGGCAAAGATCTAGCAGGTCACTGAAAATACCAATTAAGCAGACCATGAAAAGGGGGCTATTGGGCACCCAAATCGAAATTGTTCACCGTCACTGGACACAGTACCAGCACCACAAGCCTAAGCTGCCTCTGGAGTCATCCACAACATATTCTGGAAATAGGAGTTCAGGCATACATGATCCTACAAACATCTGCTTTCCATTAGGACCAGAACTGGAGCACAGCCTGCCGTTGGGCCAGCGAGTCTTCCGTGTGACTCAGCTGTTCGGGAGGCCACAGGGATTCCCCTGGCTCGCATTCCCCCAGCGGCAGGGGGGCAGGCCCATACCGCCAGGGTCACGACGGCAGGCCTAGCCACACAGATGTGCTTCCGCTAGCTGGCGGAAGGCGGCATTCTGCTCAGAAGGGCCCAGTTAGGAAAATCAGGTCGGGGTGAGTGTGAATGGTGGCAAACTGACTAGAGGCATGCAGTTTAAATTGAGAAGAGGGGAGAGAAAAAAAAAAAAAAAAAAAAGGCATTTCTACAGACTTAAGACTGAATGCAAGCCCAGAAGGGGATTATCAAGAGCCTGCAGGATTAGGTAAATGGGACACTAGCGTTTTCCAGTAGTGTAGCTGCAGACATACTTGTTTAGGTCTGAAAGTTAGTATCAGTCAACACAAATCTGCACTAGACTTCCATTCATTTTCTATTGCTGCTTGTTCCAAGACTCCCGTAACCCAGCATTATACTTCATAGATTTCAGTTCTATACAAGTCTGTATGCTTGCATCTAGAGTCACAGCTAGCAGCCAGATGTACACATTTATTGCTGAAATGAGTCAGAGGTTCTAAAAGGCCATTTATACAGTAGTGAGCCTATCACCAATCAGATACTGCAAAAAAGGGCAGAAGTTGACAAGCATTCACGACTTTGGTTCTGCTTGCCATCCCAGACAAGCTGCACTCAACCACACTGAGTCAGCAGCTCCTTGCGCACAACCAGAACCTGCCTGCTCTTCTCAAAGTAACTACATCAAAAGCCTTAATGGGAGTCACATGCAGTTACGCATGGAGGCAGGGAATGAGCACATACTGTGACCAAAGACGACAGGATGGCCAGCAAGAGTCTCGAGTTCTCAAAGGCGAGCATGGCGCCTATTGTTTATGCGGTGAACGACGCACTGTAGGAATGGCGTCACACCTTGACTTTGTACTACCCAAAATAATGACCCTAGAACGCAAGAAGCCCACGTCCCAGCCGTCTCGAGGGCCGAGGACTGGGGCTCGATCAATAAGACGCCTCCACCAAAAACTAGGATCTATACGTCATGCATTTTTCCAAGTCGTCACATTTCTCATTCCACCGATGGACATCGTGTTCATGAATCCCAAGCGGAACAGATGCACTGAAGTATCAAATTCCCCAACTCATTCCTCACGGTACACGAGCAGGACCTTTTAAAGCTTGTTGTGAGGCAAAACCCAAAGCCAGCTAGTTCTCTAAAAGTAGACGGTACAAAATTAGGTGGACCCACCGAGAATAATGTGTAGCCAACCAAAACCTGCTGATGTGTTTAAGGGACACGGCTCAGATTTAAAACCATCTTTCAAAAGATTCTGAACTTTCAAGCGACCTTACACAGGCACATCAAGCTTTTCCTTAAACTGGAAACCCGGTAGCAGGCACATCTTGGGGCAAAGTGATTAGTGTTGGTGACCATAGTGCAATGAGGTCACAGCCGCACTGTCATCTATAATCAGAGTCTCTAATACTGGCATTATCAACCGTGTCCATTATGCAGTCAGGGATTAAAGTCACCTGTGTACATTTCAATTCTCTACACCATTTCAGCTAAACCACCATCCCACCCCTCCGCCCTTTTACCAGGAGAAAGAGGAAGCATGTGACTGAGCAGTAACCCAGTGTTTCCATTGATTAGTCATACATCTTACTCTACAAAAAAGTGCATCAACGGCCAGCACACTAAAAAAATGTTAAAACAACCCAAAAACAAACAAGGCATCCTATTTTTTTATTTTTATGTTTGGTAAAGATGCATATTGGATCAGTATCGTCGCTGATCCACACATTTGACGGATCAGGTATCGGCTAAACGTGACCGATCCACGTCCAATTCTTTCGTTTTTGGCACTCGAAATTGAACACAAAATAGGAGCCATTTCAACAAAAATCGCACCACGGCTCTCTCCCATTCCAGACGCGTTTATTTTGTGACATTCAAGATGAACATTAATGCTGCCACTCAGTTTTTTTTTTTTGCTACTCTCAGTGGGTGTGAGCGCAATAACTTCCGCCCGCTGTGACATCATGCGCATACCCTCTGCGATACGAGAACATCAGCTAAGGCGACGATCTGGAAGCAATTAAAGCTTTTAACAGAGCAACTAGTAGCACAGCGATTTGCAATCTTTATAAAAACAAAAAAAAAAGTTGAGAGTAGCATTTAGTGAAAAAATCCCAATAAACAAAAAGCACATGTGATTGTGAGAGAAAAAGGAAAAAAAGGCATTTAGGAGTCGCTGACTTGGGCTATTTTGTGCACTAACTACAGCTCGATATGGGGGGGGGGGGGGGCCGCTATCGCTATGAAGTGCAAGTGATGCTGTTGCCAGTGGGAGAAAAAAACTGGGGCATTTTAAGCATTCGCCACGTGTCTATACTCTTGGAAGGTATTCAAACTGAACTGTAAAATACCTAAAAAAAAAAAAAAAAAAAAAAAGTGTGCAAACAAGGTGGAACAGTACGTTCTGCAAGTCTCTAGTAGCCTAATTAAGGATTTAGCACACATTTCCCTACCCCCCCCCCATCTGTATTTACTAGTTTACAAAATATTAAGTATATACGTATTGCATTAAAAAAAAAAAAAAAAAAAAAAAGGCAAGAGCTCGTATCAGTATCGGAGCTGAAAATGTAGATTAGCCCATCCCTGGTATTCAGTTTAGACAAACAACCAAGGTAGCCAAAAGGAAATGTGAAAAAGCAGAAAGGCGTAAAGTAGCGAGTCCTCCCCCCCCCCCGCCACCCCATCCACCAGATGTGATAATGGTTCCGATGGCTGTTTAGCAATCTCCTCTTTCAAATGCTACCAGGCCTTAAAGCTATCAAAACGACTCACTGGCAGTAGTGTGGGAAATCGGGCTGGGAGAGACGGACAAGGAGCAGAACCGCGTGTCGGCAGCACAAGCAAGGCGGCACTTCTGCTACAGCTTCTGATCATGAGTCCTTCACACATATTTGTGACGTTTCTCTACTCCGCATTAAACTGGCCAGCTTGTTTAGGTGGAAGCCAATATAATCGTCGTTACACATTATCAATGAAGGACCCCATCAACTCCAACACAGACCTGAAGACCAGAAACACTAGTTGCTTTTGTGGGTTTATGCTTCACGCTCATTTTCCTTTGGCTGAGGAAGAGCAGCCATCATGGGGACCTAAAAGAACAGGCGCCGTCACTTTCACCATCAGCAAGAGGATAGGAAACGCGGGGTCTTGAAAATTTTGATCCCAAAGCCTGATGCAACTACACAGTTTGGGCCATCAAGACGCCAACAATCTGCTCTCGCAGAGCTGCTTTGGATCCCCTTAAACTTGCCAAAGTTCAGCCATTAAATGCTAGATATCCGCTGTTTAGCATAGCAGTCAATGCTAAGAGCATTCTGCAGAGCCCCATATTAGTGATCAAATTTATACCAGGCATGTCCTTCCGAGAAGAACTACTCACTCGATGCCAGACTTCAGTTTACCAAAGGGTCCCCCCCTCTTTTATGCAGCAAATAATTTAGAGAAACGGCCAACGCTAGATTGTACTCTCTTTGCGGGATTTAGTCATTTCTATTGGTATTCTATGACAATTAGCAAACAATGAATCCCACCCTAAGCTCTGCGGGGAGGTTCACGTTCGTACAGAGTTACCCAAAGACACAGACAAGAATGAAGAGCTGCTTCAATTCACAAAAAATTAAAAAAAATAAATACTTTTCCATAGGAACTAATCGAATGCTGGCGTAGGAGTCCCACCCAAACATAGCATGTGCACAGGTCAATATAGCAAATGACGATGAACCCAACGGCAACAACATGACAGCTGAAGACTTCCGAAACTCCTCAGTACAATTGCGTGTGTGAATTTCTAGGGCACGCCTCAGATCCAGGCCGCGATTCGGGTCAACCTGGGCAGCAGCAGACACACACACTCCATTGAAGGCATTCTTTGGGGGTGGGGCACAATTTACTCTTACCCAGTTTAGGACAGTATGTGGCATTGGATGGAACGCAAGTAACGCAACTGAATGATTAGGCAGCAGACCTGGATGTTCTTGCATTAATGCATCTAGTGAACAGATCAGAGTATCCATTCTAAAGCAAGAGCAGCTGGCAAGGATCACAAAGGACAATGAATTCCATGACTGTTTAATTAGATTAGCGCCACCATTGCAAAGTCAATGAAAGCCATAGTGAACAGGCCCAGAAACAGACCCAAAACACAGAACAGTCATGCGTGTAGCTGGTGGCGACGGCATTGCCATGAGAACCACATCATATTTATAGGGACATGACGCTACACAGCACATGCATTACGACGGGGGCAGGTGGAGAATCAGCCAGCCAAGTCTCCAAATTTCACAACAGTGAACCAATATAAAATATGGCATCTAACGCTGCAAAACAAGGTGTGGCTGCAACTCCTAGCCAGACAGAGCCAAGAACCCTCCCACAAGAGATGTGAAAACGGAGAATCCAATCCCCTAGAGGGAATTGAAAATGAGCTGTGAGCTTGATACCACCTACAGGAGGAAGCCTGTCACTACCACAAATCTACCCCAGTGACCACAGAGGACCAAACCTAAATAAAACCTCGCCAAACGCTCATTATGTGCATTCCAGGGCCTTGTGTAAACCTTCTCGGGGATATTCTGAGCAGTGTTGGAAAAGTGGGGGGCGGGGGCGGGGGGGGGTGAAGCAGCTTCCGCATGACCTACTCCAAGCAACTCCTGCCAGCACCCAGGTAAACTCAACGAGGCAGGAACTATTAAGTTCTGTTGACCTCACTGTTGAGCAATGGGGGGTGTTGGTACAGGCAGAGTACCACACCACAGAACTGGAACCATGCCCCACCAAGCTTCCATATCATGTGTCCAGAAGCAGAACCAGACTCCTTTTATAAGCATGCGGAGGTCTGCAGATGTTTATAGTGCTGGCATCCCAGAATACCCAGCATTCCCCAATATACCCAGAAACAGTGCTGAAGGGCACCTTCTACAGGCCGCAAGCAGCCTTTACACCAGAGATACTGAGCAGCTACAGCTGTACAGTATGACCCTTCCTGAGTTTATGGGGCTTGAGGAATTTTAATGGACTATTCCAAGTAAGCAGAACAGTCCTCACTGAAGCTACCTCGTGCTTAAAAGACATGGTTGGGTTGCTGAAATGTACCGGAATGATAACGGGGACAAAAAGGTTGGATCACACCTAGGGCAACGGTAGATTTTTACAAGCTCCCATCGTCACAGAAATAACATTTGCACACTGGATAATTTAATGAGCAGCCAGAAAATTCTACCGAAGACAATTCTGTCAAGGTTAATAGACACTAAGGGTCAAATGCAAAACGGATATTTAATGCAAGGAAGGATTCAATGAATTTCCGAACCAAAAAAAGATCGAGCGTGTAAATAAGAAGCAGAATAGGAACTTACCGATCTGTACCTGGTCAGTCTGACTTAAAGACACAAATGCAGAGGTATCATCTATCCAGGAAACCTGGATATTGCCTAGGAAACAGGCAAGACACAAGAAACCAATAAATGGTGGGACACTGCATACAGCAGACTCCCCATCCCTGAGATGGGATCATAGAGAACAGGCCTAATTACTGAAGGTTATTTCACAAGCAATTAATGAGAGGTTGACTGAATATAAAACAATACAAGCAGGGGTAGGGGATAGACTGCCCTGACCCTGGAGTGCCGATATCCAGCAGGTTTTCTATCCTACCTGATGAGTTACTATCTGCCCGAGATCAGATGTTAGTGATCACAGGATGAGTTACAGGAATAAGATGCTTGATACTGGCGCTCCAGGATGAGGATTGTTTACCCCTGGTTACACAAACTGCTGGCTCAAGAAAAAGGCAAGTGCCTCCAGTCTTTGTCAGACAGGAGACGAGAGACCTGTCTACACTTGATGGTCAATAGCCACCGAGGACATGCTTAGGTAATGGACACAGAGTCATCGAGCCCTGGAAGAAGGAAAAGAAAACCCCATTCAAATGCACACCCACCGAAAGCACTGAAGAGCTGATACAGATCACTAGTCTTCCATTCCTTGGGGAAGGTGACGTAGAGGACATGGTCCCGTTTGGGCTGCACTGGAGGAGAAGAGGCACCTGAGCCGCGGGCAGCAGAAACCTCGGCCCAGTTTACGGTCACGGTATATTTGGGTCTGGCAGACGAGGCCGTACTCACAGTCTGGCCCACTGATGTTGAGATATGGGATGTCGATGATCCTCATGAGATAGAGCCTGCAAAAGAGCACGAGTGCAGGATTCCGCATCAAATTTCAGCTCGAGAAACGGCAAAATCTCCAATTAGCCATATATGTACATGTCACATGATTTCTCTTCCCCTTTGTTGACAAGGTAAAATGTTTTGATCGTAGTGGCGACACCACAGCCATTATGAGCGGCCAGTCATCCCCAAGTAGTGATCAAAGGTCATTTAAGCTGGTACCCAATTTTTTTTGGCCAGCTCCGCAACTTGAACACGTCATTTCACAAAATGTAAACAGTGCCGGCGAATCGTTTCCAAGCCAAGATTTCAGAAACACTAGGGGCAAAATTACAGCTCGGGGCTGGCTAAAGCCGGATGTGTAGGTGGGTCAAAGAGCAAAGCCTGTTAAAAATCAACCACTTATTTCTGCGCAAAAATGTAAAAATCGTCGCAAGACTAGGGTCCCATACATTGCGACTGACTGGAAATACGATCAAACATTACTGGCTACACCTCATTAAAATTTACCATGTTAAAAGAAAAAACTTGAAGTTACAAACTACAAAAGGCAGTCAGAGAAAAGGTGCAGCTACACAGCAACAATATGCTGGATTTACTTACTTGTTAAAAAATGGTTCGATGAGCTTGGACCTGGCTGAAATGTGTGCTCTGGGAGGTGTGAGAAAGGTTCCTGGGGGAGGAACGGGGGGAAATGGTCAAGAGATTTTCAAAGTGCTACAAAAAAAAAAAAAGAAAAAAAAAAAAAAAAAAAAAAAAACCCCAACAACGTCACACAGAAACGCCGCTAATACCCAAATGGTTGGCCATGGAGATGAAGCAGAGGCCAGTGATGTAGGCGTCGTATCCAGCTTCATGCAGCTGCTCGCTGGCTGTGTCGTAGCGTGGGAAGCCCTCGGCGCTCTCTGCCATTCACATGGGGACAGGTAAGGATGACGCCATAACACCTGTACTGCAGGGGACCATGACACACAAACAGCAGCCCACACCCTTATGTTGAAGCCCAAAAGCAGGCTGAACATACCAACTTTAAGGGGCTTGAAAGGACTCTCTTTCAGCTGCTTCTCCAGCTCTGCTAGAGACGTGTTAGTGATGAGCTCCTTGGAGGAAATACAACAGAATTATGGGAAAAATGCCAGCCGTCAAGGGCTCCAGCACAGCCCCGACCGACCGCAACAAAACCAGTACATACTCAGAACCCCTCACCCCCAGGAATCATCCACGAGTCAGTGACAAGGCACCGTTCCCCTCCAACATCAGCACCCTTCCGTAAGCTAATGTCCCCATCTAGTGGCGCGCAAGCCTCAACAACCAGATACTAACATGTACTCGAAATCAGCACTAAAAGGTTATTTTAGCCCCTAGTAAAAACATGCAACTTCATTTAGGAGCGATTCTAATTCAATTCCAATATACAGAAACCACTAAGGAACCGAGATGTTTCAGAGACCAGTTTATGAAATGTGGAAATACAGATTAAAAATGAGGTCAGTGAAAATGAGGTCATCAGAAGAGCCAGGCAATTTCTAAAGGTGGGCAAAGAAATCTTGGTCAAATGTGTCAAGTTAAAAAATTTCCCGAGCAGATATTAGTTAACATTTAGTTTCATGGTTAAAAATACAGCTCGAGTGCCCCCTCGGGCATTTGGTGATGAGCGGCAAGCGATATCCAATCCGAAACGGAGTAAAGCCGTCAGGTGCCCAAAGGGAAGCTCCGGAGCCTTCGGCGCGAAGGCGAGGCTGGACAGAGACGTCCAGGTAGCGTCTCAGCGGTGCCAAAAGAATCCCTTATCCAAACAGCAAGAACTTTACCTTAAAAGGCTGCGTGGATGCCATGAGCTTCGTGTCCAGCAGCCTAGGAAAGTATCACAATAAATTTGGCAACGTGAATGCAGACATAAATAGACAGGAGGGAGAACAAGCAGGCGGCTGCGTGGGGGTGCCCATACGTACCTGGGAAAGACACACATGGTGACCTCCTTGAAATCAATCAGCTCCTGAAAACAACACAAGTCTCAATCCTGGCTCGCAACACAAATAGTGCGATGATCAACCGCTGCAAGGCTCCTCCGCTTCCACCCCCACGCATTTCCAACACGGCGCACCGCTATTCGCCGAGAGGGCCGCTTCTCACCTCAGGCAGGGGGCAGTAGAACTGGTGAATGGTGTGCATGACATCCAGCAGCATGTTGTGCCCGATGACTAGTTTGCCCTGCAAGGGAGACACGTCACCGTCGCTAACGTGACACAGCGTGCGCGACACGGAACCAGGACGATCCCATTGGCTGAGACACTCCCGATCAGACCGAGGGACACACCGATGCATTCGTCAAATACGGCCATTGCTCTGGGGCGACTCACGTATTAATGTAGGGGTGTGAAATATGACGATATATTGTGAATGATTAAAATGCCTCCACGAGCTTCCTTTAGAGATCTTTACTGTTATACTGTGCACACAAGTTGCCGATGTATGGCACACACACACACACACACACACACACACACACACACACACACACACACACACACACACACACACACACACAC
>JAODKE010000050.1:5455085-5468400 GCA_026779605.1 Mormyrus hasselquistii | reverse complement strand
CACACACACACACACACACACACACACACACACACACACACACACACACACACACACACACACACACACACACGGCATTGTCAGTCGAATCCGTTTCAACACACCATAAACCTTTAAGAGACAGTAGGCGGCGCCTTCGACTTCTCCCCCTCCCTTTCATGCCCTAGACCCAACATGCAATTCATCCCCTGACTGGTAATGTAGCGACATGGAGGAGCTGGTCCCCAAAACACATTCATCATTGGTAATATGGAATTTGTTTGGGTGTCAGCAAACTGGCACAGTACCTTTGCAAGTTTTGCAAATAAAAGTCGGATTGTAACAAGAAACCTTTTTAAGCACCAAAAAGAAAACATCTGAAAAGAATAAGCACAGTCTCTCCTCCATTTTACCTTGTAGGGCTGTTTTTGTTATTAAATTAGTTTGTTTTACTGTTCAGTAGCCTGACATCATATGACCATAATCGTCATAGAGGGTGGAAAACACCCAGGGATGTTTTTTTGCCATATTTCCCACACAACTAATGGATAGAAGACAGATTTCATTAAGAACCAAGAAGTCCAGCTGGTAGGTTACCCAGGTCCCATCCCACAAGATATAAGTGTTATTAAAGCAAACTTTTCCATATTGTGTTTTTTCGGATACATCTTTAAAAAGCAAAAACGTAAACTTACAGATTTTGAAATGGCATGAATGACTCTGGAAAAGCCAACAGCGTCACTGAGCTCCTCCTGCAGAGAGAGAACCCATCAGACGCTCCACGAGCAGCGGATTTTAACACGATCGCCGCTCACCATATCGCACAGCTCATTATGTTTCCGCAAGATAAAATCCACATTTCTGATTTAGTCTCCTGCCATGAGAGCCGCAGCTGGCAGTATCAGAGGCACGATTGTCTTTCTGGTTGCTAATGCTACGCTGCTATTCAATGAAAATGCATTGGCCGACCACAAAATAGGAACTTGTAGGACATGGCGAATAAGGGCCTAATGTCCAAATGGAGATCCTGACAGACAAGCCTTTGAGGACACGGTTTTCAACCTGCTCTCTCTCCTGCTTCTCCTGCTCACGCCTCCTTCGTTCTTCATCGTCCACCTTGCTGATCAGGATGTAGCGCTCCTTCTGGAACGGCCGAGGCAAAAGGGTTCTAAAGGGTTCTTGCAGCTCAGCGAATACAAGTCAGAAGATAAGACCACTATCCCCTTCCCTTCTGAGAGGGGCAGGAGGAGGAATAGGAATAAAGCCAATAGCTCGACATCATAGAAGAGAGTAAAGACAAGCACTAAAGACCACAAATAGAAGGGGAATGGACCACGGTTCTGGCCCCACACCATTCCACCCAAATTCAACAGGTTCTTTTGAAGAAATGAGCCCCACTATCATACCTTCTCATTTTCCAAAGTTTCCACATGAAGACCTTTAGGATACCTAATGAGGCACAAGAGTTATATGCAGCGCATCACACACACACACCACATGTCTAATGGAATACACACCCCCATTACATTCTAATCTGAAGTTCCCTTTCCTACACAATACAAACTTTCAACATGAAAGAGTTTATTATGCAGTTAGAAAAGGGGACAAAGCAGAGGTCTTTTCAAGACAGACTTACTTCCAGTTTAAGGTCTGGTAGATCAGCTTCCTCTGAAAGCTACAAGACATAAAGCGTTATTCAGAATTGCTGAGACTTCAGGCAAAATTAGTTCAAACAGAAAAGGCTTCTCACCCTGTGCAAGGCTCCAGATGGATGCTTTTATCAGTGCCCTTTAGAAGACCCTCCACTTTCTCACTGTAAAAAAAAAAAAGTTTATTGGAAAGCAACATTCAAAATGAATAAACTCAGTTCTGCCACCCAGCTATGACACTGAATACTGGCAAGTAAACCTTGGTTGCTTACACCACTTTGTTGACAAAATCCTTCTGTTCATCTGGCACATTGATCGGCCCTTTACAGGAACTGGGAGAAATGAAGGACTGCGATCCGTTGGACTGAGAGCGCCGCTCCTCAAACTGCTCCCTCAGCTGACTCTCTTCCTCCTGATTCAGGTATGGGATTCCTATAAACAAAAAATCTCATTTAAAACCAGCATGAAAAATGGCAACTGTGGGTAACCTGTAGCTCATTAGGTTATGGATATGTTTCGCTATGCAGAAAAATGAATGGCAGAATAATCATATCCCTGCAGGATCCTTGGTACGGCCCTTACACACCCCCACCCCACACTGCTCTAGGGGTGATGATGCTCGCAGACCCTGCTCTCTTATCTAAGGTTCTCTTGGGTGCGAATGTTAGAAGCAATACACCTTACCATTGCAGAACACTTTGTTGAAGTCAAATCCTTGGTTGGCTAAAAAGTCTATACTGGAACTCTGAAATGACAAAGAAAATTATTCAACATCAAAATTTGAAGACTGGCATACCACGTGACACGGGCAGGTCAGAGGTAATTACCTGACAGACAAATTTGATGTCGGGGGAATTTCTGCTGAAAGGCTTTGGAAATATATAAAAGTTGAACGACTTCGTGAGATACCTAAAGACACGGGACAGATCAAAGACTCAGGACATATTTAACAGAGAAATCAGAATCTTTAAAACAAATTTAAGAAACACTCACTTAGACACAGATTGGTCATATTTAAACGTGCAGAGGCCGAACTGAAAAAGCAGAAAGTCCATGGAATGCTTCGTGGGGAGAAAAGGAAACCGTTAGGCGCAAACAAGCAACTGAACACATTTAGTAATAAAGATATGTGCAAATTGGGAAACAACTCTCATCAGTCTCACGTCACGATACCAAATGTATTTAACCCAGACGTGATTTATTTATTTTTTTAATTTTACCTTTTTCAGCTTCAGATAACGTTCTTCTGGAGTATCCAAACCGTTCGTTAAAGAACTAACGGATGGTCCATCGCTTATACCTTAAAGGATGAGTATTTCAGTGAACTTGAAACGATGCACCAAAACATTGCAAACGATGCCATTCGACAATGGCTTGGCGTAACGGTAGCAACGAGCAGAAAATTTACCAGAAAATTCGCCGTCAATGGCGAGAAAATCGGCTTCTTCTATTGCGCTGTAAATGGTGTTTAAACTCTCTTTAAAATCTGTAATAAAATGTCAAATTACGACAGAAAAGACATATTGGCAGCACAGTGCAAACACTGTCGTGCGTGACATTCCTGCATTCATGGAGCACACTAAAAGAAAATTTAAATTACTCGGGCGAAACATGTCCCGCACGTATAAAAATACACGCAACAGCTCGTTGGGGAGAAAAAGTTTATGGGGGGGGAAAAATCGCTTACTCTTCCTCGTCACCTCCATCCCTGCAGACCTGCAAACAATATACCGGCAGCTTCAGCAGCTCGGTTCGTCAGAAGCGCTTTAACCTTTTTGGAGGATCACTTCCGGAGCACGCTGAGCGACCACGTGGTCTACTCTGAAAGCGAAAGCGGTCACGTGACAGCTTGGGTTGCCTGGGAAGCCGGACGCTAGCCACGAAAGAATGTACAGTGCAAATGGCGTAATACAGTATGACTGATTTCCTGGGTAGCTGCATTCAATCAGTATTTAATTAATTTATTCTTATTTTTGCTCAATTTCCTTAGAAAGGTCCCCCACTTGGATTGTTTAAGTAAATTACCCAGTTGTAAAATAAGGCTTTTAGGGATTTAATGTTGGTAAATACCTGATAATTAACCTGATAATTGGTCAAACAAACCATAGAATATTTGTAGTGATGTAATATATATGGGTGCACATATTACATCCATCTTTTGAAAAATTAAACTACAATTTATATGTCATGCATATACGCTACTAGATACATTCGAATTATGAATACAATTATGAAGTTATTCTATAGCCTACAGTTATTCTATAGTTCATAATTCATGTTCAATATATATTTTCATTCATCAGTTGAATTTTCAAAATGTTAGCTTCTGTTTCATACATGGATACGACACTCCCTCTGGGATATTTTGGGGGTAATGGTAAGATATGATCATATCATTAAAAAATAATAAAGTACATGATGAGTGTGATGAGTTCAGGTCTACTTTTGTTTTCAATTCTTTATAAACGAAACAGCTCCATCATTCCATTCCAAGGAGGTAATATTTGTTTTCTTAGACTCATTGCAGACGACTCAGCATGATTTCACAACAGGTATCGCTTCATTAAAAGAACGTAAACTTTACAAAAGCGCGTACAATGCGCTGCATTGATAAGGACAGCAATCGCGGGCCCGATGTCGCAGAGTCTTTGTGAGTGTAGGTCAGAAGAGACTGAAATCTGATAGCTGCGCATGTGATAATGATCTCTGCCGGGCCTTTTTGTCTGTTTTTAATCTCTCCAATCACAGGTCTACTGTATGCTTTGTGCTGGTGATGTATGCAGGGCCTGTTTTCGAACGCTGATTATGTTTCTGTGTGACAGGAAGGAACTTCATGTAAATTACTAAATCTGCTCAGTCCAACCCGGTTTGTCTAGTCATATTGTACCTTTACTGGTTTGTCTGCTTGGGAATACAAAACTCATAGTGCATGTTTACAGGGCTAAGTGAGGGTAACGGTACGTGCCAATCAGAAGCCAATCAGCTCCAAACCAGCTACAAATGACAGTGATAGTGTCACATCACATGACCTGGCCACCTCATGAATCTAGCGTAGAGGAGACAGTAGGTAGGGTCATCCAGTCCCTAGAGCAATTGGGCCTTGCTCATGGGTCCAACAATGACATCAGTCTGCCAACCCAGGGATTTTGAACCAGCAACCTTTTGAGTGCCGACCTACATAGCTGCCCCCCAACAAATAAGTTCTGTAATAATTTGTTTAATACTTTTTCAGTTAGTGCATAATTCCATATAAAGGTATGCCTCACTTAAGCTCCACGCTCTTCATGTTATGTGATTTGGACGTCGTGTGAACATGTACTGAACAGAGCTAAGGAATGCCATGATTAAATTCACAGGGCTTTGTTTACATGCGGCACACGTGCGTGACGTGCTTGCATTGTGAGTGAGGAGCACAGAAACACATGCATGATGCTCTTGGCTGCTTTGCACCTGGTTGCATCTGCTACCTCCCGTTGTTAGATCGCGATTAGGCACGATTTTGTTTTTGAGATGTGATTTTTTGTTTCACATCCTTATGGGCACGCGAATGGACGTCGTCTGGACGGATGTTGTACAAATTGTTATTGTATAAGTTGAATGTCTTTACAATCATTTAAAAATTGGTGTAGGTGCATCCAGTAAAAATCACATGGCCAAATCATTTTAATTGGCTATTTGATGAGTTAAAGAACAGTGGACATGCATTGAATGACATGCTGACGATGTTTTCTCTCGTTTTACCTGCCTCAGTCTGTCAGTTTCTGTTGTCATAAGCCATTGTGTGACAAGTGGATTTCTGTATTGTTGCACTTGAATGGTGCAGCACTTCAGAGAGTAGACACATTTTTTTCTCAGGTGCCCTCACACCTAATTTAATGAAAGCAACCTTATCTAAATATTCCCATTACATTGATCTCGAATACAACTATTTACAGTAATTGATGAGTATCATTTATAATGTTATATTAGAATCATTCACCAAAGCTTAATCTGCCTTATATTAAATGATGTCATGATAATTCTATATTCAGGGAGATGTACAGACTTCACAGAAAATGTTTGGGTGAATATTTCATCATTTCTGTTGTTTAATTTGAAGTACAAATTTGCTTTCATCTTCCACAAGTTTCATCTGTGCACATGATATCCAGGCTACCGTGAAGCTGAAATGTTCCAAGACGGATCGTCATTGTGTTAGTAATAATTACACGTTGGGTGGTCACACCCGCATAAAAAATCGGGCCACAAGGCATATTTGCGTATATACGGTGCTTTCTTCAAACAGTTGGCAGCTTCTCTGTCACAGCGGCAAAGGATTTTCTCACATCTGTCATTCAGATAATCTATAAGGAGAGAAGAAAACTGGGTGAAAATCTGTCCTGCCCTGCTGTGATGGTCTTACCACAAACTAAGTTCAGTGTCTGGTTTAAATTTACTTGTGGTGTAATGGTTGCCCCACACATTCAGTAATGCATTCAGTCACTGTGGTCAGTAGTGAAAGTAAATTCAGAAACTGCCTTACAAGCTGCTCTTTCTGGCTGCAACTTTACATAACCTCCCCAACTGCTATTACAGGATCTCAGCATTGACAACAAAACTACGCTAACTCTATATCGGTCTATTTGACTTATGACATTAGCTTACTCACACTACAGCAGTCTGCTACCTGTATTCATCTTCCATCTGTTCCCCATATTTAGTGTCAACCTCCACTTACTCACAGCTCAAAAAACCGGCTAATAAAATGTTCCGTTTCCGTGGTATTTTCTAAGAGCAGTAAGTATTAAGTGAAATCGGTTTTGGAAAGATGTTTTGGAGATCCCTGCGCAACACGTACCGCAGTCTGCAACATTATCGTCACACGTCCATTTATAATTGTCAGTCTTGGTCTGACAGCCAGCAAATTCAGCTTGTTCATAACAGCAATCGTGTTTGTGACAACACCTGAAAAAAGGAAGAGACACAATCTCCCCTTAGTACATTCACTCACCGGAAGCAATGCTAAATTGATGGCGATCCATAATTCTGAGATTTCGACTACAAAACATAGGTCTTCCTCATTAATTAGGGTCACTACCAACTTTTATTTGGGGCAGGAATCGGAATGTGGTTGTTCAGCATCACTGAACAGGAGAGAAAAACATTTGGGGATAGAGTCTTAAAAATCCATTTAATTACAGTCCACTGTGCCACAGAAATGACAGACACAGCATAGTAGTAGTTTTGGGTCAGAGAAAAATCACGCCAGACTAGTGCCTAACCTCAACTACCCAGGGACTGAGTGGCAGCAGATGAGGCAGCCACAGCAGGCCTCAGCGGGGTTTAAATATAGACAGAGTCTGGTGGATCCCAGATTCACTTCCTCGTGTCCAAATCACACCTTACCGGAGCACAGCTTTTTTCATAATGTCGCAACCCTTCTTTGTAATCTCTGTAAGCGATTCAAAGCGAGGGGCTTTAAAAAAGGCCAAAATTGTGCTAGAAATCATGTTTATTATCAGCTTTTATGTTACTTTTCATCAGCAGCTTCATCTCTCGATTGGATGAGATATTCCTTGACACCTTGATTTCTGTCCCTTGGATTATTTCGCTTTCTGTACTTGCTGCCAAAACCTCACGTGCTTAGCTAGGCTTAGCTAGAGGTAAAGACATGTGTAAGAAACAATCTGCGAATGACATGATATTTCGATGCATTTTCATGGGGACATTACTCACGAATAATCAAGAATATTCTTACAGGGATGCATTTTTAAGTTTCACCAAAAGCACAGATTTGAGTATGGACACTACGGTCATGTACCTACCAATATAGTGGGAGGTACCATGTGTGTTTGGGGGGGCGGGGGTGTTCGAGGTTGGTCCCTACCAATGTTATAAACAAACCCACCCTCTTCAGTTACATTTACAGTTGCCCCTCCTAATTAGTGCGTTTGACATTTGTGGTTTCAGTTACTTGCAAGCTGGCCATGAACAATTAAATGAAAATATTTTTGGAGTTTGCTGAAACATTGCAAAATCATATAATGTATAAATATTACAGTGTTATATAATATTATGTTAATGTAAGTGTACACTATGATATGTATAATACTGACAAATAAAAATAACTGATCATATTTTTTTGGTTAATTTTCTTAAAGTGGTAACACCACATACTGACAAATGAATATACTGCATCTTCAAAATTGTGATCATAAATACATATGCTAACTAATGCACGGATGCGTCAGGGTATCACTAATGTCTCGTTATGGATGTTTAAATACTGACTCTAATTCAATCTGCTGGGACTTTCACAGCCTCCTAATTAGACGGAACTGTCTATTTTGGGCTAAAAACAGGAATTCCAGAGTGGGGCCAAGGATGTGGGAACGGTGGGTGTGCCTGAATCTCGTTAAGCGGAACGTCAAAAAACCTCAGGAACCCGCACGCAAAATTAAACACTCCGCTCCACAAACCCTTGCTGTTGCACCCGGATTTCAGGTATATTTATATAGCTGTAAATTTGTGGCCATGAAACTTGGGTTTCTATCCCACAAAAGCACATAATTAAAAATAATACCGATCATCATCAGGTGTCTATAAGTTATTGCTTGTCGCCGACCCCCAGTGCCTCCTCACCAGTCCGCCCGGTCCCGGGGCCAGCCTTGGCCCCCCAGGCCACAATAGCAGCCGTACATCATATAGGATAGGGCGGACCTCCCCGTGCTGCATTGGATGACTCCAGCCAGCTCCAGCAAACCTCTCTTACTCCGCTGGTACCTGTCCGGAGACAGGAAGGCCTTCTGCACTGTAACAAAGATGCCCGATCAGAAGACGTCAATAAGCATCACAGATGACCATTTATCATAATTCTTTTTATAATGTTATTATAACACTATAGCGCTATTATGATGTCATTGTCATGTTGTTATAATGTTTCCTCTGGCTCTGTCTTCCCTCTGGTAAATGCTACAGGTCCATAAAAATGAACTCGAATCTCCACTTGAACAGTTTCTTTCCAAATACCATTTCGTGCATTAATCATAAATTTAATTAACTATGCAAAATAGAGCACCTTGCAATCACACACTAATAACTGTTTCTTAGCTATGCAGCACCAAACTCCTTAAAGTAATATGGTACATAATGTATTGTATTGTATAGTTTACCGCATTATACATTGTACAGCATGATGCGTAGAATAGCTCTTAGTACATCATATGTTCCCTTTTAATATTAAGGGTTAATAGTTTTTGTATTTTCGTAATATTTGTGCATTGTATTCTCTGTAAACAATTCACCACAGCAAATTCCTAAGACATGTGGTGTCACTGGATAATAAAGTCTGAGTCTAATCGTCCCAGTCCTCTGTTCATCTTCACATGTCCCTTTCTTATGGGATTTGGGTTGAGCACATTGAACGGCAGTGGCTAAACTCAAAGAAAATCCAGAGTGCTCTTCATGCATAATGCTTATGCTGCATTCAACAGTGAGATTATTAGCTGCTTAGGAAAGACAGGTCAGATTCTGTACTGCAGTACGTTGGAATGGTCAATGTCAGTCGCTGTTCAGTAGGTCATACACCTCCTCCATCACCTCCCCACGGTGATGCCCGCTCACAATCTCTGTAAATCACTGCTTTATTAGGGGTTCCGGTATGATGGATTTGTTCAGTGAAATCTCAGGTTCTTTTAGTTGAATGATGAGGCAGGTTCCTTAAGCTTAAGCAGTTTATTAAGACAGAATGAAGATGTTTCACACGGCCGGTTCAGTGTCTGTGTGTGTCTGTCTCTGCCGCCACTGAGGGAAACCGGCCCTTTATCTATGGTCTTTCTACAGACTCCTGGAGGCAGGGGGTCAGACGGCCTTGGTGAGAGTAAGTTGTAAGAGATTGGCAAAGAACATGGCGAGCGAATAGCAAGGACAGAAAGGAATATAAAATTACAATGTGTTACAGAGTGGAATGCCGGCAGCTCATCTGCAGACAGGAGAGCCCACCAGGGGCTTATTAACTCTGCCCAAAATGCCAGCGGCTGCTCTCTGCCATCCCTGGGAGCCATCGCCAGCCTCCGCTGCCTCTCCAGAGCCTAAAACAGTGTCAGACACTCTGCCCGTCCCACACAGCACGTGTTTGACCTGCTCCCCTCTGCTAAGCGCTATACGTCCATTGAAACATGCACTTCCAAAGACAGCTTCTTGCCTTGGGTCATAAGATCACTAAGAAACAGCAAAAATAAATCTGTGAACAATATCAGTCTTTAGTGATCAAAAAAACAGTGTAATATTAAACATATTTACTGCCTGCCTCCTATGACTGGCTGTTACATATGCATATATACATACAAGTATTTATTTGTATGACTTTTTTCTATTTTATTATTATTTCTTTCTCTTTTCTCTATTCTATTCTATTTAAAAGTCACGGTCACAAAGTGCTCACCTGGTTGGTTGAAAAAACGCTTGGTGTGGATTTGTGCTTTCTGGACCTGAACTTTCCACCTGTCTATGATGGATTACTTTCCTGAGAAAGTTCCTCAAACACGGATTATTTGTGCCCCGTCAAGTAAAGTGTTACCGGCATTTCTACTAAGGATAATATTTCAGGGGAACTGTGGTTTATTACAGCCGCAAAACAACTTTCCTAAAACTTGTCCTGTTTGCTTTGAAAAACACAGCTCTCATTAAGGATTGAGAATTTTTGTGTTTGTTTGGATAGTACAGTAATCTAAGCGAATGTCCGTGCAAGTTCACTGTGCTTTTGAAACCATATTTTGGTCGTTTTAGTTGTAGACTGGTTTAATTAAATAATGCAGTCTTCGCGTAGTCACATTTTGCAGAAGATTAAATCTATCATGAAGCGTTTAATACACATAAAACTCTGTTAGTCTGTAATATTAGTGATCGCAAAACTGAACAGAGTCGCAAAAAAAATGTATCATTACCGTTGATTAGCGGACGTTTCCAAAACTGGACAACATTTTCCGCTCTTATTACATAGTTTACGCACAAAACGATGAACTTATTGCAAACAAACGTAGCCCTATGAGACAGGCAAGTGAAGAGTGGACCAGAAAACACTCTTATACAGTATAGGCTCTAATCATTTAATATTAAATGGTAAAATGTAATAGAAAAAAATACAAGCTTCCGTTTGTATTTCAAAAGTATGTTTTAAAATTAATATTTTGCGAGCTACTTACCGGACAATAACAGGAGTATGAAGTGCAGAGCGAGCATGCTTACTGTCCTCTGTGGAATTCACTCATGAATGATCCGATCCTACTTCCTACTCTGCAGAACAGAGGGACTTTGTTATTTATATGCTGCGTCTTCAGAGCATCACATCCTAACGTACTCAGGTTCCCTAAACATCTATTCCCCTACTTTAAATAGAGGGAGAAAGGGTTTGCAGTACATCCATCACAATACTGTACGGTTATATGGGAAAGCCAGGGTGATGGTTATAATCCGGCCAATGTGATCAGCAGCCTTATCTAATGCTTTTAGAAGCAGATTACATGTCTATAAAAATAGACTCCTGTTTTTTATTGTTCGGGACAGAATATGCCATTAGAAACGAGCATCCATACAAATGGCATTTCAATGCGGCTGTGTTTTTCTTCTTTTTTTTTTCTTTTAAGGAAAATGCTCTTGATAAGTAATCGTAATGATGGGAAATGTATTCCAGGTGATGTAATTTTAGCCATTCTAATTGTTATTACTCGTGGGGTAACAAGTTTTAGGAAGACTTTAGGATGGAAGGCTTTCATTTTTCAAAGCGAGATACATCGTGTAAATGATCTACAATATTTAATGGCAACGCAAATGTACTTTTTATTTAACATTTTATATAATCAACAAACAAAACTCGATATAACCCTATCACTGGATCAGAGCATCATGAGCAACAGGTAAAGAAAAAGTGAATGCAAAAAAAAAAACTTTTATGAAAATTTCATCCCAATCTATTTTTTAAAAATGATTCAAATATGGAAATTGGGCTACTTCGGTGCAACAACAGCAATGGGATATGTAAGTTATCTAATCGCACGGTTGACTTCAGCGCTGTGCAAGCAGTCGTGAATGTTTTAGATCATGGTAACCATTATTAGATACCCTCCAGGTGATAAATGCCTTCAGTGAGGTGGCATGGTGGATATTTTCCGTCTGCAAGCATCAGTTCGGCGAACTGAATGAGTCGTGCAGGTCAGCAATAAAGGATCCAGCAGACAGCGGTAGGTAGACTCAGTAGAGGGCACTGTCTTTTTTATCCAGCTGAAAAGCAGCATATTGTTGTGTCGAACTGAAATGCGGAAGAAGGGGGACGTCCTTAGCGTGCATATACTGCGAGAGAGCGCCGTGTAAATCACCCGAGCTTCGGCGCCCTGGATATACGCGAAGCTGGCGTATTGCGGGCTGATCGGTGAGTCTGCGGCCGCGATCAAATAGAGACTTTGCTGTCGGATTCAGTCTCCCTTCTGTACTGTGTTTCTCTAGGCCGTCCCCATCGGCTTCCCCCGATCCTGGAAAAGGGCGCACAGTGTTGCCTTTTTCCGCATACATTTTTATAAATAAAGGTGATCAAACCGCGTTGAAGTTGCATTAGCCCGCCATCAGGGTACAGCGATGCGGGGGAGGCGCTCCGAGAACTACGGGCGCCCGGCGGTGGGAAACGTGGCTCTCCGATTTGGGGTTTTCAACTTAAGTTAATCCGCGTTTAATCGTCGAATTTCTGGTTGTATAAATGTAGTTTTACAAATGTGTACTTAATTGTAAAGTTATAACCGGAACCACATTGCTTTGTGAAGTTATTTTTTAATGATTCTTTTAATAAACCCCCCTGTAATGTAGCTTTTGTTTGGCTTATATGCGATCGCGGAAGTAAAACGCATATTTAACCATTACGATCTGCATTTTTAGGCATATAAAACCTCCTAAGAAAGACAAAGAAAGTGGTTGGACGGGCCTTTCGGTGCCAAGTTTGTTATTACGTTCTTTGCTACATTCCTGCCTACATTCATATCTAATTTGTATTTTCGGAAATGTATGAGAGGACTACTTTTTATCGGAATTATAATTGTAATACCACGACAGCATCAAGTACGTCAGTCACAGAAATGCGGTGTGTTTTTCTGGATGCTAAACATCGCTTGACTGTAGGAAAAGGTGGCCGGCTGCAGCAGAAATGGCGCTCAAGAGAATCGGAATGAGGGAAACCGATAACCATGTAATAAAGAACAGCATCCGATCACAACTTAGGCTTTACAAAATAAGCCTTGAAGTTACTAAACTCGTCTGTCTCTCCTTTCTAGCTTTGACTCATGGAAAGATGTCTAGTGTGCCTAAGGACCGAAAAAGCCGCTGGCAGGACATCCAGAAGGGCCTGGAGTTCATTGAGTGAGCTCATGGGGGGGTGGACCAGGATGTGCTCAGTCTCGTTTCATGCTAGTACCAGTAAACTGAAACCTAAAATTTCCGGGTCACTTGTGTTTATTGTCTGGAAATGGCTCATTTGCCCAGTTTAAAGATTGCAGTACTAATAATACTGAAGCTGTGGTTTAATATGTTTTGTCCCATATATTGTTTGATAGATCTACCCTGCCCTTTCCTGGACCTGATGAACAGTATAATGTAAGTATTGTGTGTGTGTATGTATGTATGTATGTATGTGTGTGTATATGTATGTATGTATGTGTATATATATA
>JAODKE010000050.1:5387783-5418747 GCA_026779605.1 Mormyrus hasselquistii | reverse complement strand
TGCCCGGTCTTTTGGTGTCTATAGTAAAAAAATGTGTAAAATGAAAAACTTTAACCTATGCTCCCCCCCCCCCCCCCGAGCACGTTAGACCAGTGTTTCCCAATCTGGTCCTCAGAGACCCACAGCCAGTCCATGTTTTTGCTCCCTCTGAGCTACCTGCCAGACACTCCACATTTTTGCTCCCTCCCAGCAAAAAACATGGATTATCTGTGGATCCTCAAGGACTGCATTGGGAAACACTGCTTCAGAACATTCACTAAACAATGGTCTATTTTTAAATACGTACAATCATACTTTTCCCAATCCACCCCCTGGTGTCTGAAAGCAGACTGCAGAAGGGGTAATTGATTTTGCTTGATTTAGCTTATTACATGATTCATGGCAGGGAAAACATGCAAACACCACACACAAGGGGTGGAGGCAACGTTCCTGACCTTGGAGGTGTCCAATAGGACAAAAGACTTGGGGGCAAGTATGGTAGAGAAACAAAAATGAGCTTATTTGAATTAAAGGAACAAAGACTGAAAATAAACAGGATCACAAGGGATCAAAACAGGGTAGGTGAAACAAGGTAGGACACTTGTGACAAGACAGTACAATGTCAATGATTGGACTGGGAAGCTCATACATGTGAGATTATTGAGGGAGCCAATGAGAGGCAGCTGGGAGTGATTAACACGAGGGTTAGGAATAAGAGGTAAGACATAGTGGGCAAGACATAACAGTACCCCCACCCCAACCCCCAGCCTGACCGCTGCCCGTTTCATCGATCTCAATTTTAGGACTTACATCTCTGTCCTGTTGCTCAACCCTCTCCCTGTGTTTATGGGGAAGATAATAAATCTCTTTCCTGGACTGATCTGCTACAGCATCCTCCTTATTGTCCGCTACCCCGCTATGACAGGGGGAACTGGAACGAGACAGGGCACAGGCAACAAGGTATGGTGTCAGTGACTGGACTGGGGAACACAGACCTGGGAAGCACATATATATGAAACTTATGAGGGAGCTAACGAGAGGCAGCTGAGAGTGATTAACACGAGGGTTGAGAACGAGAGGTAAGACAAACAAGTAACAGACGTGGAGACATGGTGGGCAGGACGTGAGTGACAGATCGGACAGGGGAGGGGATGAAGGGGACTGAACCACAGGGCAGAACCATGGACATGACAGGAGATTGATGGTTGAAGTTTAATGATATGCTGCATAGCCCATAACCTTACCTGGAAGGTGCTGACAGTTAATGAGTAGTACTGTTTATATAAAGCATGGGGTTCTGTCTTGTGGCTCCATAGCTCTTAGTTTCCTGGCTTTGTCTCTCTGGCTGTTTATATACTTTGTATGAAGACCCGTGATTTGTTGTATTTTCTGTTTCCTGTTTTACCCGTCACATCCTGCCTTTAGTGTTTTCTGATTTCTACTCCCCAGCTGCTCGATCTGTGCTCTGTGCTCTGTTGCAAGTTCTGTCGCATGACAAACCCTTCCTGTATCATTGCCTAAGGTTCTTCCATCCCTGGTTCGACCTGCACCACCCTTGCATGGCCTACCTTTGTCTATGCAGCACTCTGGTTAAATGATGGGGCTGAAAAGCCATTATAGGCATAGGATCACATCTACAGAGCATCCTAAAGTTTATGCCCTGATCCAGTCCAGTTCTTCTATAATCATTCCTGCAACCACAATAATGTATGCAAAACCACAAGCTTCATTTTGTCTGTAAAACGGTTCTGGGATGCATTTCCTGAAAGATTTGTAGCACTAAGTATTTTGTTATGTCATACTTAAGATTAATCGTTTCTCAAGTGTTTCTCAAAACCATTCATAAAGTAGTTTGTAATCATGTTTGTGAATAAATGATTGCTCCAACTAACTTCTTATTTTCTACATCATTGTTAATCTTGTTCGTTATTCACAAAGATCATTCATTATCAGGAAAAGCACCCTAGATCAGTAACAGTATAAAGGCATTATTTATCAATTCAAATCCTGTCTTTTTTTTTTGAAGGTCTAAGGTTGCTAATGCTCCTTATGCATCTGAACAAAAACACTCAGAAGGTCCTTAAACGTGCCCCATCCCTGAGTTCTAATCTGAAGGACCAGAATCAGGAAGAGAGAAGAGTTTCGTTCAGCTAAAACACAAATCAAGAATGGCACAGTTGAAGCTGCAGGTTGGGTTAACTGCATAGAGGACAGCCTGCAAACCACCCATTTCAGCTGAAAGATAAAATGTTCTTGTTTTGCAGAGTTTGAGCATCTGTTCTTGTCCTCACATTATGGGAGCAAAAATAATATTTGCTTTGCTCATGTTGTCGGCAAGGGCTGCAAAACTCTTCAGGGAAAAGGTACATCCTCCATTCAGGAGCTGTCGCAGCAGATTATCACAGAAATCCTTCAGAAGTGTTTGTTTCAGCAAGGAAATCCACTACTGTCATCAGTTCCGTTTTATTTTACTTAACATCCACATTATTCTGTCCACACAAGGATAAGTTTGAAAACCACATTTCATCCATCTGTCCTCCACAACAGCTTATCCAGTACAGCAGTGTTTCTCAACCCAGTTCTTGAGGATCCCCAGACAATCCATGTTTTTGCTCCCTCCCAGCTCCCTGCAAGACAGTCCATATTTTTGTTCCTTCCCAGAAATCTACCGGGAGCTGGGGGGAAGTGAAGACGTGGACTATCTGTGGATCCCTGAGGACTGGGTTGGGAAACACTGCAGTACACTGTCACACTGAGCTTGAGGCACATATCAGGAAGCACCGGTATGCCAAATAAGGAACAATGAGTTGGGTACTAAATCTGAATTGTTTTAATAAAAGTATTAAAGTGAACTTTAAGTAAGATTCAGAATAAATTTGTACAAAATGAAATAGCATTCAATGCTCTGCTGGAGAGCACTGAGCTTCGGAATATCTGTCAAGACCTTTCACATTTGTTTTTTTTCTCCTTTTTACTAAGCTGCTGCATTTGTGTGTGTGGCATTTCATGGCTTAATGCTTGGCACAGACTATGTGGATTCAAAGTGAAACTGCCCAGGGGCGCAAGAAGAAGGTTGGCACACTGACGCAGTGTGCACTTCTCTCCATACTGATCCAGGGTCTGCCTGCTTGTCTTGGGAGTCTGCAGTGGGAGACGGGAGAATGATGTTTGCTAGATTATGATACATGATCTTGAAGCTTAGCCTGCTGACACATCCTCATTGTAATAAAACTAGAGAATGGAATCATTTTTAGTTATATAGAGAAGTCGCTGGAGTTCCCCTTACCCCCAAATTGGCCGTTTATTCACATAACACATAAGGCAGATATAAACCTAGATCACAAAAGCTATGTTTGTCACTCCATAAGAAGTAATTATATGGAGTATGGCTAAACAACATGCCTAGCTAGTTATAACTCTATATCTATATGTAGTCTGTTTGTATTGTATATACTGCAACGGGAAGAAATTAAAAGAACAAAGCTGATTCTTCTCTGTTCCTCATTAATGAAGGGCTTCTTCCTTGCTTTATGGGACATCAGTCCTGCTTCTAGGAGCCTCTGATACAAACTGTCCTAGCAGTGTAACTCACACCTGCACACCTGTTTCCCATTCATTTTCAAGGTCACTTGATGTCATCCTTCGATTCATGGGAAACTGTCGGATAAGTTAGCGGTCATCTCTGGCATTAGAATGTCACTTCTGCCTTTTACCGGACTGGTTTCTGGTCGTTCCCAGTATCTCCTGCTTCACCTTATTTTTGTGTATTGTTTAGGGCTGTACGATATTGGGAAAAAAATCACACTGCAATATTTATTCTTTGTGCAATATATATTGCGATATTGGGATTTAAAAAAATCTAATTAGTTCAATAGCTGTATTGCAGGGGTATTCAACTAAAATTTAAAGAGGTCCAGTTAAAGAAAATTTCTTGAAGCAAAGGTCCGGAAGATCATAATGTCTAACTATTTAGTGTGATGTATATTTAAGTAGCCTATTAGCTGTATCAACATTGCAGGTAATCAGTACCTGACTGTCAAATCAAATTAATTCAGTACAATTCAATTTGAGATGTCTGCACAGATATGTAACAGTTCTTACCTTGAAAATAGTCTGCTTTTGTATTTAACCATGTAAGTACACTTTTGACGTAGCTCATTTTAGGTTTACAATGGAATAATATAGATTTGCCGTAAGATTCCCTGCGTGAGTCTGAAATCGTGAGTGGCATGCCAGATGCTGAAAACGTGCAATTTCTGTTTCACCTGAGTTGATTTATATAACAAATCAGCTGTATGATTTCAGGACAGATCAGCCACTGTTAGGAACATTACAGCTTTTTGGCCGCTTCACTGCTGCTATTAACAGTAACGGCACATTAGCGTAGACAAAGGGCTGCATACGACGTACTACGCTTCGCGGTTAAAGGCGTTTGACATTCATCGGCGTAGGAAGTGGTGCTTCTAGTGCTAAATCACTACCGAAAAGATAAAATGGCAGATAAAATAGAAGCGTCCCGTCAGGTTTTAAATCATAACTTTCTGCTTTGGCTATCGGTCCGGTCCGTATGGACAGCTTCTGGGCCCGTTCCCCGACCTCGGTGTACCTGTTAGTGACCTCTGCTCTATTGGTATAATCAGAGGTGGACATTTCAGGTCCAGAAAGTAAAAATCCAGAGCAGGATTTTGTTTCAACCGACCAGTTGAACATAAAGAGTCACAGTCACAGAGTACACAACTAGTTGGTTGAAACAAAATCCTGGTTTGGATTTTTACTTTCTGGACCTGAAATGGCCACCTCTGGGTACAATTAATCATTCTAGAAAGATTGCGCTGATTCTGCCCAAATATAATGATAATGATTACTTAATCAATACTAAACAGTGCACAAGCATTAATCTAAGGAAGCTTATCGCATGTGGGAGTTAACATGAGAGACAAAATAGCGCTGGGTTAAATGGTTAGTGCTGGGATCGAGAATGTTCGTGATTGGTGGTTCGTTCTGTGAGCGACATGCTTGTTAGCTGCCGGTGCAAAGCTGTGTGTCGGCCTTGTATCCAAAAACCTTTAAATTAACCTAAATTATATGACAGACTTTTGTGGATTATTTAATAAGAACAGCGTGACATTAGTTTAGCAAAAACACCAAAAGCGTTGTCAACACCGCTTAATTTAATTTGCGTTACTTAACATCACACGTCCCGCAATGTGACTATTGCACGTGCGTACATCGCGATGACGATGCTGAAATGATATATCGTGCAGACCTAGTACTGCTGTCTTAGAAATTTTGAACCTGAAAGCATCCTGCTTCTCAGCGGAGCCTTCTGCCAGCAGAACCACAATTAATATATGTATGCATGTAAAATCCTTATTTCCCACCAAAAAGCCCAATGCAACCATTATTAGCTGTGTTATAATGTTGCTGTGGCAGGCTGACGAAATCCCAAACCTTGCCCTTGAGTCAGGGCCTTGTTGCTGCAGAGTCTCTAAATGGAAATCAATGGCCTCCATCTGGGTGACTGATTATGTAGCACAACATTGAAGCAGATAAATATCGACCTTTTGGTTTTTCAGCGAAACTTCAGTAAATAGTATTGTATTAAGCTGCTTCTAGATTCTATTTATTAAATTGTTATTGAAAACTTGATCATAAAATATTACTAGACTTTCAACATGTTACTAATATATTACTTTTAAATTAAAACATTATCTAATATATTCAAATGCCTAAACGATTTGTTATGAAATTAAATTCATTCCATGATTATTTATTGTTTTCGTCATGATGCATCTGGCAAAGTTCAACCAACAGGGGAGACTGGCCAAAAGCAAAACCGAGTCCTTTACTAATAACTGGGAAGAAACCAAACACAAATTGTGGAAATAGCCGACACTAATAAAAGTATTCAACCAAGCTCCTTGCCCAGGACATATATGCTGTACTGTGACATATAGCGACAGAAACATTTTCTGTATGGAGTAATGAACATGGTTACTGATAGGCAGAGGCTCCACAGACCGAGACATGCAAAAAAGGAACCGACTGCGGACAGAAAAGCGAAAACAGGAATTCAAAGTCAAACGGCAAAATGAAAACTCCAACTGAAACGAAACCGAAACCCACAAAAACATTGAGAGATCAAACACACATTAACGCAAACGAGATAAAAAAAAAAAAAAAAAAGAAGAAGAACGCACAAGCAAGCACTTCCGGGTGTTCGACATTTGTCTTTCCCCTAGAACCTAGAACGCTTTGTCCCACATATAGGTTCCGGTGTTCTGACGAGTTGAGCTACCTTTCGAAACGTACTATCGAGCCTTTTTGCGCATGTGCAATTCCACCGTTTGGGGGTTAGGGTTAGGTTTTAGGCGTTTGGGTTAGGGTAAGGGTTTTTTGGGGGGTTAGGGTTATGGTAAGGGTTAGGGTTAGGGCTATCGATTAGCACTACGGTAGCCTAACTTGACAAAGTAGCTCAACCGGACAGAACACAGGCAGTATCATAAAGATATTTATTCTAACTTTAAGTACAGGTATTCGTTGCTGTTCTTTACAATAGCTTTACAAAAAGAGCAGAATGAAATATGCTATTTGAAGTATGCAGTATGCTGAAAATGTTTTTCAAGTTCCCAGTTTTAATGTACGGAAGAGGATTAGGGCCACCATGAAAATATAATTTGAATTCTAACTTTAATGTTTAGAAAAAAGTTTAGAAAAAAAGTCAGAATTCTGAGATTAAAGTCAGAATTCAAATAATATTTTCATGGTGGCCCTAATCCTCTTCTGTATTAATGCTACGTGGGTTCAAAGGAATACAGTGAAAGAGTTGAGGGACGGGAGCACGGGACATATACGACAAACAGCAGTGCATTGTGGGAATGACAGTACTGCAATACAGGTAAGGCAGTGCAAGGAAGTTCAATATAAAAATAAATGAATAAACAATAAATTAGTAATAAATATGTGATGCAATCGGGGTAATGATGTGCAATGGACAACAGTATAGTAAATTATTGATAAAGTGCAGAATTGGCATATTACCTACCGTGTGCAGTACAGTACAGTATGGAAGCCACTCATTGGTTGTTAAGTAACCCGATGGCCTGGGCAAAGGGATTGTCTCTGCAAGTGGCCATGCATCGGGGGGTGAGACAAAATCATAAAAAACCTCTGAACAGTTTATTAATAAAGGAGCAGACGATGAACAAGCAGGACCACACCTTGCCTTCAAAAGAGCCTCGATATTTCCTGGAATGCTGTTATACGAGTCCTGAACTATGAGTATACTGGACCACTTTTCAAAGAAGTTCCTTTAAGGCTGTAGGTGGGGGAATCTCCCTCTGGTCTCTGCGTTCAAATAAGGGTCCAATGATGGTCCAAGTCACTGTATCATCATTTTACACGGATGAAACGCGACTGCGTATCCGCAGAGTGGTATACAGCCAAAACTAGGAAAAGCTGAGAAACGAACATCAAACAGTAAATTCTGGGGGAGGATAACGAAGAGTTAAATAAATAAAAATAAAAGAATTAAATTGAAAATAAAATTTTAAAAACTCAGCTATTAGTTAAGTTCTTCCAAAACAAGCTTGATGGGCGAAATGAATAAATTTCTTATGGTCTTATGTGCACAACAATACTCAACAATGACAACAACAAGGACACGGTGCAAATAATACCAGTAAACAGTGCTTGTAGACAGACTGGGCAAATAAGTCTTAGGTAAATGTGCGTTTATCAACATTTATGGGGTAGGTGGGAGCTAAGATGTCTGATAGCCGTTGAAATAGCAACTGTTGCAGAACCCGGTGGAGGTAAAGCAACAGCTCCCAAGCCGTTTTCCAGGCGGGAGCGTGGTGAACAGGCTGTTGGATGGATGTGAGGGTTCACTTGCGATGGAGTCTGCTCTGCTGCCGCACTGTTTGCTGTACTTGTCCATGAGCGAGGGTAGAGCGCTTCCAATGATCTTCTCTGCGTCCTTCACAATTCACTGGGGGGAACTGCACTCTGAGGCCCTGCAGTTTCTGTAACAGACGGTGGTGCAGCTGGTTAGGATGCTTTCGGTTCCTCTGCCGAAAGCTTTGAGAACTGGAGGGCAGAGGAATGGTGATTGTGGAGGCCATGAAAGGTGTTTGACTTGAAACAACATGCAGTGTGTATAGGGGCAGTATTATCCTGAAATATGGGAACATGAGGGAAAAGTGCTTGCACCATATGTGCACCTGTCCCAGTAAAATAGTTTCATGTTCTTTGCGTCATTTAGAACAATGCAGCGTTATACACCATCTCAAGATCTACCTACCCATGCATTGATCAAAACCACTGATTCAACATATCGCTGTGTGAAAATACAAAGAGGGGCTGCTAGTCCATTTGAAGAAGAACAATGAGAATTCTTGTACAAAAATTATGAAACATTTAATTTCAGTAATGCAGTGTTGACAAAGCAGGTTAACTTAATTCACTGCCATTGGGGCTGGACAGAATTTGTTGAGGGGATGTTAAGTCTGCGGTTTTAATTTATGTCATTCACAGGCAAAGGTGGACATTTCAGGTCCAGAAAGTAAAACTCCAGACCAGGATTCTGTTTCAACCAACCAGTTGAGCATAAAGAGTCACAGTTATATAGCACTATAGTGGTTGGTTGAAATAAAATCATGGTCTGGAGTTTTAATTTCTGCACCTGAAATGTCTACCTCTGTTCACAGCTTAAGGTTGCAGCAGCAGAACTGGCCTGTCACAGAATATCAGTATGAAACCCACACACTTCCTTTCATTATTAATATGATGAATTTAAATGCTGCCAAAAGATGGCAAAGTATGAGAACATTACTTAAAAAATAAAGAAAGGAAAAACATTTTGGTGAATATTTGAACATATATTTTGTAAGGACGCTTGCATCATCATCAGTGATCATCAATCTGTCCGTCAAAAGACAAATCTGTGCCAAGACTCATCTGCGTCTGTGGCAAAAAACTAAAACTATGTTGGTTATGTTTTTAAATATCATGCCTCTGGTAAAATTGCTCTCAAAATGTGTCATAGCGGTAACCCACAATCATCATTCATCAGAATCTCTTGTTAAATGTTTTTAACTACTAATTATTAATCTTAATCTCTGTGTCTTCACTCTGTCAAGGCGAATACAAATGATCAAGCACATTGAGGCATTACAGTAAGTAAGAAAACTGAAAGCATGCTGTATTGTCATGTTTTTTTCCCTTTTATTCATAAGCTCTCTTTCTCATTGGTATCCAAAGATTGAGGAGATGATTTTCATTTTATGTGGGATTTAGAAATGCTCTGTCAGTAGGGCAGGATTATGGATTAAACAACAAACCCAGAGTTGGAGAAAGAACATAGATTAACATCCAAAACTAGAGTAGTTTTTGGTCTGTGCACTAAAGGCACATGGGTATTCTACACTGACAAATGGTTTCAAATGACACAGGCGGTATACAGTAAGGCACTGGCCAGCAGCATACACATATTGAAAGATAGCAGATGAAGCCCTCTGAGGAGTTTACGGGTGCTGCTGGTCTAGTGTTTTGTGGCAATGCCATCCCAAATTAGCCAAGCACAGTCCCAGACTGCATGACCCCCTACAGGAAGAGAGATGGATAGACAGTCCCATCGGCGACTCTAGGCTCCTGTCCCAGGGGCTGCAAGGTGAGAGAGTCCGAGCAGTCATGCAGATCAGTGTTTGCAGAGACTGGGGCAGATGTTCGACCGGCGGGGGGAAATCCCCTTGGGTTGCCACCTTGTGAATACAGTTACAACCATTTAATATTACATATTGATATGACAATCCCCTAGCACCCATACCTAAATCACCTATGAACATTCCCACTACATATTGGGTAAAACAGCTGTCCTATAAACCAATATAGTGAGGTACACCATGCTGTTTTTTGCTCTTAATATAAAATACACAAAATGAAAATCAGTAAAACTAGGCTGTATTAATGTGACTCCTCTGAAGCTTGCAATATGCATTTGCTAATATCCGGTTTATTAACAATACAAACAATTCTGTGTCCTACCTTTGTGGCAGGTTGAATAATTTGTCCATAAGGTATAGTTTCTTACAAGTACTGTGCTGTTCAATGTCAGCAGGAGGCTTTGTGGTTTAAGAAAATGCTAATGGACTGTTTTTTTTGTTAGTTTGTTGTTTTTTTTTTTGACGGAATTTTATGGTCCCGGGTGATGTTGAAGGGGATCGTTGCACAGAAAACACAGGTAAATAAATGGCTACATTTAGCGCGGCTGAAGACCGGACTGCATAAACGCGCCTCGGACGCCGACGTGGGTCACGTGACGCCATCTTACTGGAAACGCCTCGCTCCGTGTCACTTCGTCTTATTTAACTTTCGAATCTGTTTGCATAGTGAATATAATATAGAATAATAAAGAAAAAGCGGTATAACCATTCAGCCACGTTCCGCGTAGTTATTACTTTTGTACATATATATTTGTTTGCATCTCGGACACTTGCATTTCGACGTTTTCCGGACAGGACAGTAGTTATGGTGGTCAGCCTCTGGCAAGGACAAAGTTTACCAGGTAGTTAGTCGGATAGTTCGGTAAAACCTTTGTTTGTAAAAGTTAATTCCGAAGACGCGGAAGGAGGGACACCAAGACTTCTCACTTCGCAGCATTAACGGTAACTTAACGGTAACTGTAATAACTAGCTGGCGATGCAGTGACTTGTGTGGACTGTGTACTTTTTACGTTATTTAATTAAACCAGTTAGTCAGTAACTTTAGCCGTTATTTAGGAAACTCACTTTTATTAAAAAGACTAACTACCAGTTTTGTGACATAAAGGGTGTACATTGCTCGGAGGAATCATTAATTGTCATCATCATTATTGTTGTTGATGTTGCTATTGTTATTATTTCATTGTTGTTGTTCTTATAAAAGTTGAAGTTGTTAGGAACTAGCTGGCTCGCCCCGTGGTGACGCTGTCGTTTGGCTACTTGTTAAAAACGTTGTTAAAACGGGAACATAACTGAACTATAGACAGTTATAAATATTCATAATCTAATATATTGTTTAATAACTTCTGAAGGAAATAATAGGTCATCATTTCGAATTTACATATTAGTGCCATGTTTATCTGACGAATTACAGACGCAAAGACAGGTAATTTCCCGGAAGGTTCTAGGCATCTTGTCATGGCTAACTGGTTATTGTTAACTGGTTACGGATAAATGGTGGTATTAAAGTAGAGTTAGTATTAAACAAATTGTTGTAAAATTAGTCAGTTATGTTACATTTTTAGAGTAACATATGGAATGGACGCCGAATCAGCATCACTTGTTATTATCTGCCACTTCTAACATGTTATGTTTATAAGGACGTTTTCTCTACTCATAAATAATACCAAACATACGAGTGCCTTAGTTATTTGGGAATTGGTTGCTTATAATAAATATTTCCATAAATACCTTTCTGAAAAGTGGTCTGTAGGTTAAATTAGGCCTTTGTTTTGTGGTTGGCTGTAATTATTCTGAATGTTCATGCATCAGCGTTCATTTTTTTTTTTTTTTTTTTTTAAACTCTGAACTCCTTTTGGCCCAAAAGTCAAGCAGTTTTGTCCACGCATGTTTCAGGTCGTCCAGCAGTATGGCAAGTGCGCCTCCATTGGAGACGGTGGGACTTACGTTGCCTCCTCAGCCGCCCTCATATGAGGAAGCCATCAGGAGCCCCTACCCCCCGGGTTTTGTACAGCCACCCCCTGCTTTCTCTAAGCCTGAACAAGGACCCTACCCAGTTCAACCATATGGACCCCCCACAACTGGCCAAGTGGGTAAGGACACTGCCAATGTGTAATTTCTGTCGAGTTTGCCACGTTTCGTTGAGTTACAGTCCATCTTGCTACACAAACAGACTGGACCCTTTCTGTAATCAGCGTAATTCTTGGAATGAATGTACAGAAACAATGGTAATGGATAACAGACATTAACAGATAATAGATAAGAGTTCTCTTATAGGTCAAAGTGGAGTTCTTATCTCGTACCGTTTTTAACTTGAAGAATTAAATGCCCGGTTAATTGTGCTTGCTTGAATAGGCTCCAGGCTCACGGTGACTCTGCACTGTGGATGAATGTGTCCGTATCGGCGGAGCAGGGTGCTGGCCTCCAAAATAGTAGCACTCCTCTCAGAGGCACTCATTTGGGGTCGTATAGTTATTTGAAGGCCTAAAGGATACAGGATATTGGGGGGCTGCAGTCCCCACACTCACAGGGAACAGATAATTAATCTGGGGGAACTTGAGACAGCCTAGATGCGTCCTATCCCACTTCGGCAGTAGACCTAAAATGATGAGTGTTTTCCTGGGGATTGGACGCTGAATGGGAATGTGCTGTTTTCTCCGATCTAGTGTCCGTACAGACTGTCTACGTACAGCCAAGAGTGGTATTCGGGTCCCAGCCTGTGCAGACGCACTGCCCTGTGTGTATGCAGATGGTGTTGACCCGCCTGGAGCACAATGCAGGCACCATGACCTGGCTGACCTGTGCCGGCCTCTTCGTCTTTGGGTGAGCCGATACACTGGACACCTCTCCCATGGAAATCCTCCCCGTGGTTTCAACACTTACTGTAGAATGAATCCAGGGATACTGACTTTCCTTGCACACGACTTGCTCATACAGGCCCAATGCCTGCTCACTCTTTCTTCTTCCAGCTGCATCTACGGCTGTTGCCTGATTCCATTCTGCGTGGATGACTTGAAGGACGTGACCCATCGGTGTCCAAACTGCAGCACTGTCTTGGGATCCTATAAGCGCCTGTGATCACGGTCAGGTGTCTGTCACCTACAGGTCATTTGTTCTGTACCACCTTGCTGTTTGTGTCCTGTAACCACTATAGATTTATGATAGAAGTATACTTAATAGAACTTGTTTATGTATATTTGAACTAAATTACTAAGTAGTTATGTAAATTGACCTGAGCCTCCCAGATATTGAATTGTGAATGCAGCATAATTCTGTATTAAGTCTCCTATTTTAAAAGCATTGGCTTCTTACGTACAGTCAGCTACAAAATTATTGGTACCCCTCATGAAAATGAGGTAAAAGTAACATAATCCCCATGGTTTAATCTTCTAACAGATTTTTGTAACAAGTTTAAGGTTTCCGTTAGTAACACAAATTTCCATAACAATGCCGTTCCAAAAATATTGGCGTCCCTAATTTTAGTATGCAGAGCCTCCCCTGGCAAGGATGACAGGACTCGACCTCTTTCTGTCGTGTTTCACAAGGTCGGAGCAACACCTGCAGAGAAATCTTGGACCACTTTTCTATGCAGAACAAGTGCAGCTCATTCCAAAATTCCAAATCCTGCGCAGTTGCCACCCACAAAAAAAAAAACCATAAATGATTAATACAAATGAGCTACATGCTCATATAATATGTAAATTACGGCTTTCTGGTTGCAAAGTCTTGTTGTAGCCACTGTAAATAGAAAACCAAGGAGAAGACGTTTGAACAGTGTGAGGTCAGAGCATAAAATAACACATTTATCACAAGCAAGAAAACGGTTAGAAGTACATTTTCTCGTGATTTATTGATAACATGTATATTTTGCACAACTCTGTCTAGCACCTCTGCACTATGTTGCATTTTTGCATTAGATTCCAAACTGCATTTCCTTTTTTCTTTGCAATGATATTTAAGTTGAATCTTAAGTGTTTTGAATGGCAACATATTGCCACTGTAAATTCCATCAGTGCTACAAAACACCCAAAAAAAAAAAGTGGTGGATCTGAAGATCGAGAGATGTGACCGCCAGGGGCAAACCCACATCACCTTCAAACTAAATCATGCATATGGTATCTGTATTTGGGGATGTGGTACACAAAACTCAAATGTGTTACCGATGTGGTACCTGTGGCACTCAGAATGAACAAATCATGTCAATGTCATGTTGGCATCACAGACGACCTGCGCATTAATAGAATGAAATGGCTTTCTATTTATTTATGTAGTTTTTAAATTTGTCTGTTCACCCACAACGTAGGGAAAACAAAGTGCAAAGGCCTTACACATAGTGCAAACAGTAAGTAAATCAGTAAAAAATAATCTTGAAGGTCCATGAAAACTCATTCCTTTGTAATCTTTCCGTTTACATAGTCACTAGCAAGAATGTCCTTGAGTCGATCCATGTATGTGAATGTCTGACTCCTGACTTACATTTAGTGTGCGGACCCCCGGTTTGGAAGATGGATGGATGGAAGTTAATTTCCGATGAACTGAAGTAAAATCCAGACATCTTAGGGTAGGAGAACAGGGATTCCTGCATGTAAAGCAGAAAGGCCCCGACTTACAAATCAGCATACATTTTATACTTTTTCTGGGAGTGACGGCCCTGCACAAGGTCACCAGATGTTCTTTATGGCTGCCTGTTAGCTCATGTCTGGCCTGCAGTCATCCAAGGCCACTCATTCCCCCATTCTCCCTTATCTCATGCAAAGACTTCTCCCACTGTCATTATTTCAAACACCCTACAGACACTTACTCATTTTAACATCTTCCTACAGGATATATTGTTAAACAATGCATTTATTTGTCAGTTTTAAGGCTATATGGGTTACGTGGTCTTGTTCAACATTGATTCTGTTGTATTATTCATTACTACTAAGTCTAGATATATCATATTACATATGCTCTCTAATCCAGCAAAGCAAGAGTCACCCTTACATTCGTTATTCTTATCTAGACAGACTGGGGGCTGTGTTGCTCTCCCAGCTGAGACACTGACCCAAGGTAGTGCAAGCACACCAGGATAGGTTGGTCTCTTATCTGAAGCCCTCAAAACTGTAAACTAGCTGTGCAGCAGATATTTGCAGTACATAGTCACTTTCCCAGTGGAGAAGGCCTATGGCATTGACAGCAATCCCACATGGCCTATGGCATTGGCAGCAATCCCACAAGGCCTGTGGCATTGACAGCAATCACGCAAGGCCAAGGGCACTGACATCCATCCCGCAAGGCCCAGGGCACTGACAGCAATCCCAGCAGCCCTCAGCTCCTTTACTTCATAGGGGTACCAGGCTTTTTTTACATTTCACATCCGCAAGTGCAACTCATGACAATAACATATATTTCCAATTCATGAAAAGAGCTAACAGCGTATTTGAAAGAAATGAAATTATCAAACTAAAGGCAAATACATTGTATTTGGCTTATACAAATAATAGAAATTTAAAATAAAATAAATTGAATTAATATAATATTAATTAAAATTCATCCCAAGTCACATTTTCAGATGTACTTTTTTTTTTTTGCGTGAACACGTGGGCTGATAGTATGAATTGTTGGCATGCGCAGTCATTTAGTTGGTTTACTTGTAATTCGCTGCTTTAAAATGGGCTTTTGTCCAAAATGTTCTGTACACCTTCTCCCAAGTTCCCATAAATATATGCATTTTTTTCATTCAAGTTTTGTTTGATGAATGTGGGGTTTTGCGTAAAAGTTACATACGCAAATTTTGCCCATCTTTTTGTGCGTACACAACTTTAATAACAATGTCCCTGGTGTTGAATGTGACTTTAGGCCACTGATCTTAACATCCCTGAACCACTAGCAGCAAAACAGCCTCAAAGAATCAAAGGGCCACCACCAAATTTTACTGTGGGTATGTAGTACCTACTCTCTGATGGGTTGACACCCCATCCTGGGTTGTTTCCACTGAAACTGTGATCTTTGGGCTCCATTTGCGTCTCGTAGCATCCTCTTCACTGTCTGTAGGGGCAGCTTGTGGATGCATTCCCTTTCTGGCAAATTCTCAACAGTTCCATGCTTTTCAAACTTTTACTATGGCACTGATTGTGCTGAGTGATAATTTCAACTGAATACCAGTTTTCTTTTGTAGCCATTCCCCAATCTTTGCAGCTTGACGTTTTCTTCCCACATTTGAGTTGAGTGCTCTTTGGTAATACCAATGTCGATGATGAGAAAAGGATTTAACCTGTTATATTTCATGATATTTAAAAACGGTATTGAGAAACATTTTCCCCATTGATGCAAATTCCTTTGCTTTAATTTAGTATTCTTCAGGGGTGCCAATAATTTTGCCACATGTTTTTGACAAACTTTCGAAGATAAAACAACAGTTTTGCAGGAATATTTTTTTATTAAATTATTAATAATTTCTCCACATATAATCATTGTATGTCTTTTCTCACTTTTTTGAAGGTTGTTAATATTCTGACGCTCCCCAGGTTACAGTGGTCCACGTTACTATATTTCGACTTTATGTGTAAATGTTTTTCCTTTTCCATACATTTTTCAATAAATTACATGAGCTATTCAACACTTCTTAACAAAAATAAATTAGGCTTTGTCTTAATGATTTTGCCCAACTGACGCCTGATGTAAGTGTTCTAAGCATGTTTGAAACCTGATCAAGAAATATGAAATGAGAGCTTGTTGTTTTTCCTGTTCTTCAATGCTACCAGAGAAAAGATTTTACAAATGCTTACTTTTTGTGTAATTCCATGTACTCACTCCTGCTTGGCGTACTTTTTCCATTAAGAAGGGAAAATAACTTTTATGATGTAATAAATAGAGTGCATACATAATTTTCCATAATAAATGGACAGTGAACAAAACTGGCATTAATTTTTTTTTATATATAAATATAAGCTGTTGAATGCATTCCTTGCAACACTGCCACTAATCTTGGGTGCTTAAGCACAAATAAATGTTTTATACATACTTAGTATGTGCTCTGTTCTTTTTGAATAACCTATTTAAAATTGTTTTTGACCTGATTAGTAGCAGATGATTGTGCAGGTGTGTATGATTGGATCTCCGATAAAACATTCTTAACTACCTAAAGGTGTGTTTGCTTGGTGCTGCTTGCTCCCTGATCCCGTCCTGGGTAAGTGGCTGGAAAATGGATGGATTGATGGAGGTGCATTTTAACTATCGTAGTGTTTTTGAGAGGGAGCTATTTTATTTGTGAATTGAGCAGTAAGAAGAAAGTGTGAGCTAAACTAACAATCAAACCAGATTTAATTAACTTGTCAAATTGTAAGTTGTGAATAAGCTCAAACAATAATCTCATGTGTGGTTAGGTGGTATAGACAATTATATTTGTGTTTATTTTTGTTCCATTCATATTCAAATCATTTTTTGTCTTCCTGTGCAAACCGCTGTCTTACGGATGACATGAAAAGCAGGTCTTTTATTAGCAATAAGCTTTTGCTTATTTGATATAACCAGCTAAGCACAAAAAAAAGATTCCAAGTTGTGTTAGATTGTTTATTATTGAAACCCTTCATAGTGTCATTTGGTTATTTAGGCACCAACGATAAGTAGTGACATGAAAACTACAAAAATAAATAGCATCTGTACAAAGAACAACTGACTAAATCTGTTGCTATGATGTGTATAAGCAACCAAACTGCCTCTAGATATTAATGGAACAATATCTTGCTCAAAGATGTCTGCCCTGGTCCCGAGTTGGTCTGTATGCAAAGAATGGAGCTTGCAAAGGCTGAATGTGACCAAGAGCAATCAGGCAAACAAGCTTAATGCAGTGTAAACTCATTTAACTTGTCCATACGTCCACCACTAGAACTGGCAGAAACAACACTAATTAAATAAAATGTGTCCTAACAAAAAGAATATCATTTAGCAAAACACTTTGTAACGGAAGAATTAAACAGATACTTGTATGGCTGACAGTCAATTTTTAGAATGGAAATTTAGGAGGACAACGCAAACATCGGTGACAGCAGCCCATGTGTGCACAGCCCTCAGCTTATTCTAGTGTCTGCTGCAAGTCCTCCACTTCCAATTTCCACATTTTCCTGTGGATGTCGTTCCCAGAGAGGTCCATCATCTTCACGGCACGGAGCACCGGCTCAGGCCTGCAGGACTGAATGATTCCCATCACCATGACATATTTGCCTGTAGAAAAAACTAAAAACTTCAGTTTCAGGTTATCATTGTGCTGCGGCTTATGTTGAATCTCCTGATAGCTATTAGCTACAGAAAAGTACTCTGCTTCCTCATGGTAAATATGAGATTGTAGTAAAATTCTGAACTGGCACAGATGTTTATGGATTAGGGATGGTGCCTTTAAGTTTCACCGCTGTGGGAACAATGTAACGGCTTCATCGGCTTCAGCGCTTATCGTTATGGGTGTTCGGCATGTCAGCCTTGCAGGCCAGTCATTATTACTTGAGGGCCTGAACTGCTTTAATAATTTAAAGCAGCCACACAAAAGGCGTAATGAAGCAAAACAATGGCATTTTCCTTGATGAAATATTAACATACCATTTACTGTCTATTCAACTTGTTACATACATTGCAAACTTTACATTCCTAGTCATCTCATTCCAGATACTAGTCAGCTTTGTGACGTGTGCCTTTACGAAGGGTGGCCGCACCCCTGATTATCACTGATATATACCGGTAGTTAGACTTATATAGTATAATCATAGGCGCAAACACTTTTGGGGGAAATATAAAGCAAAGAGTAAGCAAGATTTGCTGATTAACTAGATAATTTGTCGGATTTAAGGTATTCCAGTTTAAATGGACTTCGTTCACTTACATTTCCCCCAGAAGAACTGCACAACTCCCACTGCCTCAGTAGAGCGAAAAACATTCTAAAGGACTCCTCACACCCTGCTCATGTTCTGTTCCAACTGCTGCCTTCAGGCAAAAGATACAGGAGTATTAAAGCTAGGACACACAGACTAAACAGCAGTTTCTACCCTGTTGCCATCAGGGCACTGAATGTCAGTTAATTTTTTTTTTCTCCCGCATTTCACCTCAATTCTACTTAATGTGCAATAAGGACTCATGTGCAATATTGTCTCATGCCATATATTGCTTCCGTTTTTTGATATATTTCCGTATTTATATAGCTCTCTTATTTATTTCTTGTACATACCTGTACGACACAGGCACTGCATATAATTTCGTTGTACTTGTTAAATGACAATAAAGTTATTCTGATTCTGACTACCTTAAATCTAACAAGTCATCTTACTAACCCAAAAAATTCAGCTTCGGGATACATGCCCCACGACAAACAAATTTGCTTTATTTGACTTCGTATTACACGTCGTTTATGCTCGACAGATGAAGAGCGACAAACTAAATGTTAAATCTGAACTCGTTACCAAAACAAATAACGAGGAAACAAAGAAAAACGGATAAATCTGCTTCCTACTCACCCTGGGAAAGACAAGGTTTTCCTTTTGGGATACTGTTGACACCATTGATGGTGAAAGTCCCAGTCTCGTCAATGAGCAGCACGGAAGTGTCGGCATTTGAAGTGACTTTCAGCACAGTGCCCTGCATCCACACCACAGAGACGTGCAGCGGCGTGGTCTTCGCCGATCCCAGTCTTTTTATTATGCATCGTATCTTTCCATTTGGACCAGTTTGTTCATTGCCATCCCGGAGCTGACTGGACAGGACTTTAACAGGAGGCGATCGGTTTCTGTTTTCGTAAGATCCATCCCGAAGATCCATTACCAACTCATCACGCGGAATTCAAAACTATCGCGCTACATAGCGCTATAAATTACTTCCGGTTACCAACCAGTGTACAAATTTCAAAATAAAAGTGCTGCATCGTGGTTTTTTTTATAACCCTATGTTAAGTTCTAAGGCTGAACCTTTTTGCTTTCTGTCTTTAACAAAATAAATGAAAGGTTAGTTAGTTATTCAGATGGATAAAGATATGTCTCATTTACTTATTGTACTCATGATTATGAACTTATCTCACTGTTTTTCTAGCTTATATGCTTATTTCATAGTCACATTGGGAGACAATGTGAATTTGTTGTTTTCTCCAACGATACAACACAAAATGTGAGGTACAAGCAAAAATAACGAGTAATGAAAAAGATATCCAGCTAAAAGATGGACTCAACAGCATATTATTTGAGCCAGTTGTGTTTCCTTCCGCCCTCAGAACATTTTTGTGTAAGTAAAAGTCCCACAAGCAAACAGAAATGCCCATGCAGTCATTCTTATATGTATGCTTAGCTGCACATTTTTTAAAAATTAATTTTATAACAAGTTCCTGGACAATGCAAATTATGCTTCAAGCAGATACATCCTCTCCAGTGACAGAGAAAAATGTCTTTTTAAACCCTTGTTAAGAAAACCACCTTCTAGCCATCTTCTGTACCCCCTTATCCTATTCAGGGTCACAGGGGTCTAGAGGCTATGGGCACAACCCATCACAGAGTGTGCACGTGTATACACACACACACACACACACACACACACACACGATTTGGTAAGTCCAATAAACCTCAGCATGTTTTTGAACTGTGAGAGGAAACTGGAGTACCCAGAGGAAATCCTATGGGGGGGACATGCAGACTTCACACACAGAGTAATGGTGAAGACTTGCACCCAGGTCCCACAGGTGTGATGCTACAATGCAAACCACTGCACCACTGTGGTCCCCCAAAAAAGCTGGTTATTCATAATAATATAATTTGTGTAGAATGTTAGTCCTAATGCATCCTTTATATACAGGATACTGTCAGTATTCATCACTCATACACTCATAGTACTTCTTCAGTACTAATTTAAAAAATACTGTGTTATATTTGGAGGTGCGTGCATGTGAGAAAAAAATATTCAGGCTCATATTTCCAGCAGCACTACAAATGAAGATCATGGTTGTGTGATTTTTTTTTTTTTTTTTTTAAATCTGGTAAAAGATAAATAAATTGACTTCTCTGCTTCCCAAAACATACTGTGTGAACCTGCTTGTATACAGTCAACAACTTGGAGAGGTACAGATTGTATTTTTTTCCTTGAGAGAAACAAGATTCAATGGGCGTTCAGGGAACAGTGAAGACCACTTATAATTTAAGAATATGGAAAATGGTTGCAAATACAATTATTGATTAATATAATATAATAACAGACAGATCATAGTTTGTATTGAACCACATTTGTGTATTCTCATGACTATGTATGTAGAATACACTGTTTGATAATAAATAAATAAATAAATAAATAGTCAGGTTATACTATAGTGACCTTTTTTGGCAAATGTAAACACTTTTCTGAGGGTAGAGCTGTCATTGCACATACTGAGAAATTGTTTAGTATTACATAATATGCAGGACTTATGTTACTTTCACTTTCAGATTCAACAGTGAGCAAATACACACCTGCAGTCATAACATTTCAAAGCACTGAGGATTTAGGCACGGGGAAGCAGAGGTGGGAAGGCTTATCTCCTTATCGTTCATGCCCTTCTTCACTTCCTGCATTTTTCTTATTCCATTCTTCTGTCATAGCTGTGTACGTCTGGGAATAAACACAGAACCAGCAACTATAAATGTCAAGGATAAATATTTGGCATTTTGATTTACACACTTGGATGGCACTGTGAGCAAAGATTAATCAATGTTAGAGGCAGGTCCATAATTAATTTTATTCTTTGAGTTACTCTATACAGCAGACAAATATACTCCTTGGAAGTGTCCCAGGGCAATTTTTTTGTTCTAAGATAATTTCTTTGCGAAGGCCCAGTTGGAAGAAAAAACAAATGATCATAACCAATCTACAATGCATCAGAGTTGGTTTAAAAAATATTATGAGTGGCCTAAAGATGAGATAATGCTATTGTCAGTTTTTTAAATAAACCTAATCACCATCATCCACTTAGTTTTCTTGAAAAAAATTACACTAATTGGACAAAAGTATTGGGACATCTGGCCATTACACCTACAGGACTGTTTATGACATCCATTCTAAATCCATAGGTATCAATATGGAGTTGGTCCCCCTTGAACAGCTATAACAGCTGCCACTCTTTCGGAAACAAGGATTTCCACAAAATTATGGAGTGTGTCTGTGGGAAATTTTGCCCATTCATCTAGAACAGCATTGGTGAGATCAGTCATTGATGTTGGATGTGAAGGCTCAGCTTGAATTTCCCATTCTAGTTCATCCCAAAGGTGTCTGATGGGGTTAAGGTCAGGGCTCTGTGTGTGCCAGTCAAGTTCTTCCACACCAAACTCACCCAACCATATCTTTATGGACCTTGCTTTAACCATTGGGGCACAGTCGTGCTTGAACAGAAAAAGGCCTTCCTCAAACTGTTCCCACACAGTTGGAAGCATAGATTTGTCCAAAATGTCTTGGTAAGCTGAAACAATAAGTGATCCTTTCCCTGGAACTAAGGGACCAAGCCCAACCCCTGAAAAACAACCCCATACCATTATCCCTCATCCACTATACTTTGCAATTGGTTCAACGCATTCAGGCAGGTAATGTTCTCTTGGATTCTGCCAAACCCAGACTCATCCAATAGACTGTATGTCATGACATTAAATGTGTGCAGTGGTTATTTCTATTCAGGACCTAAATACATAGCTGTCACTTTTCAGCAAGCTGGATGACGATCCCAGGGCACCTTAGTGACGAAGAGGAATTTAATTACAAACTGAACTCAAGTAAACCAGAAACTAAAGAGCTACTAGGAGTCTTAAACACAGACAGGAAGGTAACAAGAACTAAACCAACCAAGGCTAAACTAAACATGCACATGCACATGCAACAAAAGCACGTTCCAAAGAGATAACAAATACAGCAATGACAAATGCCTAAGCTCAGGAAACAGCCAATGGCAAGGCAGCAGCGTGGGAAACAGACGACGGTGTATCGGCAGCTCAGCAAATGGGTGGAAAGGGTCAGAGGTCAGAGCTGATGACACATAGAGGGACTAAACCTGCAGCAGCAAGGCTCACAGGGATGGTCGGAGTAGGTTTAGTCATTCTTTATTGATGATGATCCCAGTGCAATTTACAGACACCAAAGAGATTTTTACAAACTAAACTCAGAACAATGGAACCACTAGGGTCCGGACAACAACAACAACAGCAACAACATGCAGGGAAACCGAGGTGGGCAGAGACACCAACTGGTTAGACAGGGAATTGTTGGACCAACAGAGCAAGACAAGGACCGATCCTGGCAATAGGTCTCAAGTCAGTTTTTTGTCTTTGCTGCTCTCTCACGGCTGTGACTTGTAAATGTGATGTGCTTGAACCAAAAGAAAAAGTTTACTTCAGTATCAGAAATGACCTGCTGCGAAGGATTAGCTGAATACACATAAAAAATACTCATGAAAATACAAAAATACTCAATCATATGTTAGCAGCACAATGTATAAAATCATACATATGCTGGTCAGAAGCTTCATTTAATGTTCACATCAAACATCAGAATGGGGAAGAAAGGTCATTTAAGTGACTTTGAATGTGACATGGTTGTTGGTGTCAGGCTGGTATGAGTGTCTCAGAAACTGCTGATCTACTGGGATTTTCACTCACAGCCATCTCTAGGGTTTACAGAGAACGGGCCAAAAGTGGTCAGAGAACAATGGCCAGACTGGATCAAACTGACAGAACTCCAGAGGCTCGTAACGAGGTATGCAGAAGAGCATTTCTCAATGCACAACATGTCAAACCTAGAAGCAGATGGGCTACAGCAGCAGTAGAGAACTGAGGCTACAGTGGGCACAAGCTCACTGATATTGGTCAGGTTAGGTCAGGTTAAGTGCGGCACAGGGTAAACTGGGACACACATACTGTAGGTTTGATACTCTATGTCTCTGTGGTCTATAAAGTTAAGCTCAGTTCTTGAACCTTCAGTAGTAAATTTATGTCTTCATATTTATAATCTGAATCATATTTTTAAGTGAGGAAGTAAAAATTCCACCCTACCATTAGTGTATCTGTAACAGCTCTTACTACGTCACAGGAAATTTTGGTCATATTGCAAAAAAGAAATAAATAGAATATAAGTGTTTAAACATATGATGACATTTTCAAACACGGACATTTAAATAAGGAATGCATGTAATCGTCTAATTGGTGGGGAAAGATTCTGCAAAATGTTATTGTGCAATAAATTAATACAGTAAGCATACTTTCAGACCTACATTACAACAAATATTTTTTATTTGAGATACAACAAATCTCAAATAAGAACACACTGATGGATGTCAGAATCTTCATTAGAACTGCTTACGTGGATTTTAAGATTTTTTTAAGAACAGTTAGTGAATGAGGACCACTATTGCTAACTTCCCAATGCAGTTTGTCCATCTTTGGTATATTCTGTCATAGACTGTTTCCTTTGACACAATAAATGATGAATAATAGTTCCCATAACCATTATCCCTGCAATGTAGGCACCAGTGACTGGGCCTCTTTGGAACTCTATTGCCTCACGTTGCTTTGAAAATTCACATATGAAAGTATGGATTGTCAAACCTCTTTTATAGCTGACACATGTTGCTTGCTCATATCCCATTCAAATGAACTCAATTCAAAACTGAATTAAGAAATAAAAATTAAATGTTTCAATATTATTTATAACTAATTGTATTAATATTCGTTTATTAATAACAATAATAATAATAATAATAATAATAAAATGTCATTGTACATTCATTGTACATTGTAATAATTGTTGTATTACGTTCTGTATTTGTGTGAAATAACATCATTAACGGCCAATTAATTTGACAGCCGGAGGAAGAGTTTTCTGTACGGGGCGGAACGGCGCGTGCGCAGTACCGACTCGGTGTGTATCACTGGCTGTAGCCGGTTCCCTCCGGTCGAGTCGCAGCGTCATTTCCGGTGGGGAGGGGTCGGTTTGCGCAGAGGAAGCAGTGGTTGTGAGGCCTGTGACAGACAGCCGCCGCAATACGACGGGTGTTCGGGAAAACATTTGAGAAACGGGAACGAACTGAGCCTCGTATATTGCTCCGATTTTTGCATGCAGTAGAATTAGGGATGTACGCTTTTATGGAAGGAAACGATTAGTTTCCGTTTTGTTTTATGTGTTTTTTTATAGTCCAGAAGTTGAGTGTCACCGCGGCAGACCCTTGCAGAACAATATCGATAATTTCGACGATTTGAATTTTATACGGTCTTATCAGCTTCGGCATCATCGTCGTCATCGGCACCATTAGCACCGACGGTCCTGTCGCTGTGTGTGCCACCGGCCCGTCGTGCCCGGTGTTATGAGGGGCTGCTGCTAAACAGGCCTGCAGTGACGCGCAGATTATGAGGCGCAGTCTTTGGAAGCTGAAGTAGCTGCAGATACTCGTTTGAAGTCCGTGGTCGCGGACATGGTGAGTACATGCATCTAAAGCTAAACCTTTTACACCAGCAGAATATCCTTTACGAAGGCCTTCGCCCTAAAGCAGGTGTCCTCAGCCTGAGGCGTTGACGGGATGTTTCATGCGGTTCGTAACCGAAAATCCGGTAATAGTGTGTCTTCGCCGAATGCTGCGGTTTTCATTTCTTGCGTACAGGAACCTATAACAAATATTTTTCCATGTCTGGTATCTTCGTGGAAGTGTTTCGCACTTTTCAACGGCTTGACAGTTTTGGAATATCTCTCTTTGTCTGAATATTAATAAAATGATCTGGTTGAGCACACGCATCTTTGCCGTTGCATTCTTAAGTAGCAGTCTAGGTTTAAGGAAATGCAGCTTGTCTGCACAAGTTATCTGCTGTAAACTGCATGGTTTATGTTTGCAGCATGTCCAGACTCATTCGGGTTTATGCTATGTGACTAAACAGCATTTTTAGTGACGCAGCATAGGGCCATGCGAGGAATGACCCAAACTTAATATAGTCCACTGTATAAAAGTTAATATGGATTAATCTGGGTTGCTGTTTCGGAGAAATATGGAAAATCTCACTGGCATTCTCACAAGTCTTGTAATGTACTGTCTGCCTCGCTCGTATGTCGCCTTGTACAAAAGCGTTTCCTAAATAAGCAAATGCAATATCTTTTTGTTCTGTAGCAATTTTAGCATATTTCTTTATTATAAAAAGCTGTGATATTTTCTACCTGAGCTACTGTATTCATCATACGTTGAGAGGCCGTTCAGTGTTGTCCCAGATTCTATATTTTTAGATTAAGAATTTGTGTAGAATCGTGCCAAATCGATGATCGATGCTTTGGTTGAGGCACAGACTGATTAATTTTGCAATCTGTAAGTTTTCACTGTCACATATCAGACATGCATTCGGCAGGACTCCAGAAAGTTGTGTACTAAGCAGAGCTGTTAGTGGCAAAACTGCTTAGCATAGCCTTTTTCATGCTTGGGCTTCTTTCAGAGTGCGACGCAGTCTGAGGGCTAATAATCATCCTTCATAAACTATAGGCCAAAATAAATTTCAGCCAGAGCAGAGATGCAAAATGGCTGTCATCGCACTAATAGATTCTTAAACCTGTCCTTTCCGCTTACATCACTTAGTTCCACTTTCACTGCTGTAGATTTTTAGAGAGGGTTTTTTTAATGTCTGCTAATTTGGATGGATGGATTCATGTACCACACGGTAGAAATTCACTACAAAGCATAATTTTGTCAGAGAATGATTCTCTGATGTAGCTGTTCTGCAGTGGTTTACAGGGTATGTCAGAAAACTGATGATCTAACAAACCTAGCGATAGGTTATAAATACTTGTTTTACTGCGTGTTTTTGATCATTGTAAGTTATGAGAGAACCTAGGACCTTGAACAACTATCTATTGGGGCATTATTACAAAAAAGAATTTTAGGGGGGTGTTGCGTGTGTCTGGGTCAGATGTATTTTAATTTTAGCCTGTGACTTTTTTCTGAGGCTTGGTGGCATATTTGTGTGCGGCTCATATCAGCACTGTGTGTGTGTGTGTGTGTGTGTGTGTGTGTGTGTGTGTGTGTGTGTGTGTGTGTGTGTGTGTGTTTTTCACAAGCCATGTGTCTCATCGCCTTCCTCCTTGTGCCCCAGGCATCAGAAGAGGCTTCTTTGCGGGCCTTGGAGAGCCTCATGACCGAATTCTTTCATTGTTGCACCACTAATGAGCGTAAACGGGAGATCGGTAAGTCGGCCTTGTGCAAATGCAGATTAATTCAGATCCACTGTAGACTGATGTACTTAATGTAGGAATGGAAATATTCTCTGAATGTCGTTTTTTCTTATTCTTTCCTTAGTTGCATGATGTATAACTGTTATGACATTGTCATTCTTTTCTTTTTTTATGTAGAAGAGCTGCTGAATAATTTTGCTCAGCAAATAGGAGCTTGGAGATACTGTCTGTATTTCCTCTCCAATACACGCAATGAGTATGTTATGATGTACAGTCTGACGGTGTTTGAGGTGAGTACCGTGGTCACACTTATTTGGCTCTCTGCCCTTCATAGCGTACAGTCCTTCCATCAGTGAGACAGTGCTTTGGATTGAGTTGTCATCAAACACTCAGGTCCATGTGCTTGGGAACAACTGTAAACCCATTTCACATATAAGCTGTACTCTGACATATCAGAACTGTTTCGCTTCTCTCATTGGATTACAATCCTTATTAAAATTTCTGGGCCTTGGGAAAATTCCGGAATTGTTCTTGTAGTTTAATTTTTATTATGAATTGAAGAACTCAGAAGGACATAATACTTGCATAACCTGTCAAATATTCTGCATTTTTTAAAGTGTCTCTCGTCTTTATTGGTTGCTTGGTATGGAAATTACAGTTTAGTTTCTCTGGATCATTTTTTGTGGCTCCCACAGAACCTGGTGAATAAGATGTGGTTAGGGGTTCCCTCCTCGGACCGCATGGAGATCCGCGGCTGCCTGCCAAAGTTGCTGCTGTCAGAGCACAAGGCCCTACCCTACTTCATACGAAACAAGCTGTGCAAAGTCATCGTGGACATTGGCAGGCAGGACTGGCCCATGTTCTACCACGACTTCTTCACCAATACGCTACAGGTACCAGTGCTTTGCCGCATCCGTTAATGCGTGTGGGTCACTTGATTTGCGTGCTGAGCCGAGTTTCAAAGGAACGCAAAATGCTTGAGCTGTCACTTTTTTGTTAAAAATCAAATTCAGATGAATTTCAAATTTCACACAATTTGTTCAAACATATTTAAATACCTGTGATACCCCCCCCTCCCCCCCCCAAAAAATGCGACACAGAATCCATTCTTTTCAGTATTCTATGAATAGTCACATTCAATGTCATGTTTCTATGGAGCCCAGAAGAGGTCACAGTGGGAAAATATTTTTTGAAGTTAATATTAATTAAAATTTGCCCGTAAAGAAATCTGGAAAACAAGGGCTGTTGCTTGCTGTTGTTGAAAGATATTACAGCCCGAAAGCTGAATATAAAGTTAACTTTACTGCAGTGTCATCGTTCAGTAGTGGGATCACAAAAGTATTGCGATGGAACGCGAAACTATTTCAAAAAAATATTTTCCTACTCTGACCTACATAGATGGCAAACGATAAAATTACGTCAAATGGGTCTAATGCACTTACAGGCCACTTTAAAATTTGAATGGATTAATTATAGATAGAATGTGAATTATTCACATGTTCGAATGGATGTTCAAACTTCTGTTAAAAAGTGAGTCCTCGTTCACACACACTGCACTTGGAATCTGATTCACAGTAAAATCTGAAGTGATCATGAGTCAGTGTTTGGTCATCAGGAGCTCTCTCAGGTGTGCGTTGGCTGTGAGTTGGGGCAGGGGTGGCTAATGTTTCCTGTAGGCAACCATTGGAAGACACGTTTGGTTTTGTTACTGTCGAGCATTTAACCACATCTTGTGCGTTCGTTTGAAGGTTTATACTCGTCCGGTTTGTCCGCACTGCCTCTGATTCGCTAATACGCGAAAGACCTAAGGAATGGGTTTAGCCGCGCGTGTGAATCTGTGGTGAACACCGTGTGCAGCTCATCCAGGCCCCTGCCATGGCCCCCCTCGGCTTGGTCCTGCTGAAGACCACGTCGGAGGAGCTGGCGTGTCCGCGGGAGGACCTGAGCGTGGCCCGTAAGGAGGAGCTGCGGAAGCTGCTGCTGGAGCAGGTGCCCACGGTGCTCAGCCTGCTCACAGGTGACGACCGGCAACGCGACCGGACCCACTTAAGGCTGGAGCTTTTCCATAACAAGCAATGTGCACATAGATGAAAATATTTGTCTGTTCCCTCCAAGCCCCGAAGCGCAAGAAATGCTCACACTGGCTGAAGCTCCTTTCTATGCTTCAGCATGTTAATCTAAATCAAATGAAATGTCATGGATGTCAATCGCATCCATGAAAGCAGATGTTGGCCTATCGGTGATCAGTGTTGACTTGTAGAAGCAGCTCTTGATCCTTAATCCCTCTCCCCTCTGGCATAGTGACAGTCACGTCACTCGAGGGAGTGTGGCCACGTATGTGTGTCTATATAAGGAAGCTAGAGGACATGTCTAAGGGACCGAAAAGTCTCAGCAGAAGGCGGTTGGAAGTTTTTGACATCAGATAATGACACTACAACACTTGAGAAGCATGTGTTAGTTCCTTCCTATAGTCATATTTGTTCGAGTCGAGACGATCGAGTCATTCTATTTTTCTACTAATCACCAACTGTGTAGTTTAGTTAGCCTGCTTGTGTTGGATATTGAGCTATTTAAGCCTGACCCTGAGCCTTCATTTGCTGAGCTGCATCACTGCTCTCCTGCAGGGATTCTGCAGACGATCTGGGACAAGCACAGTGTTATTGCCGCCACGCCGCCACCCTCCCCCACGTCAGGAGACACTGGTAGGAGGAGCCAGGGGCTTTCTGGCACCACGAATGCTCAAGATGGGTTTTGCGATGCAAGTGATGGGGTAACAGGCTGTGCTGTGCTCTCTGTTGCCCCCCCCCAGGAGAGTTGCTGGGTAGTTTGCTCCAGGAGTCTTACTGCACCAAACAGCTGTCTCAGCCTGTCCCTCGCTTGGACCAGGACAGCCTTCAGCTCTGCTCACTGGCTCTGGAGTGCCTGGCCCACCTCTTCAGCTGGATCCCCTTGTCTGCCAGCATCACGCCATCACTATTGGCCACCATCTTCCACTTTGCCCGTTTTGGCTGCGACCTGCGCCCCAACGCAGATCTCAAGATCAAATCTGGGCCTGCAGTCTATTCTTCCTCTTCCTCCTCCAACGGGCCGAGCGGCACGTCATCCACGCAGGTCAACGGCAGCTCGGTTCGTGACGTGGACCCAGGGGACCAGGCAAGACTGGGAGTGCTGGCCATGACCTGCGTCAATGAGCTCATATCCAAGAACTGTGTGCCACTGGACTTTGAGGAGTACCTGCTGCGAATGTTCCAGCAAACCTTCTTCTTGCTCCAGAAGTTGACGCGGGAGAACAATGCCCACACTGTACGGAGCCGCCTGGAAGAGCTTGATGAGAGGTAAGCCCCTCGCCATGGGTATATGTGTGACAGGGACCAGTTCCAGGCGCCGTGTTCCCTGAGGGACCAGTGCAGACAAGCCCTGTCCTGTTAGAGTTGTCGCAGCACCAAGGGTTTGAGGCCGATTTCAGCTAGTGCCTGCATGGGTTAAACCCCCCTCCCCCCAAGTCTTCCCCTCCAGTCCTCCTCATAATGTCCAAAGGCTGCAGCAGGTAGGTACAGCAATACACTGGCCAAGTTCAAGTGTCGGTGTCTTTCCCTACCACTGCTGTGCCTTAGGTGCTGTCAGCTGGAAAAAGCACATTTAAATTCTGCCTCCGGATGGGCCATTGTGAGGTAAGGGTATGGGGGCCGTTCTTCCTTTCAGTAACTGCTGCTTTCAGCCAATGGGACAAGAGGTTAAAGGGCAGCATGTGAGAGTTACTTGCTAACAGCACCACACTAACCAGTTCATTGCAGAGAGCTTAAGGATGAGCCCAGATGTCCAGTGGCTCTTTAACACTGAACAGAAGCATATGACCCCTGTGGACATGCTACATTTGTATTTATGGATCTGTGTCTTTTCTCAAACTTGTGGGACAGATATGTTAGCTTTCTATCTCTGTAAATCCTGTGGGTTGTGCCTCTGTGCTCCCAGAATCCCTCCCTCTGCCGCGACGCGCCTCCATGCTCCCAGAATCCCTCCCTCTGCCGCGACGCGCCTCTGTGCTCCCAGAATCCCTCCCTCTGCCGCGATGCGCCTCTGTGCTCCCAGAATCCCTCCCTCTGCCGCGA
>JAODKE010000050.1:5362997-5383908 GCA_026779605.1 Mormyrus hasselquistii | reverse complement strand
AATATAAAAATGTGTATGTTGTTGGTTTTTTTTTTTTTTTTTCCTCTCCGCTGTTTTTTTTTTCCCGTCCCCCCCCCCCCCCCCCCAGGGATTAGATGGCCTATTCGGGGAATACGTTGCTGTCTGGCCAACAGGATCTAGTTTGACACCTGTATCAGCAATAATTGTTGCTTATCTAGGCAACTATTCTACATAAAAGGGTTGTCCACAATCCTTTGCCTACACAAAAATGCATGTTAAATTAAAGAAATAAATGTAATGTTAGAGTAACTTGATTCATTGGGAGTTGTCATTTTGCCTGAATTGCAGATATTAAAGTGGTTTATGTGGATAATTCTTTCTTTGGTGGAGTCATGTTGGAGACGGCCTGCCTTCTGTCCTCTACAGGTATAAGAATGCCTTGGTCTTGTTGCTGAGGGAGGTTCTGCATCGTGTCCAGTTTCGATACAGCCAGGCACAGCTGGAGGAGCTCGACGACGAGACGCTAGATGACGACGTGAGCCAGCCTCGCACACGTTTACTTATGACCGCCTGTTTAATCTGTTACTTGTTTTCATAAGAATGAACCATACTGCCCCCTGGCTGACTCTGTCGCTGCCTTTGCGTTTGGCTTCTGTAGCAACAGACAGAGTGGCAGCGGTACTTGCGGCAGAGTCTAGAGGTGGTTGCCAAGGTGATGGAGTTGCTGCCCTCGCATGCGTTCTCAACCCTGGTATGTCTTCCCCTTGGTCGTCTTACAGTGAATTTTGCCCGTGCATATAAGTATCGCTGAATTACTGAGTGCGAATGGTTTGAAGAAAGATCTTGCTGTGTTGTTGCCTGCTCAGTTCCCGCTGCTGCAGGAGAACCTGGATGTGTACCTGGGGCTGCGGCAGTTCATCACCACCACCGGCACGGGTGAGCGCCTTTGGTATCCTCGGAGAACCACGTCCCATCTCAGGAATAGGCTCATTCAGCACCGTAGCGGAATTCACACGCGGCTCTTCTTACATCGCTTGTCCTGATCTCCCCCGTAGGCCGTAGGTTGAACATCACAGCAGAGAATGACTGCCGGCGTCTGCACTGTGCCCTGCGCGACCTGAGCTCCCTGCTGCAGGCGGTGGGCCGCCTGGCCGAGTACTTCATCGGAGATGTGTTTGCCAGCCGCTTCAGCGACGCCCTCACGGTGGTAGAAAGGTGAACGCGCTGGATGTGCACTTTCAGCCGCACCGACACGCTTCTCGTCTTTTAAGGATGTTTAGTTTGCACGACGGTTGCTGATTCCCTCATCCTCATCCTCTTGTATTTGTGTAATTGGAGCCTGATTTAAATTTTGTTCCCAGTAAGTGTTGAGCGTTAAAGTGCTTTAGCGATTCTCTAAATTGTGTACAACTGCGGTTGGTAACCCTGACCCTGGAGTGCCGATATCCTGCAGGATTTCTGTCCTACCTGATGAGTTACTATCTGCTTGAGATCAGTTATGGTTCATCAGAGACCAAGTTTGATGGAAACCTGCTGAATACTGACCTTCCAGAATCCAGGCTGCCTTCCTCTGATCTAAGATGTAACTTGGCAAAGCACTTCAAGAGCAACTTATGCTCTGTATTGCTGCATGGAGTTTTCTCCAAATGATATGACATTCTTCAGCTTCCCTGTGTGCTAGAAAAAAAATTTGCCCCAGAGCCTAAGAGATTTCCAGTAAGATCAGTGAAGTCTTGGTCTGTCTGTCTGTCGGTCTATCTTTTACTAAACACAAATCACGGAACTCACTGCATCTGTGAAGCTTGAGTGCTCTGGCCTGACATCTCCGCTTTCACGCTGTCTCCGGATGCAGGTTGGTGGAGGTGACCTGCTACGGTTCCCAGGTCAGCCTGTACGACGTGGAGACAGCCGTGCCGTCTGTGCTCAAGCCTGACCTCATTGACGTGTGAGAGACCCTGACCTTTTTGTCGCTTTTTTTGTTTTTCTTCTCCTGCACATTAGTCCACTTGTATACTTACTGCCCTCTGCTGGCTTTCCTGCCCTTAGGCACGCCCAGGCACTAGCTGCCTTCCAGGCGTATTGTCATTGGCTCGCCCAGTTCTACAGCGAGGTCCAGAGGCAGAATCAAAGCCGATTCGTCAGCCTCATCACCTCGGCCATGGATGCCAGTGCTCCCTTGATCAGTGCCAAGGTACCCCAAAGCCCCGAGCGGTGTACGGGAGATAATAAGAGATAATACGTGTCAGCTGAAGTGGAGTTTCCCAGCGGTCAGGCCACGCTGTATCTCACCAGGTCCCGGAGAAGCTGTTGCTGTCCGCGTGCCATCTTATGGTCTCCGTCGCCACCACTGTACGGCCCGTGTTCCTCGTGACCATTCCTGCAGTGCAAGACATCTTTGATCTGGTGACAGTCAGCCATGCCCGCAGGCTCCCCCAAGAGGTCAGAATGCGACACTGCATTCCCGTCTGCCCAGATCTGTATATAAGAATACCAGAGGTATAGTGAGCATCAGAGCCAGACGCCAAGCCCTAACCCCGTCTCCCACGGCCTCTCCTCTAGGCCCAGGTGCTCGTGTGCCGAGCCTTGTCCAACATGCTGCTTCTCCCATGGCCCAACCTGCCAGAGAGCGAGCAGCAGTGGGCCACACGCTCCACTAACCACGCCAGCCTGCTTGCCACCCTCACCCGCAATTACCGGCTGCTCCGGGGCACCACCAACCTGCAGCAGCGGCGCGTTGAAGAGAGTGAGTTCAGCCCTGAGCGTCTGCGGCGCTAAGGCCATGTAGCTGTACAGACTAACGAGCCATTCGGGCGGCTTGCCGGTGGGGGCTGAGCGTGTCTGGATCTGTGTGGCAGTGAAAGGAGACGTCCAGCAGACATTGAGGATCCTGAGGGACGTCGTGGAGAGCATCTCAGGAGAGTCCACCAAGTCGCGCCAGATATGCTACCAGTCCCTGCAGGAGTCAGTGCAGGTGTCTCTCAGCCTCTTCCCCATATTCTTCCACCAGTCCGGTGAGCGACGTCACCTTTTATCTTCTGACATATTTGCAGTGTCTTGCGCTGCCGTCAGATAAAGGTCCCGGATGACTCTGCTGTTCAATAACGCCTCTCCTCCCCTCCACCGTGTCCCAGATGTGACAGACGACATGCTGAGCTTCTTCCTCACTCTGATCCAAGGCCTGCGGGTGCAGATGGGGGTGCCATTCACAGAGCAGATCATTCAGACCTTCCTGAACATGTTCACCAGGTATGATCCCAATCCTCATCCCCATCTTTCAAATTTTTTATTTATTTATTTTTTAAAAAATTCAGGCAGTAGTTCCTTGGAGAGGAAATGGCTTAACTCTTCTATTTGTAGTCACATGCTGTGAAACAGCTGGTCACATGATGGTGGATTACAGCTTTTGATTGGCTGCTCCGTTTCAACGCAGAGAGCAGCTTGCAGCCAGTATCCTGCAGGAGGGGAGTGCAGGAGGAAGGGTGGTCGAGAAGTTCCTGAAGATCCTGCAGGTGGTGGTTCAGGAGCCCGGCCAGGCCTTTAAGCCGTTCCTGCCCAGCATCATCTGCCTGTGCTTGGAGCAGGTCTACCCGATTGTGGCTGAGGTCAGGAAGACGGCCGCGCCACACCTCATGCTCCGATAAACCAAGGGCTTTGGTGTGCACCTGTAGCCATCTTGACGATCTAATTTTAGATTAAGTAGTATGGTGTGTAACTGCGGTCTCTCTACACGCCCTTAGCGCTCTTCCCCAGATGTGAAGGCAGAGATGTTTGAGCTGCTCTACCAGGTCTTGCACCATAACTGGAGGCATTTCTTTAAGAGCTCCGTGCTGGCCAGTGTGCAAAGGGGCGTCTCTGAGGAGCCCATGGAGAATGAGGCGCAGTTCATCACCGCCATGCAGGTCAGAAACGGCTTCGGCCGCTGAGCCGTACACCAGCAGCACACAGGCTCCCTATCACGCTGCCAGAAATTCACCTACCTACTGCACAACAAATATTTACTTGGTTTGTCCCTCAAATCAATCCAAATAGGTGAGTCTTACAGTATTTTTTTTTTATACTGAATTCAAGTATTCAATTGGAATTTTCCGATCACACATGGTTTTTGAGTGACACACAGTTATACTGGAAATATACGTAAAGTTTATGTCCATGATGGAAGTGACTCATCTAAAAGGTGTAAATGTAATTTTTTTCTGCTGAACTTGGCCTCAAACATCCCTCTTAATGGTCCAGCAAAAGGCAGCCGGCAGACTGGGACTCTGCTAGCTTTGATATTTTTTCATATCAGAGAGAGAGAGCAGGAATCTCGCAAGTTGTCCAAATGTATTAGTCTGTAACCTCTGGCAAAACAGACTTACAGAACTTTGCAGTCTTCTGTAAAGTCTTAAAAATGTTCACAAATAGAAAAGTTTCTTCCTAAATAAAATTAATTTTGATAAAAATTCAACATTACCTACACTTCCTTAAGAAATTATATACAGTAGTGGCCAAAATTGTGTTAACGCTTTGCGTTTTTGGCATTGTGCTTTAAAAATTACTCCACAAATATTGGTGGCAGTGTTTATAAACAGTGTTACACAAATACTTTGGATGATTAAATAACTGGAGAAACAGTTAAAAATTGGAAGTGTTTCCATAATTTGGCCACTAGTGAACTATCAATATAGCCTGAGGATGTCACTCAAAAAGTATGGGTGTTTGCAAAATTGAATGCATTCATGAAATCAGCATGAAGTTAAGAGGACAAAATATGTTGACCAATTATATAGAGATGACATGCATGAATTATTTGATTTCTTTCTGATTATTAAAAAAGACGACAGTGTGAATTGGCCTTAGCTGAAGAGCTCTACCAATGCATCTGCCCACACTGCAGTAAGATGGACCAGATGCACGTTGTAGATATTTCCACAGAAATATTTCTTAAAGTGCAAATTGTGCAGTCTGTTGCCAAATTAAATATAATAGTCATAAAAATATCACTGTATACCCCAAAACACGTTTTAGTGAAAAACTACACAAGTCTCCAGTACAAAATATACACTGGAGTGCACACACAACTTTAAGTAGCAATTAACCAAATTTTAAGGAAAGGAAAACAAGTCTGAAAATGTCTGTGTGTCTTTTGGCATAAGCCTCAACCCATAAGTCTATTACCAATTTCTAAATATACAGCACTGTACTGTACACTTTGCATGTGAAATTACTTTATTTACTACTGAGACCTTTTTATATAATACACAAACCATCTAAATCATGCCCCTGTATGTATGAAGTTACAGTGTCCCCAGTGTATACAGTAGTGTTTTGGACTATTAAAACTGGGGACACTGTGCTTTGGACTATTAAAACTGGGGACACTGTGCTTTGGACTATTAAAAATGCAAAATGAATGGCACTGAAACATTTAAACATTACTCCCCGAAACATCTGGGTGAGGCTGGTTGCCAGGATGAAGATGTACGTCATACACAAGCCAAGACTTTTTATATATTAAAGATAAAAGTGCCTGAACGCCCATATGCCTGCGAGTTTTCGCGATCTATAGGCGAGCTTCAAAAATATTCCTCTTTACTTGTTCATGGTGAACTCGTGAATGACCAGACCGTGAATGTGAAGTGTGCAGTTGAGAAGGGGGGTGCATTTGCACACAGCCAAACATGAGAGTTCTGAAACACAGGCGTTGCCGCACAGTATAGCCATCATGTGACCCTCACTTCTATTTGTGGTGCGTCGCGCTAAGGCGGCAAGCATTTTCGTGATTTTTCAGGCTAGACCTAGTCTTCTGATGGAAAATTCACGTTGGTTTCTTACACGCCCTTCCCCATTACTACCAGCCCAATACTGATATTGGGTATCAGATCGGTGCATTTTCTAACTTTCATTCATATTGCTGCAGACATACTGTGGAGGTTTTGGCTCTTGGTGTTTTGGAATTCGATTCACTCACCGCACCGTACTTTGTCCCCAGGCTTTTGGTCAGTCCTTCCTGCAACCTGACATTCATATATTCAAGCAGAATCTGTCTTACCTGGAGTCTCTCAACAGTAAGCACAAGCTGTACCACAAGGTAAGCTGTTATTGCTGTAATCTTGGGTGGGAAACCATAGGCAGCTGGTATGGTGTGCCAGGTGCTGCACTCCACGTAGTGCTTTTACCACTGAACACACACAGTGCATATCTTCATTCTGTGCGCCGCTCTTTGTTCTCCCTGTAGAAACTGTTCCGAACCTCCATGTTGTTCCACTTCATCAACGTGCTGCTTCAAGTGCTGGTGCACAAGGGCCACGATCTACTGCAAGATGAGATCGTGTTGGCCGTCTACAACATGGCCTCAGTGGACTTTGACAGCTTTTACTCAGCCTTCATGCCCGAGTTCCTCAGTAGCTGCCAAGGTGTCGATGCCAACCAGCGCAGTGTTCTTGGGCGCAACTTCAAGCTGGAGCGAGTGAGACACCGTCCTTCTGCCTAAACGTGATGCTAAATATCACTGTTTGTTTTTAGGAATTTTGAGGGGATTTCTTTTAAAGATCAGGAATGGGTGTATTATTTACATTTCTGCTTGGAAACTTGAATGAATTTCCATTCTGTATTTTTAAATTAGCAACAAATAGAATTTGAATATAAAATATAAACTGGTATTAATAAATAATACGATTATAAAAAAATATCAAATTATAAAAGTAATATAACACATTCTTGGCAATAGTTTTATTTGATAGCTGTGATTGTAAAAAAAAAAAAATGTATCTTGTGTAAGAATCTTTAAGGTTGGCATTGGCTGCGTGCGTGCGTGTGCGCATGCGTGTGCGCATGTGTTTGTGTGTGTGTGTGTGCACCACGGGACACTCTACCGCCCATAACATTCTGCACTGCTTCTCTCCATACAGGACCTGCCCTCATTTACCCAAAGCGTCCACAGGCTTGTCAATGACCTTCGTTATTACAGGCTCTGTAATGGCAGTTTGCCTCCAGGAACCGTCAAGCTATAGCAGCCTGCAAGCCTTAGACTCTGTGCCATGGACACTGTCCCCGTCCTGCTGTAAACCAACACCTTCAGCATATCCTTACATCCTGCTGCACTCCGGGCCCAGTGTCTTTGCTTCTATTCCCATTCTTCCTTGAGGTGTCCATCGCGAGTTCTTACGCAGCCAAACAGAAGACTGTCGTGGTTTATTATGTGGCCACAGAAGCGTAAAGCTCAGTTTCAATGATGTATTTTTGTTTTTCTGCAGTCTGTCTCCAAAGGAGACACTTTCAGGCTGAAAATTAATATCATTCCATTCAGATTCATAAGAAACCATGCTTAATGAATAAAGTGCTTTGAGTATACAGATTAGTTTTGTAAACAGAGTGCGTCAGAGAAATTCACCAAGATCCAGTTCATTTGTTCAGTTTGTTGTTAATTTGCCTTTTGTCTTTAAGGTTTGTATTATGATTGTGATTTCGAACTTAATGGTTTATTTGAACGTGTTTCTTTTAATCGGCTATGTTTGTACAGGTCACTTTTCGTACATTAAAGATGTTTTATTAAAAATTGAATGCTTTTCGCTTTAATGTGGATTATAAGTGAGTTGTGTGCTTTTCTTCATTAGAGAGCACCAGCCGAGCTCTGCTGCTTAAAATGCCGAATCTTATCATAGTTACTTGCTGTGAGGGAAGTAAATGCTTCTTGTCAGTTTTCATCTGATTGTGTTTTTTTTTTTTTTTTTTTTTTTTTAAATCGGTATAGCAGTAGCCACAGAGGGAAGAGAAAAAGGAAACAATGGCCAGTGAGAGCGAAGGGACAGTGACCTTTGCCCCTCTGTACATCCCAGTGCCTCTGTACACCCTCAGTATAGCCTGACGCCCCTGGGGTCAGTAAAGTTGTAGCTAGTAGGATGTATTAGCCAGCTGGGGTTGGGTTAAGACGCGCAAAAGAGGCTCTTCAATACGCCAGTTATCTTGTCAAAGCGGCAGGTTTTCTTTGGCTTCGGTTAAAACGAAACTGAAAATCGCTGTAAGAAATTTTGCAGAAATTTAAGGCTGGAGCCTTGGTTTATATGGAGATAATATTTCGTAAGAATAATTGGATTAACAATCACTGGAGCATAAGAAAAAGCACAAGTCCCGTACTGTTTGAACAGGGACCACACGCACATCCAAGTTGAGGCAGGGAGGGTTGTGAGCAAAGGAAAACGATTTACTCGGGGCAGATGTAGGGCCTGAGCGGAGTGCATTACATCATATGTAAGATGCTACAGAACAGACTTTCCCATAGACCCAGACCTGGTATAGCGCCTAGCCTGATAAGGCAATCCTCCAGATCCATGGGAAAGGGAGGAAGGCCAGTCAAAATGGACGGAAAGTGGCCCAGTGTGGCCCCTGGTCCTACTTCTCAGGGCCACGGCTGCAAGATAGTAGAAGACGCCACTGGGAAACAGCTTACAGCGCTGTGTCTATGGCCTGCAGGCCCACAATGGTGATACATACTCACTGTGCTAATTACTAGTTTGTATGTTAATGTAGGAGAAATTGTTTGAGGCTTGGTTAAATATATCTGAGAAAACTTGAATTTCAATTCGAGACAAGTCTGCACACGCATTTACATGTATGTACGTTTTATTACCTTGTAAATAGTCTGTAGGGTTTGCAAACTACCTCATCGCTTCCGATATAGCTAATTTTATGCTTGTGATGGAATAATATATAGATTTGCCGTAAGATGTCTTGCATGAGAGTTGGCACCCCTGGATCAGTAGCAGCAGATCTGTTTTTGTTGCAGATCTGTTCATTTTACCGCTTTCATTAAATGAACAGAATAAATGACACCGATGATTTCTGTAGCTGCTCCACCCCCATGAGCTCCGTCAGTCAGTACCTCCTCCCCCTTCTTTCCCACGACGCGTTGTCTGGGTAACGAGAGATGACGCCTCCTCTTTGCGCTGAAAGTATTAGCTAACATGTCCCTGCTATTATACTTTTGAAGAAAACGAAAAGAAAAAACTGATAAGGTAACGGCGAAAATCCCGTTGTTTTCTGGAGCTTTTTATGGATTTTAGTTTTACGGAAAAGGTGTGACATTAGTTGTCAGTTTTAGAAGGGGAGCAGGCCCCGGTCGGGTTAGCTTAGCAGGACGGCTAACCCCGCTAGCAGGATGCTCGATTCGCGAAACTGATAAGTGGTGCTGTTTGTATAAAATCTTTGTACTGAAAACCACAGCCGGCTAATAAAATATCCCACGAGGACAATACGTCGTTTTCAATGACAATGCGATTTCTTCCAGTGGCTATTAATAATGATTCTGTAGCTGAACTGAGATCCCAGCAAGTGTTGTCTAAGCACTGCTTTACAGATTCGGACAGTTAGCTTCAGGGGCTAACGTGCCGCTAAAGCGGGTTACTGTCGGGCGTAATGCCCCCAGCGTCTTTCTGCAGATATCCAGCCCTGCTGTTTGTCACCGTGATCCTAAAACATCGAGCTTGACCCCTTCACCTTTATATGCACGATAGTGGCTGTATTTTGTTTCTCTTATTACTGTTTTCACTTCTCCTTTTTGGGTTTTTGCACACCGTATACGAATGATGTGTACATACATGAAATTAGTGGCGTTTCGGCTCCCTGTTCTGATTAATTTGTTTAAGAATTATAATTAAACTAATTGTTTTTATTTTTAGAATAATTTGCTGATCATTCTTATGACAGAGTTCGATGCTAGGCATGGCAGTGTACTTTGACCACCGAATTGAGGCACCAGAGTCCAGCGGAGACCCATGTCAGATTGCCTGGCACCCCACACAGCCCGTATTAGCCGTATCCTCACTAAGCTCGGCCACAGGGGGGTCCGTTGATCTATACCTACAGCAGGTGAGCTGCAAGTCACTGGACCTCAGTTTCAAATGTTACCTTGGATTATGCTTAAAGAATTTAAAGCAGGGGTCTCCAACTCCAGTCCTGGAGAGCTACTATCCAGTAGGTTTTCTATCATACCTGGCTTCTGATCCACACCTGTCCCAGGCATTTACCTGAAAGCAGGTGTGTCTCGTCAGAAGCCAGGTAGGATAGAAAATCCACTGGAGAATAGCTCTGCAGGACCAGGAAATCGGAGACCCCTGCTTCAAGGAAACGTGCTGTTCTGTCCACACACGCTTTTGAGATTTCAGAGTGTGGCTTCGTTTCGGCTTTGCCTAGGGTGAATGCGTGCCCAGCGGTCATGTGGAGCGCGCATTCCCCGCCACGCTGCTGTGCTGGCACCCCAGCAAGGCGGTACTGGCAGTGGGCTGGGAGACAGGGGAGGTCCTGCTGCATAGTCACCCCTCAGGAGAGCAAAGCAGTTTGCCGGCCACACACACAGCTAGCATCACGCTCCTGGAGTGGGCCAGCACCGGGAGTCGTCTGCTCACTGCAGATCGGGTGTGTCTTTCTTTTTCTAACCCTGTGTGTTTGTGTGGGAGTCATTGTGGTGACTGACTTTGCACAGCGCACTTGTGTGTAGGGCTACCTGAATCTATCTCCTACGATTTCTCGTCTGCTTTGTGTCAGTTTCTTGTGTGCCTAAATATTTTAGATGGGTGGCCTGGCCCTGTGGAAGGTCGACACCCGTGGGCGGGTCCAGGGGTCTCCCCTGGTGAAACACAGCTATGGTAGACACCTGACAGGCTGTGTTTTCCGGCCCGTCGCCCCAGAGGAGTGAGTAACCATAGTTGTGTTGGCGCACAGAAGAACAGCGGGAGAGTGGTGCGTTTCGTGATGCGGGCATGTGCTTTGCTCACAGAGATGTGGCACAGCTGGCCCGCGCCGCAGTCAGCGGAGATGAGACTGCCCTAGACATGTTCAACTGGAGGAAGGGTGGAAAGCCCCCTGCAGCCACGCAGCAGGAACCTCTGACATTCTTTGTCAGTACTGATGATGGTTAGAGATGCTTTTACACTGTTCTTGCTTTGTCAGACACTTATTGGAGTTTTACAGAACACAAAAATTTGAGGGCAGAAAGAAAATTGATTGATTCAGAGAGATACCCAACCGGATTGTAGAGGAGGTGGGTACAAAACATCAGATTGGTTGGTTGAGCTTTGTGTAGTTGCTTGGACCCACCTCCTCTACAATCTGATTCGTTATCTCTCTGAACCAGTAATTTCTTGCTCTGACATTGGGAAGCATTGCTCAATATTGATATCCTTAGTTTATCTCCAGTGAAACTGTGTGTGATTCTGTCTTCCTCTCCTGTGTAACTGTGTGATTGTCTCTCTTGCCTGTGTTCAATGTGACTGTGCATTTTCGTTCTTCCTCTCTCTCTCTCTCTCTCTCTCTCTCCCCTCTGTGTCCGTCACAGGCTGTGTTCACTGTGGAGATGAGAAGGGCAGGGCCACCCTTTTGCTCAGCGTGGAAAGTCCCGTGCAGAAGCTGCTGTACCTCGACAGGCGGGGAGTTCTGGTTGTCATCACTGAGACTCTTCTGCTCTATCAGTACAGGGTGGGATCAGAAGGGGGTGCCCAGGAGATCGCGAAGGTGCCTTCCTGTCCGCTTTCGGAATCATTAGGAAGGCATCAAACTGTGCACTAACGAAGGAATCATGTGTGTTAAGGTGAAGCTGACGGGGAAGAGTGGACAGAATGCAGACGTCGCCTGGGCCAGTCAGGGTCTCCTCATCACAGCTACAGGGGAACCTGTGATCAGGTGAGTCACCCCGGCATGGGAGTTATGTCACGCGAGACATTTCAAATTTCAGTCTTTTGGACTTGAAGCTAACTGTGGTGTAATGGGGGTACACATGAAATGTTAAAATGAAAGCTTGATTTAAGTAAGAGTTTTTTTTTTGATCTTATAACCACAAAGAATGCCTTTTTTAGACTTTGGGACCTTGAGAGAGACGATAACTGCGTGCTGTCCCTAGACGAAAATCTGGGCTTCGAAAAGGGAGAATCATTGAACTGTGTAGCATATAGTGCTGCGAAAGGTATAGTGTTTTTAATAACATACATGTCACCAGATTGCTATTGACATTAACAAGGTGGTTTCAGTTTAATGAGAAATGGTTCTCTAGATATAGTGGCAGCTGGAACCAGCAAGGCTCGCATTGCTATGTGGAAGAACGTGGCTTTGGCCAATCAGGATCGGAGGCCAGAGTCTGTATGCGAGTGGAAACTACAGACTCCAACAGAAGTCGAAGGAAATGTCACCCAGCTGCAGGTAGGGAATCCTTCCGTGGAGGGAGATGTTGGAGTCTGTTGACATCTTCACGTGTTCTGTGTGAGACTCACTTCTGGCCGTCCTTTCAGTGGGGCTCTAGCCTGAACCTGCTGGCGGCTCAGAGCTCAAGCGCCGTGCTCATCCTCTCTGAGCGCGTCATGTCCACACACTTCAGCCAGCAGGTGGCAGCAGTGCAGCTCTCACCCAATCAGCTGAGTGTCTCTTGCTTCAGCAGTGGGAGTCAGCTCAGTCTGCGCTGCGACACACACATTAAAGGTGTCTGCGTCTCCAAGGTAACTGCTGCCACTTTCTTAGCGTTTCTTATGCTTGATCTGTTTATATTTTTAAATGATAGTTTTATACTGTAAATGTGGGGTTGAAGTGCCCGTTGTTGACAGTATGTTTGCCTTTTCTGGTGCAGGAGATGGTCGCTGTGTGGGACGGGAGGCGAGTCACTGTGTATGAGCCGTCGGGCTCCGCCCTCTGTAGCGCAGGTACGGCTCCTTGGTCGCTGGGTATGAGCCGTCGGGCTCCGCCCTCTGTAGCGCAGGTACGGCTCCTTGGTCGCTGCGTATGAGCCGTCGGGCTCCGCCCTCTGTAGCGCAGGTACGGCTCCTTGGTCGCTGCGTATGAGCCGTCGGGCTTCGCCCTCTGTAGCGCAGGTACGGCTCCTTGGTCGCTGCGTATGAGCCGTCGGGCTCCGCTCTCTGTAGCGCAGGTACGGTTTCATGGGAGGGTCTCAGCAACTCTGAACACATAGTTGTAGAAACAGCTGAATTCTAAACATAAATACTCATCTCCAATTACTGTTTCCTGCCTATTTTTTTCTTGCTCTGCTTTCCTCTCGCACCTGTCGCCCATGCTCTGCGATCTGCAGGCTCCTTTCCCTGTGAATCTCATGCCCTGGCCATGCACCGTGGCAGCATTTACACTGTGGAGCCCAAGCGGGTTCAAGTTCGGACAGCGCAGGTACTTCAGTCCGTGGCTCTGCCTGTCGATTGCTCTGTCTGTCGCCCAGTTCCAGCCAGTCTCTCTGTCCGTGGTGCCCACTCTGAGCTTCTCCACAGGGCACAGTGAAACAGCTACTGGCGTTTTCAGAGATGGAGGGGAACCCTGTCCTGCTCAGTGTGTGTCAGTGCTTCCTGGTGGTGGGCACAGATGCTGCACACTTCAAGCTCTTCGACTTGTCCCGCAGGTTAATAAAACCCACCGCTTTATCTTTATCTTGACCATACTGTGGTTTCATGCTGTCATAACCTCCATTTTTATTCCTTAGTCTGAGATTTGTGTACCTGCTTGGTTTCCCAGAGAGGCTAAGCCAGTGTGTGCTGCCAAGAATATGATGGCCTCGATTCCAAACCTGGGGGCCATTCAGTCAGTAAAGTGCAATGCGGACGGTAGCCGAGTCAGCCTTCTGGTCAGCCAGGTCAGTGTGTTTGTCTGCCTGCCTGTTTGCCTGTCTGTCTATCTACCTGTCTGACATTCTACCTATCTGCCTGCCTACCTGTCTGCTTGCCTGCCTGTCTGCCTATCTCCTTGTCTACCTATCTTTCTGTCTACTTGATTGCCTGTCTGTCTACCTGCCTGTCTGTCTACTTATATGCCTGCCTACCTATCTGATTGTCTGCCTGCCTGACTGCCTTGCTGTTTGCGTATCTGCTTTCCTGTCTACCTATCTGCCTGCCTGTCTGCCTATCCGCCTGTCTACTCATTTGTCTGCCTGTCTGACTGTGTCAGCCAGTCTAGTTTTCTGCCTGCCTGTTTGCCTATCTGCCTGTCTACCTGCCTATCTACTTATCTGCATGCGTACCTGCCTGACTGTGTCTACCTGTCTGTCTGTCTGTCTGCTTGCCTGCCTGTGCGTGTCTCTGTGCTCTGGTTCCCACCCAAGTCTCGCCAGCTGTGCTGTCCCCTCTCAGGTTAACGGGAGGCCTGACCACAGAGTCTACCTGTATGACGTGGAGATGGACGCTGTGTCTCATTTTGACTTCTTCACGGGATGCCCACTGAGTCGGGCTTTGCACGCAGAGGACACAGAGAGGTACAGCGTTTAACCCTAACGGTGGTGAAACTGTAAAAGCTCTTGCATCGAATTCATGGAAGTTCTTACGCTGGTGTTCAGTCAGTTGTATTTCGGACTGTTTTGTGCTACAGGAACAAGTCCCAGGTCACAGAGCTGAGTGGCCGCTGCCCCGTCTCCCAGTACTGGGATGAAAACGATCCGCGACTCTTCGTATGTGACACGGTGCTGAAGGCAGCCAACTCGCATAACTCGGCGCCCTCCTGTGTCCTGGAGGAGGTGGGTAGCCCTTTAAATCTTTCGTTACTTAAACTTCATGAATGGTCATTCTAACTTTAGTGGGTGCATTAGTATTTCAAAATACATTATGTATCGATTTCACCAGGGTGCGCTGCATGGGAACTTGGGGTGGGGAGCACTGTTGTCGCACCCCTCCCGGGTTGGGGGTACAAATCCTGAATTCCATCCCTGCTCTACATGTGTACAGTTTGGAAGTTCTCCCATGTTCCTCAGGCCTCCTACTCTGGTGTCCTTTTATAGTCCAAAACCTGCTGTGGCTAAATTGCCCATAGCACCTGCGTGTGTACGCATGCACCCTTTCAGTGGACTCGCATCTCAAGTGTGGTCATTGGGGCCACCTGGCCCTTACACCCACAGGAACTTTTTTACGACGCATAAATGCACACCAAGATCTTTTTGGACAATTCTATGCTTCCAGCTTTATGAGAACAGTTTGGTGTCTAAGTACTTCTGTGGATATTGTGTTTGGCTTTAGCTGAAAATCTTCTTCATGGTCATCAAATTACAGCCTCACTCAAGGTTTTATTTCATTTCACTTGGTATATCGCTTTGGACCAAAGCCATATAGAGTAAATGTCGGTTTTTGCCAGAGAAACATCTACATATATAGTAAACTGGCTACGGTGCAGTGGGATGGAAGTGGGGTGAGCAGGCATTTCACAGACTGCGGTGTACTTTTCATACTTCGGCATTCGGCCAGATTATTTGTATGCTTATAAATTGTTAATCTGTGTGTACTTCCTGTCTCCCAGGCAGATGTGCTGGTCGCCTCATTCTTCTGCACACAGGACCAAGGCTTGCTGCTGTATGACTGTTACCCCCGACCAGCTGGGACAGAGGCCTTGCTGGCACTGGATGTGCCCTTTTATTACTTTACCTGCAAGGTGGGTCCAGTAGCCCCGCCCCCTCTGGGGTTTTGACTCCGCCCTGCATAACTTACATCTGTAAGTCACTGTTTCAGCCTCAGTCGCTTTGCCTTTTTTTCGTTGCTTTTTTTAGTTTTCGGTGTTGTCAGAGCCCGTAAATCTTCTGCTCATTTGTCATTTTCATGACTTCTGTCGCTTGTCTTCTCCTTCTTTGTCCCTCCATCCTGGTGGGCTTGTATGCGCATGTACTCATACCAGTTGTTTTTTCGGAGGGGTTCGATCTTCCTGCCACATGTGAGTATCTGCTCAGCTCCTGGGCTTTTCTGCACCCCCTGCTTTCATAACGTTCGTCAGTTATAATGCCTCGGCCTGAAGATAGGTAGAGATTAGACTTTGTGAGTCATTGATGTCTTTATCTAGACTGGGTCACAAATGTCCGTGACCATCGATAACCTTGCGCTGCTGGGTAAGAGCTCCTCCCTCCACACCACAACATCAGATGGTCTCATTCGCCCATTCAGCCCGGAGAAGAGACGGCAGAGGGCGAGAGTCCATCTGGACGGCGCATGGTTTCCAGAAGAGCATTGAGAGACTTTGTTGGACTGGAGGATTGTGACAAGCCCACGCAGGATGCCATGCTTAACTTCAGCTTCTACTTGACCACCGGGGACATGGACGAAGCTTTCAAGTGTATCAGACTCATTAAGAGGTGAGAATCGCATAACAATACTCACTGCTTCCGTACGAAGGGCCAAACGGATAGTACCAGTTTAATGTTTCCCGCGATTAGCGTAGTATGACAGAGGTTGGTAGCCCGTTTCCCACGATTAGTTATGGCATAACGTCAGCAGTTGGTGAGCCCTTTTCCCACGATTAACGCCATATAACGACAGCAGTTGGTAGCCCTTTTCCCACAATTAACGTGGAATAACAACAGCAGCTGGTAGCCCATGTCCCACAATTAGCGTGGTATAACGACAGCAGTTGGTGAGCCCTTTTCCCATGATTAACGTGGTGTGACAACAGCAGGGGATTAGAACGTTTTCCATGATTAATGTGGTATAATGACAGCGGTTTGTTAGACAGTTTCCCATGATTAACACATTATAACAACAGTGGTTGGTTAGTCTATGATTTAGGACATGCCTGGATATATGTGAGACTTGCCCCCTTGTGCATTCTATTTTGTTCTTTAGTGCTACGGTCTGGGAGAATTTGGCGCGCATGTGCGTGAAAAGCCAGCGGCTGGACGTGGCTCGTGTTTGCCTGGGTAACATGGGACATGCCAGGGCAGCTCGAGCGCTAAGAGATGCCCAAGCTCTGCCGGAGAAGGAGGCACAGGTGGCTGTCTTGGCCACACATCTGGGAATGCTGGTGAGATATAGAGACGTAGCAGATGTGCATCATCTTGCCATGTCATGCTGAGCGCTGGCCTGCCATCACCAGGAGGATGCGGAGCGCCTGTACCGCAGCTGCCGGCGCTACGACCTGCTGAACAACTTCTACCAGGCGGGGGGGCAGTGGCAGCAGGCTCTGGAAACAGCAGAGACCCACGACCGCGTGCATCTGCGTACCACGTACTACAGCTACGCCAAACATCTGGAAGCTATGGGAGACCGTGCTCTGGCCCGTGTATAGTAAGGAGCCTCAGCTTGCTGTGAACCCCTAGGGCTTGATAAGGCTGGACTGGGATTAAAATCAGCCCTGGACTTTGGGATCCCCCATGGTGTATTTACCCGAGCGAGTTAGGGGACCCACATGATATCTTACCCATCGATCCACCAGGAAAATACCCAGCATGCCAGATGTCCCGACCAATCCTGGGGCTCGGTGCCAAAACTTTTCTACTTTGGGGTCTTTAAAGTGCTAAATCTTTCTTCTTTAGACATTTACCAAAGTCTCGTTAGTGATTAAATCCTAATAGCTTCAGTTTTGCACTGAAAGTTTTGTCGTTTGTGCCTCAGCTATGAGAAGTCTGACACCTACCGGTTTGAGGTTCCCAGGATGCTGCTCGAGGACGTCGTGTCGCTGGAAATCTACGTCAACAAAATGAAGGAAAAGTGAGTGCTGTAGCTGTCTGTGGGAGTAATCATTACACACAGACATTGTCTAACACATAGATCTGCTCTCTTTACACTTAAATGATACAGCTGATGTCGTCTTAGCTCAGGGCCAGTAAAAGGGGCTGAGTACTGTGTTAATAGATTTGGTAAACTTAATCTCGGTAGCATAATATAGCAAAGAGGCAGAAGAAACACACAACCATGAAGAAGACCTCAGACAGCACCGGCCGCGTGGCTCACCGACAGCACCGGCCGCATGGCTCAAGAGTAAATCTGACGTCTGGCACTGCACCTGTGCATTTAAAATTGATTCTAGGAGATTCTATGGAGGCGGGTTTTTACCGCAGACTTAAATATAGAAAGTGTGTCTTATTCCAAAAAACGTTCTGCAGCATTCAAAGTGTTCACCCAAGAATCAAGATGATCCATTCACCCATTTTTTATCTGTCTGGCAGCATAGGGCCCAAGGTTACTGTGCATCATGGGTACTGTGCTTGTCCACTGCTGGGCATCGATTTCTGCACACACTATGGACCATATAGAAACACCAGATCCCTCACTTCCACCCACAGGCCCTTGCGTTCACCAGGATTTTTAAAAACGTTGCTGTAATGGGAATGGCGTGATGTCTGCATGGACCGTGATGTCTGCATGGACCGCACTGTCTGCTCAAACCTCCAGGCTCTGGAGCTCGGCTCCCTCCTTTACTGCGTCTGTTTAGCTTTCACGGTCTCCCCTTTCCTCCCACAGGCCAGAGACATGCATTTAGGCTAAGTGGGTCTTCTAAATGGGCCGTAGTGGCCATCTCACTGTCTGTGAGTGCATGAGCCCTGCGTCTCGCTTAGGGTGACCCCGGCCTTGTGCCCTCTGCTGTGGGAATAGACTTTTTTGCGACCCTCACCTAGATGAGCAATTGGAAGATTAAATATATGTAGAGTATATGGCTGATCAGCCCTGTTTGTTTTCTGTGAGACAGGAGCCTTTATAAGTGGTGGGCCCAGTATCTGGAGAGTCAGTCGGACTTGGAGTCAGCGCTCCGCTACTATGAGTTTGCCCAGGACTACCTGTCCCTGGTTCGGGTCTACTGCTACCTGGGGAACGTGCAGAAGGTAGTGTGTTTCCTTGATGAGCTGCAGGCGTTTTTTTTTTTTTTTTTTTTTTCTCTTTATCAGAATGTGAGATTTGTGAGTGATTGTCTGTACCTGCAGGCTGCAGAGATCGCGAACGAGACGGGGAACCGCGCCGCTTCCTACCATCTCGCCCGGCAGTATGAGAGCCAGGAGGACATCAAGCAGTCTGTGCATTTCTATACCAGAGCCCAAGCCTACAACAACGCCATCCGCCTGTGCAAGGTCAGGCCGGGCCCCCGGAGAGCCCCCACCGCCTTAAGTAACAGGTAGTCTTCCGGTGATTATACGGCTCTTCCTGCAGGAAAACGGCCTGGACGACCAGCTGATGAACCTGGCTTTGCTGAGTAACCCCGAGGACATGATGGAGGCGGCCTGCTACTATGAGGACAAGGGTGTCCACATGGACCGGGCTGTCATGCTTTTTCACAAGGTATCTGCTCTCTGGGGGCGGAAGCAAAAAGCTCCCGGACTGAGCCGTACGGAGCCTTGCATCTCTAAGCGCGCGCATCATCTCTTGTGTTCCGATTGGTCAGGCAGGGCACTTCTCCAAGGCGCTGGAACTTGCATTCGCCACCCAGCAGTTCGGAGCGCTGCAGCTGATCGCCGAGGACCTGGATGAGAACTCGGACCCGACCCTGCTGGCGCGCTGCTCCGATTTCTTCATAAAGCACTCCCGGTACCAGAAGGCCGTGGAGCTGCTGGTGGCGGCCAAGAAGGTGAGTCGTTTTCACTTCAGGTTTGTACTATGTATGATAACGCATGTGGCAAATAGAATTTGAATGTATATTTTTATGCGTGAAACGGGAACACCTGTAAACTTCGTAAAATGACAAGCTGTAATATTAGTGCGGGTGCAGAAACTCAGGCAGAAGGATGCCACAGAAAGTCCCCTTTTTAGACTGAAGCAAGGAACCATCCATTTGCTATTTGCGTATGTAGTTCAGGTTCGTGGTGGGGGGGGGGGGGGGTGTCGGAGTAAGGCCAGGCAGCACATGTAGGCAAAATGGCTGCCTGTCACATTGAGCACTTTAACAATAAGTACTCGTTCATGTCTCTGCACTGTGAGGGGAAAAGGACCCATCCAAATTAGGACAGTGTTTCTCAAACCGGTCCTCTGGCCCCCCCGGAGAGTCACAGCCCTAACTGTAATGTGTGTGTAATCTCCCTCCAAAATGGCACGCGTGTACACATTGATATGTCTTTGATATGTTTTGTCATTTGCATCACAAACAATAAAAAAAAAAAATTATTAATGATTCATGGTATTAAAACTGACAAAATGGACATTCTTTTGCGATTTCTTTGGTCATTGTTTCGAAAGTACTTCTTTAGTTATTTATTGACCTTTATTTAACCAGGAAAATCCCATTGAGATTTAAAAACCTCTTTTTCAAAGGAATCCTGGCCAGGATAGGAGGCAAGATAGCAAGATAGGTTCTAGGGGTGCACGATTCAGAAAACCTCACGATTCAGTTTCATTTCGATTCTTGGGATCATGATTCGATTCAAAACGTCCATTATTTTTTATTTTCCATCAGTCTGATAGGAAATACAGGCCTGAGATAATAGTTAAAGTTGCATACAAGAATATAAACTGTTGCAAATATAAACTGCAAACCTTCAACTTAAATTAAACAATTTAAATTAACACTTTACATAAACGTAGATTAAATAAAATCAAATAAGAGCTGCTCTATTTGGTTGTAAAGTGCCATTATCAGCATAGCTAAAAACGCTGCTACATTTGGCTGTACGTTTGCATCCTCCGGATGACGACGTGCCATGTGAGTGTGTGCCTGATTTTGTGTCCTGTATGAATCGATTTTGAATCAGTAGGGATAGAATCACGATTCTTTTGTGAATCGGTTTTGAATCAGTAGGGATAGAATCACGATTCTTTTGTGAATCGGTTTTGAATCAGTAGGGATAGAATCACGATTCTTTTGTGAATCGATTTTGAATCAGTAGGGATAGAATCACGATTCTTTTGTGAATCGATTTTGTTTTTTTGACACCCCTAACAGGTCCCTTCCAGTTTGGCTTGATCTGATTAATTTCCCCAAATATCTATTAAATAAGAAACATTCCCATCTTTCCACTTATGTTATCACAGCTGTAGAAGACGCATGAATTCTGATCTGACCGTTCTCATTCATGTCACATGGCCACGAGTATCCGACCTAGGACCACATGTGAAAGTGACTCAAATCTGATTTGAAAAGATGGGATTTCTGTGTCCTACATAAGCCTGGAAACATCAGCTCTGTCACACTGAAGCAAAATCCGATGTGAGTTACTTCAGCCTGGTGATGTGAACATAGCCTTGTACACCATGTTCCAAATTATTATGCAAATCATATTTAAGTGTCATAAAGATTAAATATTTTGTTTTTCAATTAAACT